>CAEMYA010000093.1:1205304-1221916 GCA_903131615.1 Diplodus sargus
TAACACTAATATATAGTTTATCCAACAGAAACTATTGACAGTTTATTTTCCAACTGTAAACTATCCTGCTCAGTAGGTATTTCAATCACAAATCTTAATATGTTTTTTTTTTATTATTATTTTTTAAGGTCCTTATCAAATATTATTCATGTTATATACTTCTTTTTGAAAAGAAAATAGGTCTTGGCCAATATATCTATCTATGTGTATATTAGGGTTCCAGCAGTATACTGCTTTCAAGCTATATTGTGGTGCTATCATCATATGTGTCCATGTACACAGTCAAGCATTGAGAATGAAACCAACGAAGCCAACCAATCAGAGGTGGAGTTGGGCAGGGTACTAGGGGATTGAGGCCCTCTGCTGTTCAAACAGGACAATGCAGTGACAAGGAGACACAGGAGAATGGATTCATACTGATCTCCGATGTTTGAGCCATGAACTTTACGAGCAAAATAACCGTGTGATATGACGGTGTCATGGCATTTTTTATTACGAAATTTGGTACACTGTTACATCTCTAGTGTCAGGAGATAATATTTTGTGAAATTGTAGTAAAAAAAACATATGTTTGTATTCCTTTAAGGGTCATTAACTGTTGGTAATGTGTAATCGTGTACACAGCTTTGTGAGAGGGTTGTTGCACTGTGAAATTCTCATAATGTTGCAGCCATAATATATGTTATAGTTCGCTAGTTGTAACTTTTTAAAATTACAAATAATATTTTCCATACATTTTTACTGATTTTTTAAATAAATGCCTAGGCAAAGTTTTTCCAAAGGGAATTTCTAAGCTTTTGCAATATGGCCAAGTGCAATAATCAAATTGCAGAAGCTGCAGTCATTTTTTTTTATATAAGTATAATTAACAAAATAATTATGTCATGTCATCAAGATATTAATAGTTTTTCAGTAAAAATTAAAAGAGTGATGTGAAAATTAGCATTCACACTAATTGTGAATCATAAAACAATCATATCTGTCAAATAATTGCATTATTGTTTTTTTATACCACATCAAGCATCTCTTATTGTTTTGTACGGTAGTGTAACTGTCTGCACCACTTTACTTTCATGAAATTGAATTTTTTCATAAGAATCACCATGTTCTCAGCCACATACTATACACACAGTAGTTACATCTGCCATTTTAGTGATACAGCTGATGCAGTGAGTGAGCAGGGAGAGTTTGATTGTGTATCTTGAGAACTTTAATGTGTCCCTTGGCTGTTGTTGAGCTCAGCTCTGGTTCATCTTGTGAACAGGACAGGTTGTCCAAACACACAGTCACCACTGATGAGTGCAATAACATCATGGTTTCTCTTTGTAATTTGACAGTCTGAAGTTGCAGCTCGTTAGTTCTTGTCTGTGAGAGGCCTAATACATCCTATAAATCTCTGCTACTAATGCATGTTTAAAGTCATGATTCTTCCAGTGATAACTTGCGCCTTTTATTCTGCAGGTTTACATAAAGCAAATAAGCAACCAGCACCATATCTGATACATGGTGCCAAAATCATCAATGGAGCCTTCAGGGCTTGGACTAAAAAACAGGTATGGACACGCGATTATACAGTATGTGTTTAAGTTGTCTTTCTAAGATGCTGTGAAATGGAATGACTGTTTGTTTTTTTCTCAACAGGCCCTCTTGGAACATGAAGATGAGCTTCCAGAGAATATGAAACCATCACAGCTTATTAAGGATCTGGCAAAAGAGATCAGACTGTCAGAGGTAATTTGATTTTATTTCTGGGTTAATGTGATATTACCAACCCTTCACTTAAAGTTCCAGGTAGTTCTTTCACTTTGGCAGTAGGAGATGATGTCAGTGGTGATGATTAGGGAAATTAGGCAAAATGATCTCACAGGGATATATTGGTCAGATTGAATTCAATTCTGAACAGATCCCAAGATTGGGTATTTCAAAGCAAATCCAAAGATTTCTGTTCCTGAATTTTCAGATTCAGATTTGGTAATCCATCCTACCTTCAATCCAGATAAAATGCTGATTTTGGGTATTTCAAACTTTAAGGCAGCGATCTGGATCAATTTGTTTGCATTCCTGCTGTATTTTTTTTGCATTTGTCTTGGGCATTTTGCATTGTTGTTTGACCCTTCAAGGCCACCATAAATGGCTGTTAATTGCAGGTGAATGAAGAAAGAACACAGGTTCCCAGTTTAACGCCAGTGCTTAAAATTGTGAATGTCAAACTTTAAAATATAGATAAAAAATCTTAGTTAATTGATTTATCTATCCTTTTATACTTTTTTGTAAGTTTGTTTGTTTTACAGTGCATTGAATGCATTGAACCTACTAAATGTCAAAAATCATGAAAAACTGCGCTTAATGAATGAATATTTGATTTTATTTTATATGATGAATGATGAATAAACTAATAATTTCAGTAATTCTTTGTTTTGGTGTGGTTTTATTGCTTATTAGAAACTTATAGCTAAATTCACAATTCCCCACCTTTATTCCAGAATGCAACGAAAGCCATCAAAAGTGAACCCAGTATTAAGGTACCAGTGGAGGAACCACCGTCCACCCACTCCGAGCCTGAGGAGCCCATCTCTCCTGCCCATGTCCCCTCGCCCAGCAGAGAAAAGGCCAGAAAGAAAGCCTCTAAACCTCCTAAACCTCCCAAACCCCCAAAGATGCCCAAGGCCCCCAAACCTCCGAAGGTCCCGAAGGCCAAGGAGGGTGGAAAGAAGAAAGCGAAGAAAGCAAAAGATTTGTCGCCACCTCCTAAACCCTCCAGCTTTGCAGCTCTTGAGTCCCATGCAAAAGACATCCTGAGTAAGATGGACCAGCCAAAAAAGACAAAGGTGAGCAGGTCTTGATGTTACTGCAAATTAAATGTTGTTCATTTTTTGACAACTGATTATTAGCTTAGTCCTTTTGTCTTCCTTGTCTAATTGAACTGTGCATATAGTTAAATGTTTACTCCTGCATAGGATGGCTAAAGCAACCAATAGTTGCTGTTGGATGAATTTGTCTGTTAATGATTGTATCCTTGTTCAAATACGCCCATTTTACAGGCTGCTAAGAATGTCCTGAGTATGACAGAGAAAGAAATATCAAAGCAGAACAACATGGACAAATTTGAAATCAGAGAGCAGAACAAAAACAAGACTGAAGCAAAATGGAAGTATAAGGTAAGAATATTGACGCTGACAAGTTTGTCATTATTTAAAGTAATGTTGTTTGCCTGTTGGTAAAAGGGCAAAACAAATAAAATCACAATCCTTTTAAAATAAAATAGATAAAAAAAGATACATACAATGAATGAATGTGTAGTGAAGGCAAGCCTGTATTCTGAACATTAATGCATATTATCACCTTAAAATATTTGTCATGTTTGGTGACTACACGTTCATTATTCCTTCTCCTTTTAGCACTGTTTTGATCTCCACCAATTCTTGAGAAAGGTGTTTGTCAAATATGTCACTGTGCTCATCAGTTTATTTTGAACTTTGACTGCTGTTTGGCGCTTATCAGAATAGATTTATGTGAAAATCTTGCTTAAAACACCCACTCTCTCTTTCTGTTGCTGGAAAGAGGCCGCTGACAGCAAAGTTTGAGACCTGTAAAACTAAAACAAAGAGCTAAAAGAGGCCAAAAATCCTCTGTAGAGCTGAGGGGACCACAGAGTTGGATGAGAGTTACAGTTGGTTTATCCCCTTTCACATTACAGTTGGTCATTTAAGTCATTTTTTATGCCTCCACACTGGAAACAGTCGTGGCTGGAGACATTATGTTTTTTTGTAGTCGTCTGGCCATCCATCCATTCCATTCTTCTGAACGCGATATCTGAAGAACACCATGAGGGAATTTCTTTAAATTTGGTTCAAATGTCCACTATGACTTGAGGGTGAACTGATTCATTGTGACCTGATGGCACCCTATTCTTGTGAACGTGATATCTCAAGAACATATGCAAGAGTTCATATAATAAGGAAGATAACATTTGACATACACATGTCTACTAAAATACAATTATGACATTTGATATCTAAATGTCTAAGGCTAAATGCACTGTGACATCGTAATATTCTGCAAATAATGACTGCAATGTGGTAAATTTTAAATGTAGCTTTGAGTTTATTGTGATTTGTACATGTGCTTATTTGACAGTATTTCCTCTTGAACTTTTACAGAATAGTAAACCAGACTCCCTGCTGAAAATGGAAGAAGAGTGCAGATTTGACAGAACCCCACTGTCAGGCAATAAAGACAAGTTCAGTTTTACTGGGTCTCAAAAGAAAATGCTGGGGTATGTATGGAATGGCTACAATTACCATAAATATGTTTCATGATGATTACAGAACTATGTACCTATCAGCACCATATCCATTAAAGCTAATTCAAGGACATCTCACCTTATTGACCCCTTTATTGTCGTGTTGTTTCCTTTTCAGCTCCAAGGCGCTGAAACCTCAGACCAACTCAAGCGTTTTTGGATCATTACAAAACCTAAAAGAGGACAAAACAAAGCCAGTAAGAGATGAGTATGAGTATGTCTCAGATGAGGGGGAGCTGAAGATTGACGAATTCCCAATCAGGCGGAAAAAGAATACTGTGAAGAGAGATCACTCTTGTGAGTATTTGGGATTTATTTCGTGTAGTGTTTCAGTTTATTTTGACTTTCAACTAGAGTTGGGAATCAAACCCTAGCAACTTTTTAAGTGTCAACTTAAATGTGTTGGTAGCATTGAGTGTCAGAAAGTGCATTAAATGCTTGGTGAGGTTATTAGTCGTACTTGTTTCTTGATCCAACATTCAAAATAAATAAATAATTAATATTAATATATTGATAAATACAGCGATGCATAAGGCAGTTTGGCATATTTGGATGCAAAAAGGGTGAAACTTGTCTTGCTCCGGAGCCATGAATCCTCTGAATCACACCTCTGCTGTTTAGACATTTAGAAATATATTATGTAAGAGTTCTAAAAACAACTAGATCTTTGTTGACCAATTGACCAATCATGTCTTTGTAGGCCAGATTAAAAATTGAGACATCAAATAGCTTTTGAAAAATAGAAAACAGGAAAGTAGTCTCAAAAAGGGACTTAGCAGAAGTAAAGACCACTGACATAAATCTTTGACCATCATGGAAAACTGCTTATAATAATAACAATAATAATAATAATAATAATAATACATTATATTTGATGGTGCCTTTCAAGTCACCCATGGTCACCTTACGTGGAATAAAAGCACAAAATAACAACATCACAGATTATTAAAACCAAACTTCTAGCGTTATCTGCCACAGTGTCAGTATCATTTAAAACTGCCAGTGGCAGTATAGAGGGATTCGGTTAGTCAAAAACGATGCATAATAACCTGCGAAATGAATAGAATATAATGGGAATTTTCCGGATGGGTTAGAACATGTTTGAATTTATCAAATAAAAAATCTCTCTTTTCAGTTGTTTTGTTGTTGTTATAAGTAGGTATTGGCAGTGATACCAAATATAAACACCAATCTTAACTATCTGCTATGTAATGAAAATGCAGGCATATGACTTTTAGCTGATCAATAAAGAAATCCCTTTCTTTCCCAGTTTTGTCAGACATCAAAGAACCAATTCAACCAACCAAGAAAACAAAGTTCCAACCCCTGATGAACAAGGTATGTATCAGATGGCATCACCTTTGAGTTAACAACCTGAAGACAATCAATGTTGTGATGCTAAAAAGCCAATGCTAGTATTGGACGCTCACAGCCAGCTATGTCTTCAACTCAAATTTTTAGCACTGAAGTAAATTGCAGTACAAAGTAAAACCCAGATATTAAAATGTTTTCTTTTTTTATTTGAATATCTGGATATCATTAAGATGGGTTTTTCAATGACAATCTTCCAATCTTTCCTCCATGTCTGTCTTTTTTCAGTGACAGGATTTTCACGATGTCAGATTTTTTTCAGTGTCACTGATTTTTTTCAGTGTCACTGATTTTTTTCAGTGTCACTGATTTTCAATGTCAACTTTCTGTCACTGTTTTGGTGTAGAGAGGAGGTTTCTGATGTGAGGTTCAAGAACAGTGTGCTTTGCATATCTGCATACTAGTAAGGCCAACTCCTCCACGAGTTTACCTTAAATTTCCAAACCTCGGGTATGTTAAGTCTATTTCCCACTGCTGTTGTTTTTTCACTCAAGTTAATTTTTAATTGACATTATTCTAGTCAGGCAGTCCTGCTCGTCAAAGTTCTGTTCAAGTGTCAGCTATCACAGCTAACTTTAGCTAATGACTGCTAACATAGCTAACTTCAGGATCTATGTGATCAACAATGGCAGAGAGAAACAGACTCAATGGATACATACTGATAACTCTTCAATGAGTGTCTCTGGGCTTGTTAGGTAGAGCCTACAGGCCGAATGGTGGAGCCCAGAGACATTTCAGCTGTGATAGCCGCCCTGGGGGCATGTTAATGCTCACAGTCCGCTGCATCAGCTCCACTGCTGGTTGTTGATTTTAAACAACTGTCTGAGCAACCGCAAGAAAAACACAAACACAACTCATTTACACCAGTTGCCTGGTGCGCCTCTGAACATACAGTTAGGATGGTAGATCTGCCAAAAGAGCAAATTCATTGTGGCCCACTGTCTCTGGTTGTACTGTACAATTGACTGCCAGGTCACCCAGGAGGGTGTGGACACAGGAGAACAGCCAAGAACAGGCACTCAGATGGGGATGTCGGTCCCACTGATGTCCTTCCCTCTTGTCCAATGGACTACCAGGGCCATGAAAATCTCTCTCAGTGTAACTGACCTGTTATCAGTTCCTAACAGTATATTCAGTGGTGTTAGTGGGTTGTTCTTGTGCTTTCTCGTGGTTGTTTAAAACAAGCAGCCAGCTGATGTAGCGGACTGTGAAGTTGCCCTGGTAGACATACATACACTGTCCCCGGGCTCGTTTGGCGAACACGCAGAGTGGTGGAGCAACCGCAGGGCAGTCCGAGTGCATAGACTCTTGAGGATGAGTTTTCCTGACAGGGGCAGCGGCGGACCGGGAGAAGCTGAGAGAACATGAGTGCTATCCAGAATGACGCTGACATTAGCTACTGTAGCTAACGTTAGCTGTAATAGCTCATAGATGGCTGGCATTAGCTGATGTCAGACTTCCAGCAGCGTTCTGGCAGACAGGAATAACAAGTTAAACATGTGTTTAAGTGATGACACAACAGTAGATACTTGGGAGTTTCATAGGTCTTGAGTGACATTTCCTCTTTAGTTTGCAGATATTCAAATCATACTCTCATTGCCCCTCCCATCAGACCAGACCACGCCAATACAACATATGAAATACAATTCATATGTTGCATATCTCTAAACAAAAAATCTTTAAGTTTTCTGGACTAAACAAGGGAACTTATTTAACTTCTGTGTATATTTTATTTAGACAAAGTTCCTTTTTAATACTGATGCATTAAAGTGAAAGTCTCGGCAAAATGCAACTTAGGCTTCTTTTGTGAATGTATATGAGTCAAACCTTCATGTAAAAGCATAATTACGACAAAAGAGGACTGCTCAATGGAGTGCTAGGGGAACTTCTACGATAGCATCAAAATATTTTTAAACCCTAAGAAGGCTCAACACAACATGAAACTTTGCTCGCAGTATCACCAGGGTCTCTACACATGAACACAAATCATTGAGAACATTGTTTGTGTACACAGAGTTTACTTAAAAGAACGTTTTTGAACAACTCACCAACAGTAGCTTGTTCCGCTCCCAGTCCTCATGGCAGCCGAGAAGTATCGATCTCTGAATGCGATGTAAAGTGGAGCAGAGTGAAGGTGGAACGCTCCTAAAGCTTAGTTCCATATAAATGCACAGATAATTCATTGTTTTGTCGTTAACAAAAAACAATATTGACCTTGAAGTTGAAAAATGAGCCTCATATAAAAAACAATACTAAGATCAAAAGCCGGAAAATTCATGTGAGATATCGCATGGATAGTTTTTGCTGAAAGACAGTAGCGGTCCACCTTAACTCTTCTCCAGGTTACATCGCATTCTGAGATCGATACTTCTCCTACTCTGTGTACACAAACAATGTTCTCAATGCTTGTGTTCATGTGTAGAGACCCTGGTGATACTACGAGCAAAGTTTCATGTTGTGTCGAGCCTTCTTAGTGTTTTAAAAATAGCGATTTTGACGCTAGCGTAAAAGTGCCCCATGCACTCCCATTGAAAATGAGTTAGACCCGAAAACAAAAATATGGTAAATCTTAGAAGTGGCTCTTTCGTCGTAATTATGCTTTTACACAAAGGTTTGATACGTGGAAAAATCTCTGTCATCCTGTCCGTCCTACCGACTCTTCGTCACATTCCTGCACGAAAAACAGCATCTGACCGCAGCAAAAAACTTGAACTCACCAAGTGTTTGTCTCCTTCACTATGGTGTTTGTTGTGGTTACTGTCTTGAAAAAAAATCACAGCGATGGTCAGCCCTCCCGTCCAAGACTTCAGTGAACTTTCCCCTTCAAAAAACAGCATCCCTCCCCGCGAGTGAGACAGTCAGACAGTGTCCACTGCTGGCGATTATGTAATTATGTAATTTAGAGCCAAGAACATAACCTCACTTTCCAGGATGCATGGTGGGTCAGGATCTCAATCACAACTCATTATAACTACATTCATATGATTATAAACAGTCAACAGGTACATTTTAGATTTTAGTTTAGATTAACAGGGAGACCGGGGGAAAAATGTTGAAAAAAATCACACAGATTTCAATGTCATTAGTGCCATCACGCCTCGTCTTGGATCTGCAGCTGTATGAATTAACAGCTGCTTGGCTCTGTGTGAACAAATGAATGCAGAGATTATGCAGAGTCTCTTTGTGAAAAGGGCTACAGACGGCAATGCAGAGTATTGGTACATGATTCCAGCATCGAAAGAAGGACTGTTTTCACCCAAAAGGGGGTGGGGACGTGAAGGAAGTACCCGGATGGATTGATCTCATCTATGCTCCAGGGCACTGAACTGTCACTTAAACAACCATTAGCCAGTGGGGACACATGCCTGAAAAACCCCATCCACATGAACAGTTTGTGCCAGAATGGCAAGCAAAGAGTCAGGGAGCGCAAAGCAGAAAGCTGCATAACTACAAAGCTGCAAATAAGAACACGGGACTGATAATCGAGAAAGAATCGTGGTCAACAACAGGACATGCTCCCAAAAAAGTAATGGAGCAATATTTTTTTAATATAATGCAAATAATTTGTTCTCAAGTTCAACATTTTTTCTTTTGTGATGACTTTTTTTTGCTTTTAGATTTATTTTCTCTCAAATTGTTATTTTTATATGACTTTTAATTTGTTTTATTGAATTCTTATTGGCATATATGTATCGAGCCCTGCAGCCCGTTGTATCAACTACAGATATTTTTGTCACGCAGTTCCTACTGTAAGCATGCATCCATAGACACAAAGAGCAGAGACAGGTAGAACCGCTGCATGTGCTCTCAGGTCCCAGAAGGGGCGTCCCCCCACACTCAGATCAAACAGCCTGAACATGACATGGCTAAAAAAATATACACCGAGAATCTGTGGCTGGGAATCGATTGGGAACCGACTGGAAGTTGGCTGGTGGCCTAAAATTGAGGTGGCTGCAATTCTAAAACTAGCCTTGTTGCAGACCCATGAAACACATCTCTGATATATTCAGGGTTTTAATTAAGTCTGCTGTTGTGCTCATTGACAAACAATTTCCATGGTTGGAAAACCAAGTGACCAATTAAACATTTGGATTAAGAACTGAGATATCATCTTACTACTGTACATTGCTAGCTAACTACAAACATAAGAGAATAGCAACAGGAAATGGCTACAATGTGGTTAATGGTACTGATGCACGATGTACAAGTTGTTGACTACAGGAAATATAGGGTCATTCTGACCAAAGGCACATAACAGACAATAAACCTGCTGGAAAAGAGTCATTAGACATTAGAATGGCACTCAGCAGAGGGTATACCACCTGACTGTATTAAAGGGGCCCAACAGTCCCTTTTGATACAATCAAGCCTTATCCAATATCAAACTCAGTAGCCCTGTATCACTCTAAATGTTAAACCACCCATATGTATGCATATGCATCATAGATACCAGCCACCTAAATATGCCTGATTAAGTTTTTATCAACATCTATGCATCACCTGAGAAATGAATGAAAATGTTTAAACCCCCCCCCAAAAAAAAAAATCTGTCCTTCATCTAAGTTTTGTGGAAATCCATTCTGTAGTTTGTTTGTTGGTTGGTTCGTCAGCAAGATTACACAATACACAGACAGACATGGGTAAAAACAAAACCCCCTTGGTGGAGTTAATTAAAAGTTTAAACCAAATCCAGAGAAATCGCATTCACTTTGAGGCAGCACCATATTCCTCTGTCACTGTGTCTCATGTCTCTTTCTCTTTCTCTACTTCAGAGTGTTGACTCATCTGATGACGAGACTCTGCACATAGACACAGAGGCCAAGCCTGAGGTCAAAAGCCGCAACTCCAAGGTGAAGAAAAAGAGTAGCACCGCTGCAGGGATTCTTGACCTGCTGCAGGCCAGCAAGCAAGTGGGTGGGATCGACTACAGCGCCAACAGGTACACTGACCCCCCTGATGTCATTACCTTCTGTTTCTTCACTCTGTTTAGTTCTACCCCAGTGGAACCTTTACATCTCAACACACTTGCGTTCGACTACACGATCAGCGTTACTCTCTTAATGGCTCCCGAGGGACCTTTTGTCCTTTCTATAAATACATTTGAGGTTTCCTTAATGATGCGAGCCACTGACAAACAAATGGTCTGCCCAACATGAAATAATTGGATGAAATTGCTGAATTCTATAACTTTGCTTCGAGCTGAAAAATCTACTAGTGACTGGAGCAACAATTTACGAAGATTCTGTCAGCAGTTTGTGTTAAGTCAATGTTTGTTTCATTCCATGTTAATTGATCAAATGCTGCGGGGCCCCAGGCTCTTCCTTTTGCCTCGTGCTGTTTGCTGTTTAGCTCAGCTCTTGATGGTCTGTTTCCACTTTCACTGAAAGCTACAAACAAGCAGAAAGAGAGAAAGAAAGAAAGAAGGAAACGCTGGAATATGTTAATTCATCTAATTGTTTTGCGGCTTTGTAGATGGAATGAAGTGACCATGGTTTGTTCGCTCATAGCAGTGTTTGATAGTCACGTTGCTCAGCAGTTAGAAACTTATTAGGTGTGTCTATATTTTCTTACCTGCGTCTTAGGTAATCACAGGTCCTGGGAGGATATTTAGGTTTGATAGTTTTACCTCCAGATTTGATATTTGATGTTTTTTAGTCAAATGTCAAATGATAATTAAAGGCACAACTCAAGTACTTTACACAGACTTTAAGGTCTTTTTCACTTATTTCCCTCTCATCACTCCTGCCAGCATGTCGACTGCTGTGTAATGGCTGTGTTGTTGTGTATTTTTTATTGACGTACTTACAGTCAGCCACCTGCATCTCCCAGCACACAGGAGGCCATTCAGGGCATGCTGTCCATGGCCAACCTGTCGTCTTCAGACAGCTTGCAGCAGCCGTGGAGCAACAGCCAATCCAAAAACAATAGCCAGTCGAAGACCAACTCGCACAGTGTGCAGGCAGGCAAGAAGGCCGGTGGAGGAGCCGGCGGCAGCGGCAACAACAACAGCAAGCGACCCACCAAGCGGCTCCCGAAGAAACCCAGGAAAAGCAGCAGTATTGAGAGTCTGGACTATGATGACGAACAGGATCACATGGACGCATGTTTCAAGGACTCAGATTATGGTAAGCCTACACATTTGTCTTGTTTCTGCTTTATTTTATTTTTAAAAAAGGTGGCTGGAGCTCACTGGGGACAGCCTACTGTAACAGGGTTCAGTCTGAGCAGATGGATGAGAGAATAATGAACTGCCATGTCTGATTCCAACAGGTGTGGTTAAAAACAGATTGACCCCTGATGGATCAACATGTGGGTCCCTAATTCTAAGAGTTGCCTGGGACATTTCATTAGGAGTAGATGATAGGCTTTATGTTTAGTTTTCATGCTTCCTCCCCCTTTCGTGTTGCTCCATTTTGTGATCTTTTCTCTGCTGAAATGTTTTCCTTGTGACCTCCATCCAAACACAGCTGTTTGCCCCCTCCCAGCTTGTTAATAAGCCATTAACGCTAGTTCCGAATTGCTATTTGACATGCTTTTTGAACTTCTAATTAATGTCTACTTAGTTGTTCGTAGCACGAACATTCTCATTCGGAAATCTTCAGGCTGAAGCTTTTCTCACACATTGGCACAGTCTTCTGTAAACAGGGCATTTTTGATTGTGATCATCCAATTATCAGATATTAAAATGTCTAGATTGAAATGGCTGTGCTGTGAGCAGGCAGGGAGAAGGCGGCACAAAACAGCTGTCTCACAGCTGTCTGGCATGCTGTCACTGGAAACTTCGACCATTTTAGATGCACGAGAAGTATAAAAAAGTGCACTGAAGTCACATTGTAAGCTTCAGTATGCGCTATAAAGGCAGGTAGGGTGTAATTTTCCTGCATGCATGCCATGTTAGTAACTTAATCTGTTACATGTTTTGATTTTAGTTTACCCCTCGTTGGAGTCAGAAGAGGATAATCCTGTTTTCAAATCCAGATCGAAAAAACGGAAAAGCAGTGACGACACTCCTTACAGCCCGACAGGTAATTACTAATGGAAGTGCAGCACTTTACAGTTTTACGAAATTAGTTTGTTGTGAAATGTTATATTGATCATGACATTCATTGGTCTTCACAGCCCGTGTTGGACCGTCAGTTCCTCGTCAGGAGCGGCCAGCGAGAGACGGAGCGCGAGTGGCCTCCATAGAAACGGGGCTAGCAGCAGCTGCAGCTAAGCTCTCTCATCAGGTGTGTCATTGCATTTATTCATATTTATATATGATAATAGTAACTAATACATGTAGCTATTATGTAGTGTTGCTTAACAAAAAAATAATGTACCAATAGGAGGAGCAGCAGAAAACCAAGAAGAAGAAGAAAAGCACCAAAAAGAAGGCAATAGTAATGGAGGAGCCCCTGAAAATCTCTCAGGACAGCAGCTCACCGGAACACAATCTGGATTCCCAAGATGGCAGCCTGACAGACCACGAGTTCAGCACTGGGACAGTGAAGTCGCCGGCAGGGCCTCAACCCATGGCGCCGGGAGTTTTTCTCAGCCAGAGGCGACCATCCATGTCCTCCCCCAATAACAGCACCAACTCCACGAGCACCAACAGCAGCAGCATGGCGAAGGGGGATCGCGGGGGGTCAGCAGATGCCAAAGGTGAGCAATGTTAGGCTGGCTGGACTGCTTCAGCGCCATGTTAGCTGGAGAACTGTCAGCTCTATGTCAGCATGAATTCTAAAGCCCGGCTGGTGTACAGAAGTTCTAGCCAGGCTGCTGAATTGTCTTTACGTTGGTGAGCCCCTGAATTGTCATCTAGTTGAACTTTCTTACTTTGTTTATCACCAAATACCTGCATATGAATGGCATCCCCATTAGCTCCACATGCACTTTGTGTTTACAACTAATTAGCAAATAATAGCATGCTGATATTGGCTTTTTAGCTCAAAGCACCACTGTGCCTAAGTACACCCTCACAGACAATAGCATGGCTAGACGCATTAGTTTTGTTAACTGATTTAGTTGAACATTTTAGTGGAAACTTGTGTACAGGCAAGTATACAATTAAATATATACTGTGTATATACATGGAGGATAAAGTTACAGATCACAATTTGTATAATCGATACAAAATGATTTAGAAAACCTAGAGGAATCCCAATTACAAAGCACAGATCTTAAATTAGTAAATGAGTATAATTAGTAATTATTAGCAATAATGAGTTTGGTGTGGCAGCTGATACTAAGCGTATCAGTCTTGTCAGACAGTTTCATGAATTGTAGATTTGTGAGGCATGTGTAAATGACTGGTGCTGCTGATGGATGCAGTGAAGGAACTTCCTCAGCTTGTTTTCAACGTAGTCTGAGAAATCCTCTGATAAGTTTTTTCAACTGAACTGTGTGTCTGGGCCGACCAGGTTGTGTGTCTACTGCAGTTAATGACTGTTTTGGTTTAATATATGCATTTTCATAAAACACTGAAGATCATTTTCTCTCATCAAAAGTGACATGACCTAAAATGACTGACAATTCTATTAAAAGAACACTAACGTATCTGTGAGAATGATCAACCTCGATTGGCACCTGAGATGAACTACAAAACAAATTGCCATTAGATTATTTTTTGCTTCAGGTACCCTGTTGAGGTTTTGACCACTAGTGGTGCTATGGAGCAATGTTTTTAGTGTGTTGGTAAAAGCTTCTGCCGATAGAGCTGCAGAGTCCTGAACCTGGACACTGGTTAGCATTTTTGCACTTTCAGTTTCCTTGTGTTGAAGTCAATGGGTTTCTGGTAAAATGCCTGAAATAAGGTCAGTGGTTAATACAAGCTTAAGAGATTTTCAGGTTTTGCTCTACGACAAAAACGTTATCAGTTATTTGTGTCGTGATTGAATTATAAATGTTTGTTAAAATAGGCAGTCGCTGACAAGATGCTAAATGAAGCTACAGAAGTGAAACATCATCACACAAAATACAGAGGCTCATTCGCTCGCTATGCATCTTTATTTCAAACAATTCCAACCTCAACTTGAAGACAAATCAGTGTATACTTAAGTGTGTATAGTATAGTGTTGTAGGAGGCTTTGGTGACATTGAAGTCATTTGACCTCAGTGAAGTTTGTTTACAGCCTGACTTTAGCTTTCTACTTCTGGCAATTTCAATGTATGCTTCAAAAAATCATAAAAATGAAGATGATCTAGCAGAACAAAACATGTGACCATCATAAACTTGTGTTATCCACTGAGTTATTTTATCCAAGATAAACTAATGCAAGGGTACCAGAGCAACAGCCGACAAAAACATCCCTGCAGCACTCTATAGTTTGACATTATTCCACTTATCAACAGGTGGTGGCAATAATGGACCAGTGCTCCTGCATGACGGCAGGAAGAAGAAGACTTCTAGCTAGCAAACAGAATGCAGCACTGATGTGGTTTTTTTGTTGGCTAAACTGGAAGTTAGCATCACCCTTTGTTGATGGATTTTTCAATTGGATTTTGGGTTATTGCAAAAAATAAGTTCCTTAAAAACACATGTTTATGACACTCTATGCAGGCAGGTATTTGTGTAAAAAAAAACTCTTAAGGGAGTAAAGATTTTATTTATGAAAACCATTCAAAGTTATTACTGCAGCAGGATACTAATACTCTCTATGTTCTGTCTTTTTTTGTTCTCTTCACAGCAAAGCGGCTAAAGAAAGGCATGGCAACAGCCAAACAGAGACTTGGAAAGATTTTAAAGATCCATCGAAATGGAAAGCTCCTCCTGTAGCATGCAGCGGACTGCTGTCGGACTGGGAATTCTTGAGCTGGGTCCCATCCCAACCTCACCCCCTGTTCACTAATTAAAGCCAACAATGGAAAAAAAAGAAAATCATGCATTTTTCAATTTCTAAGAAGAACATCACTCAAATAGGTTTTTGCCTCTACTCATACTTTATAACTTTCAGATATTAAAGTGTACAGAACCTACTATAAATATTTTTTAAGAGAACATGTCTCATTTTACTACAGCTGTCAGTCTATCAGGGGTTGCTAAAACATAAAGTAGAAGTACATTGCAGTCATTCCAAGATTTTTGAAAGTATCCCTTGCATGTATTCAGTTGCATGTGCGCTTGGGTCAGGGTTTGGGGATTTTACTCATTAATTCCTACTATATGGATGCAGCTTATCATTGCCACACTGATGATCGGTGGGTCGAAATGGAATCCTTTTTTTTCTTTCCCAGCGGAGATTCTGCAAGTCTTGATTTAGGTCATCTCGAGCATTTATCTCTTTCTGTTAACACTTACTTTTGCAGAGCACTATCAGCCATGATATTTATTTATTTGTGTGGAGTCATAGATAGGAAACTTCATGGAACAATTTCAAAGCACAAAGTGTATCAAACAGCAGCAGTGTCAGGATGTTTGTAGGCTAACATAGGACTAACGGAGGCCTGCTGAACAGGATTTGGTGTGCATAGGATTTCTGACACTACGTGGGACCTGTCGCCAATGATAAGCCTCATCCATGTCAGGTCTGCAGTTACATGGGGATACTTTCTCTCTTCTCTTGCTTTCACAGGCAGCACCAACAACTCATCTCTGCATTTTTACAGCTTCACACAGTATATAGAATGTAGCTTGTACATAGCCTTTTAAATTCCTACTTTTTGTATCCTTTCCCCTTAAGGCTTAATTCTACATTTTTACCGGTTTTGCTAATTATGAATAAATGAATACAAATATATATATGGATATACAGTATAGTCCTAATTTTTGAACTTTTATTTTGTTTTGTTTTTTAATAGCAGAGATTCATTTTTAACTTGATTTGTTGTGGTCAATTTAAAGGTGTTGCCTGGAAAACAACTGAAGAAATAAAACATTTTATTGTCATATGGCCTTACATACACAAAGCTAGTTGTATTGTGATTCTGTTTGAACAAGAGACGAAGCTTTGAGGAAAA
>CAEMYA010000093.1:1223132-1239464 GCA_903131615.1 Diplodus sargus
CTCAAAATGATCCCTCCTGTTGACTCATCCTGCCTCACACAGTGACTTCGTTCTTAAATCTGTTCTCAGGCGGTATTATTAACAAAGTCTTAAGCAACGGCAAGTCTACACCACTAGATGGAGTCAAAAAAGATATAAATGTAACAAAAAATCAACTGAATGCAATAATGTTCAAGCCGACTGCAAATGCAGGATATAGCTGTTGTGTTTTCGTATGATCTGCATATGTAGATCATTTTCCTTTAAAAGTTGAAAAGTCAATACGCTTTTCATGCATATTATAATTTTGTCTCTAGTTTCTTTGTTAATCTCAATTACATCCAGATTTTATCAGAATACTTGCAACAAAGAAAATAAAACTTGTTTTTTAAGAGGGGATGTGAACATCAATGAGGAGATTATAAGAACATTAGTTTCAGCACATTTGAAATTAGTGTTTCCAATATAAATAAGTCAATTAACCTTTACTTGTATAATTAAAGACTGATTACATAAATAGGGAAATTATGTGAAGCCTTCATACATTATGCCACGTGCTTCCTGTTATTTTAATCCTGGCCTAATAACACATCTGGACACAATTGATTTCACAAAAGTAGAATGCGTGCAGATCTTCATGGGAATCTGCATCTCCTCACATTGATGTTTTAATTAATTTCTCAATCAGATCTCATTCTCTTTTAGTGTGTGTGTGTGTGTGTGTGTGTGTGTGTGTGTGTGTGTGTGTGTGTGTGTGTGTGTGTGTGAGTTGTGGGGGTGCAGTGAAGCTGCGTAGCTGTTGAAAGTTGTGGTCCACACTGGTTAGCATCAAAGTGAGTTGTTATTGTTAGCTAATTGTTAACACAAGAACGCAAAGTGCTCTGACATCAGCAAATGAAACAATCACATAATTTTTCCTCTTAGGATCATTTTCACACACTGACATGAAACAAAGTGGGACAAAACCACCGCACAGCGACTTCCAGTCATTTACTGTGAGACTGTTTTCAGTGGAATTAAAGATACAAAATCTTGAACTTAAAAGAAGGTAAACTACAGCCAGACATGGGTCAAACATAACTATAAAATTGAATAATAATAATAATAATAATAATAATAATAACTTTTGCGAAGAAAATTAGTAATAACATCCATTACTTTTTTTATATGTTATTTCCTAAAGTAAGCAGTTACTGAGATTATTTGGACAAAGTATGAGTTTAAGTCAGTTTAGTGCAAACAAAAAATCTCATAAGAATCTTCTATTTTTTGTTTATATTGGAGGTCTTAAAGAAAACCTTCATTTATTCTAAATGACTGAACAACATGGCCTGGGAAAAAATGTAATCTCTTTTCAAATGAATTTTAATAAAAAAGCTTCTCGAAATTAGGCAAGTTCCTTCGCAAGTGGAAAAAAAAGTTAGTTTGAATATTCCAAAGTACTGCTACTGCAGCTTTCTTCAGAAGCTTCAGCTTTCTTGAGAAATAAGACGATCGGTAACACTCTGTAATAACCATCATTAATAAATGGTTTGATTTAAGTTAATAAATCTTTAGTTAATAATTATTTCAACATTAAAATTGCTCAATAAATAGTTTCTAATGCATTTAATTATTTAAATGTTTATAAGCATCAGCTGCGCATTTATAATGGCCATCCAAACAAGGGCGTCACTTTGTGTTGAGTAGTGGTGGGAACATAAGGGCTGGGATGAAAAAACACAACGGTTTTCAACACTTGCAATTTGAGGCAATGTAGTGGGGGAACCATTATGAGGTCAGAGTAGATAGTTACAATGGAAAAAAACTCGCATTGCGGTGCATCAGTGGGGTATAAACCAGGGGCCCAGTTTACGAAAAACAATGTTGAGTGTACAACTAACATTCATCATGAATACTTACTTAACGTTACAGAAACAAAAAGCTCACAAGAATTCATAAGTCATGTTCAAAACCACAAGTCATTCTAAGTATAATGTCAAAGGTTAGCAATCCAGGAAAAAGACGGTATTTGGCTACATATTTATTTCAAGTGAAGCAGTTGCATTTACAGAAATTTAGCTGCAAGATGCCTGAGAGCAAAAAAGGACATATTTGAAACTACTTTAGCACGGTTAATTACGGTAAATAAGATGCAATTGTGTTGTTGTGTTATTTTACAGTAAATGCTGACACATCTGTTATCTAATTGACAATAACAGTTTTCCTGCACATGCTGTAGAATGTTGCTAAGCCTCAGTATTGTGTGCTGTACATAAGCCAGAACCAGCAGCAGCCAGTTTAGCTGCAGGTGCTGATGAAGTGCAAAAGATTCTCTCCTTCTTTGTAACCATTTCTTTGTGGAAACTATGCTATTTATAAAAAATAGCACCTATGCATCCAAATAATTGCTTTTAGATGAACTACACAGTATTTATTAACTGTTTATAGGGTTTTTCAAACATCAGCCGGAACAAAGCAGTTGCTTAATAGATGGTTTAGAGAGCAATTCATGGTTTGTTAACCATAAAAAACTATCAACTACAGATGAATTAAAAACAAATGTATCATTTATTGTTTATTTATTATTTAATTGTTAATTGTATATTGTAAAAAAATAAAAAAATAAAAAAAAAAATGAAGGAGCTCAATGTGCAGTATTGAGCCTCCAAATAAAGAACTAACATTACTTAAATTGTAGAAAAATGTGCTACATATGTAATTATCAAAATTCTAGTCCCTGAACACTTTTTGCCCTGTTTTCTTGGTTCTTTGTCAGCTCCACCCGAGCATTTGGTCCCCAGGAAAGGGCAAGTGGGATCACAATTTAAATGTCAGTGTATTAAAAACAATGCCTGCAGAGTGTTACAGTCTAACTGCATTCATGGCCATACTGCACTCACTTAGTAATCACAGATGAAAATGGGCTGCCCCTCGGCTGCTTTGAAAACTCTCTGGTCCTGTATGTGAGTTCCAAGCGGTCAAGAGCAACGTGCCATATGATAGATGTCTTAATTACTCAGGAATGGCAGGCTTTGCCTTTGTGTGGCCGCGAAATGATGCAAGTTGCTAAAATAACTTTAAGCGGAACATTTTTTCATTTGAGTCAGCAGTTAAGATTTCACTATCACGTGGACAGGTGACTTACTGGGATCACACTCCAAAGAAAAACATACTCCTGCCATGAAGGCTTATCATTTTGAGAGTTTTCTAATTTAGGCATTAATGATCAATAACAATGTAGACAGATGAAGCTAAAAGTTGAAAAGTGTTGTCAAAAGAAACACAACACAATAATGCCTCTGCATGAAAATTAACATCCAACTATTTGAGCAGTGCAAGCAACGCTGCCTGATTTCAAGACAAACACAGAGGCTCTGTTTTATAGTGGTGTGTTTCCTTAACCTTTGGCAGGCCTGGAGCTCTGGAACTGGAAAACAACCCTTCACCATTAATTTTTGATGCCCATCAAGGAAACGACTGTCACGAGTGAAGCGAGAGCCTTCCCAAATGAGGATATTATTGATGTGAGTGTGATCGAGGCCTCGTTTGGAAGGTAGTTTCATTCGTTTCCTGGACAGCTGAGGTAGCAACAGCAGGCACAGTAGAGCTGACATGAAATTTGCTTCATTTCTATATCAAAAGCACACCAATGTTCTGTTATGTATTGACTAAAAATGTCTAATATGTCAGAAATATTTTATTTCAAAATATGTGATCATTATCTAATTTCACCAGAATCTCACTTTCAGACATTCGTTTTCACATAAAAATATCAAACGATAGAAATGTATCATTCCCAAAAAAAAGGTCAACTTTACATTACATGATTATCAAGCCTGCAGTATGGCTTTGTAATGCTGTATTGACCTGTTGTTGACATGTTATTTACAATACACGCTACAATAGTAACATAGTATAACATATTAGCTGTACGCTGGGTGGTGCACACCACTTGAAAAAGAACGCCAGGAAAAACTTATTTTAGCATTTTATTTAGAAGAAAGCAGCCAGTTTGATCACACTTCTGTACGCTAGTTGGTTCAATTCTGAAATAAAGCTTTGTTAGTAGTTCAATTCCTGATTTCTCTGACTTGGAATTACAACTAGGTGGCAGTAATGAACTGTAAGGTATTTTCTAGTTGGCTGCTTTTAGCCTAATAACTGTCTAAACGATGCGGCATGAACATGGTATAAAATAATGCAGAGAGACAGATAACCTAGCAAGAAGGTAGACTAGTTAGCTTGCGAGACAGACAAAACTAGCGTGAGGTGAAAGCGGAAAAGGACAACTTTTCAACTTTCTCCTCTCAAGGCTGTTGTTGCTGCTGTTTAAATGTATTAAATTAAAGATTAACAAATCACATTTATTCCCATTTAATGTGGACATTTAATCAATGGAAAACTCTGAAACAAGCTGTTTCAAACTGCCATTGCCAATTTGTTAGAGGTCTCTGTAAACAGACAAGTCTAACAACAAATGCAATTTTACTCTGCAAAACACAAATGCTAACATCTGTTAGCAACAGGTGATTTAACATCTGTTAGCACAGTGGAACAGTCAGGATTTTTGTTTAACAAAAAAAAATGTTATTGCAGTGTGAGTAGAAGGTAAGCAGTGAAAGTGATGCCAATTAAAGCTTAACCAATACATTAGTTATGATCATTTTAATCTTGTCACAGATATATGAAAATCTACAGTCGTCACTAATGACACATTACAATACTACAATGTAAAAGAAATTAAATGGCATATTGTTTGACTAGAGTTCCACAGGTTGACATTTATAATGGTTGGAAAAAGCTACAATTTTGCATTTTTGCATTAATGTGCATTATTAATAATACTAATACTAATACTAATACTAATAGTAATAATAATAATAACCACCTTATTGACATAGCCATTTTAAAAACAGTTATTATTATTATAACAATTAAGTGTTATATATTCATACGACATAACAAACAACAAGTAAATAGTAAAAAAAAATTACATTGAAATTTACAAATATAAATTTGAGGACAGCTGAGATAAAACACAGGGAGACAGAAATAAGTAAAACCTGCATTAAAAAAAGGATAAAAGCATCAAAACCAGGTGTAAAGCAGCTTTATACAAGTTTATTCAAGGAGCGATGCAAAGCGAGGTACCGCTTCAGCCCCTCGTCTCTGCAGGCAGGCATTCTACAGTCTGGAGGCTCTCACAGCAAAGGCATTGTCACCTTCTGTGAGAGGGATACATTATCATATAGTGAGGAACTAGTGATGACTAACAGACTATTTTAATTTAGGTTTCTATTTTATATTTTTACAGTTAAAATGTTATTCAATTCCCATTTCAGTATGATTCCTTTGTGTTTTGCTATAAAAAAATATTTGATGGGTGGCATTTTAATATATTTGAGTCTTGTTTTTCTTATGTCAAATTTAATATATTTTTGTTTTATATGTGTTGCTATTTATTGTTGTTGTTAACTGGTTATTTAGATGTATTTTCTCTAGTTTAGTGAACTGCTAAAAACTCATTGCTATATTTGCTGCTAGGGTTATTTGACAAATCAATTTTCCATCAGTAAAATATCCTGCTAGGTGCATATCATATGGCTCTGACACAACCAAGTCGAAGGGATTATTATAAAAACAAATTGTTTATTTCAGGAGAGCCCTCCTAAAACTTTAACTTAATGGTGGACCACTGTCCAAACACCTATTATGATGCAAAATGGTACCAGGATCCCAAGATCTCTTAATTGAATCCTTGTGCCTGCATGCTCAGATTATGAATAATGATTATCAATTAAGTAGTGAGTTAATTAACTGATGATTTGAGATCCTACATATTCAAAGAGCATTTTTACTTCACAATAATGAAACACACACAGTGAGTTATATTACACTTATTTATGTAAATTGTTTAGATATGTTTTTTCTCTAGCTACATCTGAGGGACAAATTATCCCTCAGTATAATATTATATAATATCAGTAACATATTCAGATCAGTAGAGGCCCTAAAAAGGGACTCTGGCCTCAATAATAATACTAACAGCTTTAGCAGTGGTTTCACTGATAACAATAAATGTTTTACTGAGAAATGTTACTTATTTTGCTTTCATAACAGTTATCATTGTGGCTCTGATTTCATTGTGGATGACGTGGAAATAAATCACACTGAGCTGGCACTGGGAGTCTCTCAAGTACAATTACTGTGTTTACATGCAGTAGTGGGGGAGGGAGATAGCTTTTGAAAGCGTTCTTTAAGGTCACAGTTTTGTTGCTGTACATAAGCCCAATGTTTACCGGAGTATCTTAAGGAAACTCAAAGCCCTGCCACACGTCAACAAGTGTCTTAAATGGCTGCACAAAGGGCCTGTTTTTAGCCCGACTGAAGCGAACGCTCACTTAATCCTCTGGAGAGGCCCCTGTGACGGCCCCTGCCGTCAAAGGCCTCTTTAACAAGGTGCTGAAGTCACTTAAGATCTGACTAAACAAACGAACAGTCCAAATCATTTGCTGCATTTCCTGGACTCAGTTCCCTAAACTACCGCATGCACAATACATCTACTGGTGGTGTGTCCAGAGCTGCTGTGTGGTCATCTTTCTGTAATTATTCATCATTCTACTGGGAATTCCAATGATGTGCTACACTCGTGAGACAGCGTTACCCCTCTCTGAAACAAGTGGGGTTTTATTTTTGAACCTCTGCTTTTTCTCCAGGGCCAGATTGCCCAGAGAGCTTTCCCTGGGCTTTCTCTGGGCTGTGTAACAGATACCGTCTAAATCATTAGACCTCATTCATTGCCATGTGCCACTCTACGGCTCGGGTTGCCGCGACCCTGAGGTCAAGCGGCTGAGAGCTCCCTGGCCTCTGGCACTTTCTCTGATTATTAACAGGTTAGTTATGTTGCCAAAAGCCCTGATACAGAACATTGGTTCATTTAGATAATAGCCAATCAGGTGGAGCTGCGAGGAGTGCAGAGATCTCCACAGGATGGCTGGGCCTTTATGTGGCTTACGGGGGGCATAATGACAGCAAACAGAGGAAGCGTAGGCCTCTCTGGCTGAAATTATGTGGTCACATGCCTGCTGGCTGTAATGCTTTCCTTTAACCCTAGCTGGGTTATGTCCTTACATGGGACAAATCCAGCCAGGCTCCATTATGAAGATGAATGTTGTGCAGTTATCCTTCAGACATTGCTTTAATAAGACAACGTAGTGTTTAAAGGCCACCATGGTGACAGAGGTATTTACCATCCAGCCTCTGCACATGATGCAAATCCTCAGTTATAAAGAAATCAAATTACTTTTAAAGAAGGTTTGCATGAACTTGTTGACTTGAAACTGGAAATGATCTGTGGTGTGAGACTTTATCGCTCTTAAATTCTGTGAGTTTATGTTCTTCATCAGCACGTCTTAGCAGCTGTATTAGATTCATATTAGTATCGTACATGATCATGCAAAAATCTCTCATGACAAATTACAAAAAGCTGGTGTGCCTTTTAGGTGAAAGAAAATTGCAATCACTGAGGCGTCTCGTAATATTTTTGATTGAAAATGATGGTACCGGTCTGATCTTTTCCCTCGTGACTCCCTCAGCATCAGTGACCCTGTTTAACTACCAAGCAGCCTCTGTTCATCCACAGCCGCGCTATCAGACCTTTAATCAGAAAAACACTGCTGTGTGTTTGTGGAACTAACATGGAGTGTGGCAGCTACTCTGGGCTCTCAGGAGACGGGCAGCAGCCACACTGTCACATCTTTGTGCTTAATTGTCCATGCACTGGAGGAGCACAGATGTGAGTGGGGAAGCAGCAGTTATCATCAGTGGTGGGCGAATGGGTGATGAGAAGTTTCAGAGCAGACAAAGAGAGAAGGTGTTTTTGTGTCTGTGCTGTGAAGGATGTTTTAGCTATGTCACTAGCCGAGTCAATTAAGCACAGATTTGTTTTTATTTGTGCATTTCATTCTTTAGGTCTTTGTGGTGGTATTTGGAACAAGACAGAACAAGTGATATTAAGAAGATTACAAATCTTGAAAGCTTCACCCCATTAGCACCTTAGATCTTTTGGACTGAATAGTAAACTGAATCTGTGGTTCCAGGGGTCATGGTGAGTATAGAAATAATTAAGAGAAATAATTCTGCCACATTAAAACATGTTTATATTTATGTTCTGTTTTACTGTACATTATAAAGCAGTTTAAAAGGAATATAACATTTTATTTAAAAAAATGTCTCTTTTTAAAGCTGCATTTATTTTTTTTATGACTTGAGTGCAGCTGTAACATATCACTGACATATGACCACCGTATAACCTTTTTA
Organism: Diplodus sargus; assembly: GCA_903131615.1. Taxonomy (NCBI): domain Eukaryota; kingdom Metazoa; phylum Chordata; class Actinopteri; order Spariformes; family Sparidae; genus Diplodus; species Diplodus sargus. The sequence goes on from CAEMYA010000093.1 coordinate 1,231,413, forward strand.
TGGTAAGCAGATTAGCAAACCAAACTGCCTATATACACATCCATCAGACAAGAACAACATTAATTTGAAGTTGTGCTTTTTGTCACTCTTTGATCTTTTTTGGTCTCCAGCAAATCTTAAGGAAAATACTCGGCTCCTTAGCAGCTAAATGTTCTCAGCCTGTCCTCATCAGAAGAACGACCACATGTCGACTGTGAAAGCAGCTTATTGCGACAAAAACTGTCAGGAGAAGTAGTATAAAGACCAGTGTCGCCACAGTTACCTTGAAAAAGTAATCTGATTACTGATTATTCCTTTAAAAAGTAACTTAGTTACATTACTGATTACTTGTTTTTAAAAGTAAGTAAGTGAGATTACAAGTTACTTTATTAGTTAGATTCAGCAGGTGCCGACCCCCCCCCACATAAACATTCAGTGTGGCCTTCAGATTTGTCTCCATCTCTGCATACTCCTTCTCCAGGTAGGAAGTAAAGGTGTTCTGTGAGGCAGCACGGCAGTGATAGTAGCAGGGATCTTGTTTATTATATCACCAGACGAGGGCAAATCAGCCGTGTTTCCTCTACAACATACCGCGCGACCAAATAATTCTAACCCTTTGTCGCCAGCGAGTGTACAACGAACCTTAATATTCACATCTTTAGCTGACACAAACTCACAATAATGACTGTATTTCCAGCTAGAATACGTACATCTCTCTCCTCTCTCCATTGTTTGTGTCGCTGTGTGGTGTAAACGTGAGTTGTCCTCGTGCTGAAAACGTGACTTGTCGCGTACGTGACATCATTTCCCGACGTGCAAAAAGAAAGCAAAAATATATATTTTTATTAATGAAAAAGACTGACAAAGCCAATATAGGGAGGAGGCCTTGAATGGATGGTCAGGTTACACAAGCATAGGACTTTCACCTTGGAGACCACTGTTGCCCAGTGTGAAACCAAAAGTCAAAAGTTGATTATTTGAACTTACTAACACAGTTAATTGATGTCATATACTGTATATAACGTGACTGAAGTTACACAATGAATAATATGTACTTTTGTAACTGAATTTTCAGAAATTATGTAGTTATTTTAACCCTATCCATGGTGTTTTCCAAAACCTAACCAAATAGTTTTATTGCCTAAACACAACCAAACTGTGACCATTAGGGTCTGGTATGTCTTTTGCTTGAAGGCCGCAACCAATCATGTGCTTTTGGAAATGGTCATATATAGTATGTCATTTTTGGAGTGACAGGCAATCATTCATTGAGGTATGGGGATATGTTACTTGGGGATGGCTTTTGGGACTGATGTAATACCAGCCCCAAAGTTATATAGTAAATATATTACCAAACCACCACTTTTGTAAACATACTACAGACAAAAAAAATTACATTTACATTTGCTTTTCTCTGGACACATTGAGCTCTGCGTTGGTCCCCACCAAAATGGGAATTATCTGGCTTGCTACCATTTGCTTCGAGGTAGGAAGAGTGCAATTGGTTTATCTTAACCTTCCACCAAAAACAGATGCAAGTTGAAGCTGGAAATTAAGTCGATGACACACCTTAAATCCAAAACATTGGTCAATAGTTGATAGTAAAATATTGATAAGCACAGCTTTAATCGAAGTGTCTACAACTCAAAGACGCTGTAGAAATGGCCTGGTATAAAGGGCTTACTAGCAAAAGAAAGATCAAAACAAATTATCTCAATTGTGGAGTTTCTGTAAGGTTCCGAAAGTGCTCTTAGACTCTTTCCATGAAGCTACATCTTGATGCAGTTGCTCATTGCCGAGAGGTTATGGCTGGATTCATAGCAGATCAGTTGGTGTGGTGAAAAAGCAGGTTTTCCAATTCATTTTAATGAAGGCAATTAGTTCTGGCTGCTGCAGTGCTGGCTGCGGGGGGCTCCAAAAAAAGCAACATAGCCACTATTTGGCATAGTACACCAGTTTAAAACTAATTCATGGATGCAGACGATCACTTTATGTCAATAGCAGTCGTGAGGCATGTTATTTAGCATAGCTAAATGCTACATGTTGTGAAAAATGATCACTAGGAGTACCAGTATGCTAAAACTGATCAGTGGGGGTTCCCAAAATGTCACACACATGAACCATGGAGTGACACAAGCCCTTTTCACACAGCATCGTGGCAGAGGCGGTTCACTACTTCTCTGCCAGTCCTTGTTCACACAGAGCCAAGGAGTTCCAGTGTAAAGACACACCAGTGTGTAATCCACACAGAAAGCCGGCGCTGCGGATCCTAAAGAGGTGTGACGGTTATAACACCATCCATATGATTATAAACAGTTAGCGGTGCATCTAAACATGTACCCGCTAACTGTTTATAATCATATGGATGGTGTTATAATGTGTTGTGATTGAGATCCTGACCCGCCAAACACAAAGTTGAGTTTTTTGATCTAAATGACATAATTACATAATCACCATCAGTAAACTGGAAGCTGTCTGACTCTGTCACTTGCGGGGAGGGAGGCTGTTTTCTGGAAGTCAGGAGGGCTGACCATCCCCGTGATTTATTTCCACACAAACACTTGGTGAGCTAAAGTTTTTTGCCAGGGACAGAAGCTATTTGGCAAAAATGTGACAAGGAGTCGGTAGGACAGACACGGCGACAGACACTTCTCCATGTATAACTGCAGTATTGTTTTCCTCATATAAGTTGCCAAATGCACTTACAGTTACTACGTTACTGTTGTTTGGTCCTGTAACGTTGCTTTGTGGGGCATTTCTATTTATTTAGTTGAGTGAAGGACCTGTTTAGTTATCAGACTGTCAGACAGACATGTCCCATCCATTCACACAGGTTCAGTTCACCAATACTGCGCCACCGATTCACTCTGGAGGCGCATCAGAGCCACAGCAAAGTTTCAGCCCTCGCCGCATCTGAGACTTTCACATAGAGGAGGATGTGGTGAATTGGCGCAGGATCCCTGCACTCAAAGGGCAGTGTGAATGGGGCTACTGATATGTGCGCAACCTGATTTGATCTGAATGTACTTAAACATCTACTTTGGTCTGAAATTTTCCACTGACTAAGGCTCATGCACCCACAAACCTGCTTACATTAAACATCAAAACTACAGCAGGAAACAATGGGAAGCAATCATTCTGCAGAGAACGCTGGTTTCTAAGATAACAAGCCTTCTTCACTGCTGTCAGACACGCCCATACAGAGCCTGAGGACTGCCATCCTAAGCCTGAATGCACGTCAATTATAGCCACATTCCCCTCAACCTCAGTGAGTAAATAAACACTCTGAACTATTGGATAATCATCACAGCCACTTTTGTCTTATTGCAGAGTCTAGATGACACACCAAATCTGCAAGCAGGCGGCCCTCCACTATAAATAGTCGGCAGCAATCAAACTAAATAAATGAACTGTCAAAGCACAAGTGTTTACAAGCACAACGAAATTTTAGGTAATTATAAGTAAATTTGTTGCATTTCTGAATAAGTGGTAGCAGATAGGCCTCAGATGGGGAGCCAGCGGTGTGTGATGGGTTGATTTACAATGGTTAGGCTGCCCAGTCGGCTCTGTGTAAACCCACAACCCCAGAAACAAAAAAACTCCACTTCACATTCCACGGCAACAACATCTAAATGGGGAGGAACGCTAAAGACATCTGCAGGGCCATTACACACACTTAGCTGTACATCAATGAATAATTGGACCCTGTGTCACTCCGGCTAAAACTCCCTCCCTCCCCTATTTTTCTCCTCATCCCTCCGAATGCTTTAAAGTTGTTTACACACACAAGCAAATTATGGCTGACGGAAAATTGATAAGCATAACATTGTCCTGTGCTCATCTGAGATGAAATTTTGCATTTGTGTGACCCGCGATGCTCACCAGATTACCATATTTGTGCACCATATGACATGATTTATAGACAATCATGCGATAATTTACATCTTGATGGCCTCATTCATGTGGGTTACTGAGGAGGATTTGGAGAGCCCGCTTTGCTGATTACAGAGCACGTCGTGTTGCTAAAACAATGTGTGCTGCAGTCAGTTTGAGCACAGAGAAAACCTTTATAATCAAAGGCTATTTTTAGGCATTTTCAATCTTTCATTTAGAATAACTGTGGCATTTGTTCAAAGTCTCTCTTTGTTGGAAAGCTTAAAGCAAACAGATAAACACAAGGACAGAGTTAGTGAGGCAGGGAACACATCATGCAGGCATTTGGATGGATGTGTCACCTGCTAAGCTGGACTGTTTGATTATAGAGTGTAAAGGTGGGATTTTCCATGCCATATGGCTGCGACCTCCTCCCCACAAGCCCCTTCTGGAGCTACTCAGCGGGACAATAAGCAAATGACAGATAAGGAATGATTTGCTAAATGCAAAACCTCAAAAATAAACAAACTATTAAGCTGTGCCGCGGGAGAACTGGGTTAGCTTTTTTTATTCAGGTGAATAGCAGACAAATTTCCCCGCTGGCACGCTCACAGCTGTAATAATACAAGGAGGGCTGCAGACGGACTGGGCTGCAGACCGGCCTGCACAGTGTCCACACAGGGCCAGGGTCGGCTGCAACACCTCATGTGGCAGACCGACTACAGAGAGAAAATAGTGCATGTTACACACATGTATTTTACAAGATTAACATATGTATGAAGGATTTTTTCTCTCTAGCTATTTTCCTTCCATACCTGATGTGTATGTGTGGGTGTGTGAGTGAGTGTGTGTTTCTGCGGGGGGGGGCACTGGACAAACCCAGACAGAAAGACAAAGCGGGTTGAATTGGTCCATGTTTTCCTTACCAGGAGCAGTGTTTATTTTCTGTTTCTTTAGTTTCAAAGCGTGGGCAGTGTGCTGCAAAGGAAACGCAAATGATTCAAATTGAAGTGCTTTGATTGAATGCTGTTTTTCGAGCCTGTGGAACAAACATTTTCAGTTTTGCTCTTTTATAAGGATTTTAATGACCTGTTAGGAACACTTGGCCCTAAATGATGTGTTACAGGAAATAAACTTAAGAGTGATAGGCCTCACCGTTGCCCTGAGTCAGATTATGCTAAACAGATTTAATGGGTTCGATGTTTACCACCGTAAGTGTTTGAAGCTTTGAACGCTCAGTCCAGCAGCTCTCAGTTGCGATTACGCTGAATGTAACCAGTACCGAAGTGGGAGTTCTGCAAAGAGCATCCGGGAATAGAATAGGGACATGTTCACTTTGAATCCCCTTCAGCGAGGCCACACACTCGTGTTTTCACCGTGGCACGGTCGGAGTCTCATCAGCGGGCATGTGTGCGCAAGCGCGAGAGGCAGAGCAATGACACGGTCCTGAGCGCCTGATTGCAGGCATCTTGAAGAGATCTTGCTGGCTCGGGCTCACCACAGGTCCCCTTTCAGTGGGCTGTCATTACCGCTGAGGTGAGCTCTCACACACTGACCCACACACACGCTGACACACACACATGGTCGGGGGGCCGCGGGATGAATGAGCGCACTGAGGCCTGGGCCTGATCAAGTGAGCGGCAGCCAGGAGTTGGTGTAAGGAAATCCTCTGGTGGGACTATCAGAGCACATTAGACTGAGCAGGCCCCGGCTCAGGAACACGCAGCTGCAGGGAGAGCACACTGAGGCAGTATTTCAGCAGCTGCTAAACGCTGCCGCTTTAATCCTTGTATAAATATGTTAGCCAAATTGGAAAAAGAGGCCTCATTTAGCCATTTCACAAATATTTTATATAACAAGGATTAATTACTTATGCAGACGTTAATCATCAAATAGCAATGTGAGGCAGAAGCAAATAAGGTGGGAAAGAGACCCACCACCTCCATCTAAGAGCTGACAGAGCTCCTTTTCAAGAGCTGCTTTTGATTTAGTGTAACACAGCTAGATTTACTGTCATCCAGGTGATTAACAGAATTTAAGTTAAAGTTTTAAATGTATGTTTCTATCCTTTCAAATCAGTTTTAAAGGAAACACTCATTTCACAACACAACACAAAACATTCCTGGAGCTCAACTGTTACCTGGTTGTTACACATGCATACCGAATTTCGTTCATGTAGGCAGTCTGATTGATTGATATGAGACTGACTTTCTGTGTCCAGTGGGTGGATATGACACAGTATTGATGCATAGATGTATTCAGGGTGAAAATCTCTACATGTGTGATCAATTTGGTATAGATAAAAAATTGTATGTTGAAGTTACTTCCTGCTTCATGGAAATCATCAAAATGGAATGCACTGCCATGGCCACCAGATATGACGAAGGTGAAAGATTTTGATAACTTTTCTTCTTCAACTTATGATGATGATACTGAGTGAATGTGAAGTCATTGGTGTTAAAACTGTAGGAGGAGTTGGTTAAAGTACGAGGCATGTAAATGCGTCAAAATGGCGGCAAAAACCAAACTGGTGTCAAAAAACCAAAATGGCGGACTTCCTGTTGGACTGAGGGTTTTGGTCCCCGACATTTTTTGTGCATCTGGTCATGATTTTTTAAAATTTATGTGCTTGCATGATGCAGGGATTTACAGCAGGGGGCGCTATAGAGCCCCCTGGCCACACCCACACCCAATCAAGTTGATTCATAAAAATGTTTGCCAGATGTGACATGTATTCCGAGTTTGGTGAGTTTTGGGGTATGTTAAAGCCTCCAAAATGCAGCAGATTAAAAATAAGAAGAATCTGGACAGATACAATAGGGCCTCACAGTGTTAGTGCTCGGGCCCTAAAAATATCAAACCTAAATCAAATGTCAATTTGTATCCACTAGATCAGGATTTTAGTTTGGATCTGCATCAAATTGTTATCACTCATAGAAATCCGCCACCTATATACAGCTAATATTTGTCTTTTTCCTTGATCTTCCCTTTTACTCGTATCTGCACCCAAAGTTAAAGGGGTCTATCCAGGGCTGAGACCCATGCAACAAATGGACACTGGGGAAAATTTAATTTCATGGTGCAGATAATCAAAGAAAAAATGGCTCCATTCAGGTTGTCGGGTGTACAGCATCTTCGACCTTCTGAGGACTTGGATTATGCCAGAAAAGATATAGAGAGCCATTTAATGTTTTGAGGTTATTTTTATAAACATTTTAAAACACGTCCTGATCTATTTCAGTTTGGTATTTTTTCCCCAATGATGCAACACTGTTTTACTGTGAAGCTCCAGAAGTGTTATGAGGACTGTAAAACTTCACCGGTCTGTCCATCGGCATTTGTGTGAGTGGCTAATGACTGAATTTTGTTTTTTGGTTGAGTTTATCCTTTTCATGTGAGTCTGTATATGTGCATGTGTGTGTATGTGTGCATGTGTGCGTACGTGTGTGTGTGTTGACAGGTGTGCTGCTCCTCTCCCGTAGACTAAAAAAATGCAATCAGAGACATTTTGTAAACAGTCTGTCCTTCCTCAAAAGTGCCTGAGAGATTTGCTCAAGCAAGTGTAATTGCTGCAAAACGACCTCATTTGGCACCAGGCTACAACTTGTATGCTTGAGTGAGCGTAATTGCTGAAGGGGAGGGGGGGGGGGACGCAGCTCTGGGTTTGCTATCTCTGGGCATACCTTCCCCTCATAACAACTGCAAGTGAAATCAAACCCACTATGTGTTTGCTCCAAGAGGTGATTAGCCAGGGAAGTTAGGATTTCAAATAACTCTAATTGAACTACTCTATTTACGTTAGCTTGAGATTTATCATTGAATTTGTGATTCCTTTTAAATGGATTAACCCCCACGCGTTCTGTTTCAGAGTAATTGTGCTTAAGTGGAGCATGCACGGCAATAGATTAGCTTGGAAAATCGGTTTCATTATTGGAATTATTTGACAATTGCACAACAAGAAAGAGTGTAATTGCCCTCTCTGTGGTGTCAGTGGGAAAATTAGGATGTTACCATTGGCCTGCTCTCATGTATGATGTACTGTATGTGCTGCAGTTTATAGCAACTACAATACAGAGACTGTAGACTGAGCAGTGAAGAGCCTGTGAAGAGGTAATCTGTTGAATTGTTCCTGGCTAGTACCTCTCATTTTGGTAGAGTGGTTTGTTATGTTAGCCGTAGTGTGTGTGTGTGTGTGTGTGT
>CAEMYA010000093.1:1239546-1280110 GCA_903131615.1 Diplodus sargus
CCGGCCAGGCGCAGAGCTGCATGTTTGGTGTCAGGCAGACCGTGCCTTAGCTGTCAACAGCGATGCTTTATGGGGGCATTTCCTCCGGCGCTCTGACATGTGCTGTCACCTCAGTGTGGTAGACACTTCCATCTGCCCGCTAACAGCCACTGCTGTCAGTAGACACACGCACGCACCTTTGTTTTTTTACTCTTTTGCAAATGGACACGCACACACACACACACACACACACAAACTCAGGAGAACACCTACTATCAGATATCCCCTACACACACCTGTGTTGTCTCACTGCCAAGAAAACAATCAGGATTGACCGGATTGGAAATATTTCAGTTGCTGACAGCTTTGCACATGAATAACTTAATGATCTGGCTCTGAAGTCGGAGACATTTTTCATTAGATTTCACTTTTAAGTGGTGTTAAGTTGTGCTGTCTTTGCTGCTGTGCAGTATATTACTGATGGGGGTATTTGAAAGCCTAGCTATTTAAAACAACACAAGTTGACTTTCATTTTGACATAGACTCGTAATAGGAAATGTTATATTTTGAAATGTTGTTCATCAAAAATGCGTCTGCAGAGCAGGATAGCTGTCTTTTCAGCATTTGTGGCCAATAGATTAATTTTAAATTTATATATATATATATTATATTTATCTGGTGGTATTATTTGGTCTGGACAACAGGATGCACACCTAACTTCTTAACTCTTAATCCCTAATTTTATCAAGTGTCCTATTATCACTTGGATTAAAGGCCAGACACTTTTCCCTTTGTCAAAAAATCAGCCATTAGCCATCATCTTGTCCGTCAGCTCTCCTAACTCTCTTCATGTTCAAAGTTAAATGTGAGTACCCTGTGCTGCAGCTCTGCTGCAGGCCCCACTGCTGCATGGATTAGACACCTCCAGCAGTCTGTAATCCTAGCATCTGTTGTTGGACTATTGATTTTATTTATTGTTATGTAAAGGTGATGGCAGTGGGCAAGTAATATATCTGACATAAGCCTGACTGCCAAAAGATTTGCACCGTTATAAAATAATCATATAAAAATGTATCCAAACTGCTGTTTGCTTTTTTGTACTCTTATGTTAATAATGGAAATAAAAAACTAAATTTTCAGAAATACTGCACTTTCTTGTAGTACTTGAACACTTTGGTTGCCTTCCTACGAATTGACAATACCAGCAGTGATGATGTTGTTTGTACTCTGTTCTGGTATATGCCATGTGGTTTGAACACAAACATCAACTCTAAATGTGTTGTGTAGAGTAATCAACCAACACAAAAATATCCGTCTTCATAACTTCCTGTTACAAGGGTTTCCATCTTTGGAAAGACCACAGTGCAGCTGAACAAAGGGAGCAGATGATTCATGCATTTAGCACGGGGCTCAGCGAGGGCGTCAAAAGGATTGTGAGAGCAGGCAGTGGAACTGGCCCTTGGGAGCAGCAGGACACCCTGTTTGTTAGGCATGATGAATTGGCTGCATGCTTGAACCCAAAGGTTGGCAAATTAACAGTTAATTAGTGGTTGATAAATGACAGATTGACACAAGCCCTCCACCAGCCGTAGCCCTCTCCCGCTATCTCACCGATGCAAGTGTTTATGTGCTGGTAACAAGTGTCGGAGCAGACTGTTATGTCTGCATTTTGTCACATGGTGCGATTACTCTCAGATGAGGCCCCCCATCCCCTTCACAACCTACCACCCACCAACCTACCCCCCTGACACCCTTGTGCAGTCCTGCCCCAGTTTAGCACACAGCCCTCTTTTGCTCACTTTTGGAGGCATTTTGACACATGGATCAATTCACCTTTAAAACAACTCTTCAGTCTGAATTTGTATCTTTACCGAGCCAAGTGTAAAAAATGTCCGGGAAAAGTTAAATTTCTATCAAGTCGAAAAGTCTGTTCAGCAACCAATGACAACATATCAACATTCCTGGCATTTTCCTTCTCCATTAGGAATCTGGACATGATACTTGTATTTTTGCAGCTAGATCATGTTCCTGCCATGACTGAAGGAAGCAATAATTTCAAGGCTAATTATGTAAATTGGAGGCAGGTCCTGTGTGCTTGACATGTACAATCGTGTCAAAAGTTTTCATACACTTGCAAAGAACATGAATGTCATGACAGTTGTGAGTTCCAATAATTTCTACACCTCTTTTATTTCTATGAAGGAATGAGTGGAACACATACAGTACTACCCATTCATGAAGTTTGGTTCAATAATGAATTTATTATAGGTCTTCTGAAATGTGACCAAATCTGCCAGGTCAAAAATATACATAGAGCAATTTTAATATCTGGTTTAATGTCCCTTTGCCATTTTCACATCAGTTAGGTGCTTTTGATAGCCGTCCACAAGCCTAACCCTAACCCTGGTCATCCCCTGGCTGAATTTTTAACAACTCCTCTTGACAGAACCCGTTTCTTCAGCACAGTCCACATGTTCCACAAGTCAGGACTTGGGAAGACCATTCCAGAACCTCCATTCCAGCCTGATTGATCCATTCCTTTAATGCTTCTGATGTGTGTTTGGGATCATTGTCCTGTAGGAACACCCAACTACACTCAAGACCCAATCTTCTGCCGATGATTTTAGGTTTTCCTGAATAATTTGGATAATCACTCTTCTTCATTATTCCATTTACTTTCTATAAATCACCAGATCCACTGGCAGCAAAACAGCTTCACAGCATAACACTACCGCGGTGGTAGTGTTATGCTTGACTGTAGGTATGGCGTTCCTGGGTTAAAGAGCTCGCCTTTTTTCGCCTCCAAACATATTGCTAGACATTGTGGCCAAACAACTCAGTTTGTGTTTCATCTAAGTAGGTTTTTTTCTTTGTTCATATGATTAGCACCAAATTTCATTTGAGCTGTAAGGTGCCCCATTTGAAAAAAAGGGCTTCTTTCTTGTACATCAGCCTCTCAGTCCATGGCAATGCAAAACACACTTGACTGTAGACACTGTCACCTGTCTTCCAGTAGCTTCTAATTCATTGCAAACTTGCTTTTTGGTGGTTTTTGGTTGACTCTTGACCATCCTGACCAGACCAAATGTGCCATATTTTATACTTACTTATACAAACAGTAATGTGTACAGTTGATCTTGGGACCTTCAGCTGCTTTATAATGGCTCCAAGTGACTTTCCCGACTTAATCCTTAATCTACAGTGCACTCGTACAGATCAATGCTGAGCTCCTCAGACATTCCAGTCATAGTGTTTGTGGCTGACTTTAATGGGTGTATCAAACAAGCCCTTTTTAAATAGGCCCAGAGAAGTCATCAGCTGTTATCAATCAGAATCACTCAGAAGAAGTTAATGTGTTTGATCCAGCAGATCACATGTTCAGAAGACCTATAATTAATTCATTATTGAACCAAACTTCATGAATGTTTTTTGTGACAAAGGAGTTTGTGTTCCACTCATTCTATCATAGAAACATGAGCTGTAGCAATTGGAACTCAACACTGCCATGACATATACGGTCTTTTCAAGTTTATGACAACTTTTGACCACGACTGTATGAGTACAGAGGAAGACATATTTAACCCAACATTATGTTGCCTGTTGTTGGCAATGGGCTGGAAATGGCTGCACATTTAGAGGAGTCATGGCAGCTGGAGAGACCTGTTAACTTTAGTAGTCTAAGAATTCATCTCCCTTTAAACTTCTCCTTGTGTATTTTTCCTTTCACAAAGAATTTATACGAACAAGATGGCTTTTCTTGCTTGACCTTCGAAAAAACTGAAAAAGAAATAATGGATATTTTGTTATTAAGTGCAAATTAGTGTCAGTTCTGCTGTATAAAATCTGTTTCCTATCCTGACATTTTCTGTTCTGGAGGGCGGGGAGGTAATTTCCAAATAAAAGTGAGCACAATTACACAATAACACTGCATTCACCTCACCACATGTTAGCCTTCTACGTAAATGGCATTTGATTGAGTGGTTCTGAGGGGAAAAGACAGTTCTGTGAAAAATGTACTGAACTGCTTTTGAGTCATTCATATTTCAGCAGCAGCTGGGTGGGCAGAGGAAACAGCAGCATGTATGTACATTCATTACTGCAGACTTGGCATTGGGGAGAAAGAATGTGTTTCAGGTCAGTGAGTGACTGCCAGAACAAAAGCACATGCAGTAATGGAGCTCCACACTGGTCCTAGAAGGGCTGTGGCTATTTGCTAAAACATCTGAGCAGAGTTTTAAATGACAAAATCATTAGGGGATATACATTTGTGTGCCTTTGATGGGTTGTTTTTTAAAGATTAAGAAAACAGTTGGCAAATGGGGGATATAGCATTCATCACCTCAGAATTAGGTACAGCGAGAAAGCTGAAAAACAAGCTTTCCTGTGAGCAGAGCCCCACAGACCTGGAAGGTAATCATTATCAGTATCCGTGATATCACTCAACCTCACTGACACACAGATCTGCTCGGTCCTGAGTGTAACATGCAGCCCTGAGAGGGCCACCTCTGTATCTGTTCCAGCTGCAGGCAGCTGGTTGTGCTGCAGCTCGGCATTGACGGCTCAGCGCTCTCGGGCAGAGAACACAAAGCCTGTCATTAACATGCTGAGAACCGAGCGATCACTGCCAGACTCCTGAGCCAAGCGTCCAAATGTTTGTATCCCCTTTCCCATCTGAAACAAACACAATTTGGTTTCGTCCTAACAGTAGAGTGCATCTCGGCTCCAAAAGCCTCGCTTGCGTGTTAAAGTTTCTGGGTGCCATTTTGGTTGCTGAGTGCTTGAAGCCAGCATGAGTCACACTGCTAATGTCAATACTCTCATTATTTCATGGTTAGTTTGACACACGGCTAATATTCAGATGGCAGGAGTTGAGATGAGCAGGCTGAGGGATATGGAGTGAAAATATGCGAGTGGGAGGTCTGCTAGTTGTGTGTGTGTGTCCTTGCGTGTGTGTGTGTGTGAGCAGGGGAGGGGCACCTGGAGTCTGCCAAACAGTTCCTGACAGAACAGTGCCTCTCTCTGCCATTTCCTTCAAACAGCAATCAGGCCAAATCAAAGCAGCTGCTCCGGTCTTCAATACTCCAATTGCACTAATCAACTCCGTTTTGCAGCTCCTCAACCGGCGAGGTGGGCTCAGGCCACCATTCAAAAGACCAGTCAGAAATAATAACACTTATTTTATTAGGTCTGCTGGAGCCAACCCATCATCTTTTAACAATCTTACACATGTTGAAATGAATGCAAGCGTGGAAATGCTGAACTGAAGGACTGTTACAGATTCATGCAAATCATCAGCTCATTTCTGGCTACAAGGGGAGTAAAAAAGGAACGCTAAAACTAATCAACATGTGATAACACAGCACAAGCAGGAAATGCCACATTATTCTGTAGCATACTAGTGTTGATGTTACTCTACAGCAACTGTTGTGTCTATTGTATGTGACAAGTCCAGTCTAAACAACATAGCACAAATCTGCCAATTTCCATTCACTTAGATGACAGTAATTCACCTTAATCTTGTATGTTGAAATCTACGTAGCAGCGATCCAAACAAATGTCTGGAGCAGACTTTGTCTTACCTACGCCTGGACGCTCCAATAAAGATTGCTGGTGATTTCAGCTCTGAGTAAGCCTGCAAATTCATTTTGTGACTTCAGCCCTGCTTGCTGCTCGCTGTGATCACTGTTACATAAATCCTAACATTTAATAACACAAAGCGGAGGAAGTAAAAGCATACAGAAAGTGTTTCAATGTGGTCTGGCTGCATAGCCTTGGCCCTGGGACAGACTTCCTCTGTGAAGTATTTAAAGTTGGAAGCTTTCTCTCTCCAAACACAGAGCACCTGGGACAACAGTGGCCGTTCCAGAGGCAGTGTTAATCAGCGGCAATGCAGACTGGCAATCAGCAGCACCCACAAAAATACAATTAATACTCTATGCTGACTCTCTATAAAGCCATGCCGCCTCACTTATAAAAACAAAAAAAAATTACATTGTTAGACTGCTCTAAACATGTGGGAGTAGCTATGTGGTACATCTAGAGAAAATCGTCTTGATTGCTAAAAGGATTTCAAAGACTTTGCATGAAAAATGGATGAAAGAGAGAAAAAAACAACAACATGCTTTTAAAGAATGATTTGTTCTGCTGTAGTCAATTATTTTCCTCTTTTCAGACGGACTAAACATGTCTTCTTGAATTTCTTTGGTGTCACTTGACATCCCAAGAGAGTATATCAGGAGTTATGACGAATATGAGATTAATCGACTGTCACTGCGAAGATGTTAGCAGCAAATTTCAGGATAATTCTGGCTTATTAACTTAACTTACTTTCATGGTTTTCATAAAATCATATCATTTCTATCAAGCATGGCAACATTATCACAAAGCTGACGTCTAGTATAACAGTGACATTGCTACAATGCAGCATTAAAAGCAATGTCTTTTAATGTCTGTTTTGGTCACCTCCAATCTGGCTCTTAAGCTGCTAAAGCTCCAGACATAGGTGATAGTGGGTTTATCACCACAAGCAAAATTTTAGACACAACGTGTACTGTATTGATTCATTCAGCCTCTTATTAAAAAATAATACTATATAGAAAATATTGATGAATGAAGCTTTAAAGAGCTCTGACTCAGCGGACTTACAGCTCCCATGTGTCTGTCACTTCAGTAACATCCTGACATTAAATATTCCCTCTGTTTACCCTAACATCATTACTGTTTGAAACCAATTTAATTGAGCGTTACATTTTGAAGAGAAAGGAAAGGCAACATGACCTCATAACCTGCTAAACTGCAGGCAATACCGCTGAGAGAGCACTTCTCAACACTGCGATATCCAAAAGGCTGTAGACTAATAGCCTGTTTGAAAAAAGTACACAGCGTCTGAGAGTGGTCAGTCTTGTCATTAAGTTAATGCTTGTCCACAGTTTGGTCTAAACACAGAGACTTTTATGGAATTATACTAATTAGTGTGACCATTAGCCTAAATGGGGAGTAATGGCCAGTAAGATGTTATTGTTATTACAACAGAGGCTGTAGGTGTTTTATAACAGCTCTATATTCGGCTAATTTCAGGAAGGTAAAGAATGTTTCCTGATCGCAGGCAAAATTGGCTGGGCGCTTATTCAGTTTCCACATCGGGCAGAGCAGGACCACCCACCAGGAAAATAACATGCAGTAACATGCTCGCTGTATGCTAATAATTGGCCTGAAATGACAGATTCACTCAGCTTTATGTTTGACCGACTTGATACATAAATCTTACTGAAACCTTTTCTTGTCTTCTTGAGAAATGCTGTTATCTCATACACTGAAAGTCTTGAATCTGTCAAGACACCACATATTATTCTTTAAATTTCTTTAAAAATCCAGTTTCCTACTGCGGTTATACAATTTGATGATATAAGGTAATTACAAAAGCGGGTCTGTAACTAGAATGGAAATGTCAGGGCTTAACATGTTTTCACATTACACCTCAGCTTTAAGTTTCTGAAATGAGAAAAAGCGCATGCCAATGGCAAAAATTTCACAAAGACATTTAGGTCCTTTTTAAGTTGCAATCTCAGTGGCACAATGTGTCACAGCTTAGTTTAGCAGTGGTTTGAATAATGAACCCTGGAAACATAATAACCGCTGGCACTGTTCACATGATTGGGACTACGGTCTGCTCTTTTTTGTAATGTTGATTCTTTCGAGCAGTTCTAATTGCTGCGTTTGTAATGCTCTTCCTGTGGGATGCTACACAAGCTGAAGCCAAATACGAAATGTTTTACAAACTACAGAACTGCTTCAATCACATATAGGAAATTTAGGCAAGAAGAATTATATTATAAGACAATCCTGGTGGCTGAATTTTTGGTTGCTCTTTCAAATGACAGTAATCAGTCAATTCCAGGGGAATTCCTTCACACCAGAGCGTCTGTAAACATAACCAATAATGAGTTAATTGCTTTACAGGGTGAGTGATAACCAGCTATTTAGCAGGGGGGACTCGTAAGTGTGAAATGTGGATACAGTGTCGCCCCATTCTGTGTAATTCTGGCGTCAATGTTTGAACTTCGCCATAGGCCATTTGCTTCACACAAGCGCCCTCATTCCTGAGCTGAGTGTGCATTGTCTGTCTTTATGAATCATGCGCAGTTAATAGGACTTGTTGAAAAGACATATCCTCCCCTTGGAAAAACATTTCACATTGGTGATGAATGAGGATATAGCCATGTTTCAATCAAATATCTGTTACTAAAATGCTTCACTGTGTTTGTCATTGAGGTTAGATGGTAAAAAGTTGATTGACCTGTCACAAAAGAATGTCAGAGAGGAAATTCTCATCATAACGTATATATATACATATATGTCCGCAATCCCCATTGAAACATCTACTGAGTCAGAATGAGTCGGCAAAGGAAAACTAGTAATATGAATATAATTTTAAAGAACTATCTTGTCTAAATGTGTGCACTTCAGATAGATTTTCTTCATCAGTGGCGGTTAATTAATGGTGTATTCACCACCAGCAATGCGAATTTGACCATAAGATCATTTTATGTTTATTCAAGCTACACACACAAGTGTTTCTTTGTCCCAAACAGCACAATACCTGTTAGCTAGCGGCAGGCACAGCGGGTGTCTGTGTCTGTGTCTTTGAATTCAGGTCAAGCTCTTAATGAACACTCAGCACTCACCAGATTTTTTTTTTCATTCTAACCAAGTCTTTTTGTGCCCGAACTTAAATGTTAGCAAAGATTACACAGTTGATTTCTAGCTTTAAATTAAGAAAAGAAAAAAAAGTACAATAAAATAAAATCTAACTATAAAGCAAGGAATCTCTACCTGTCTTTTTTTCCAGAACCTCAAGAACTGTTTATCCTATATACTTCACATTTGGCAGGTTTGTTGCTGAGGACCCAAGGATGTGCAGTGTAGAAATTGGTGCAATTTGGACACGTGGCATGTTCAATATTAATACATTTTCAACAAACAATGGACACCACTCTGTGCAGCTCGCTGTGCTTTGAAGCTGGGCTCACGTGATTCTCTTTACATGATCTTATGGGGAAGTTGACATAAACAAAATGGAGATTAGCATGGTGCAACAACTAGTAACGCATTGCAATGAGAAATAAAACAAAGTCAGAAGGTTAAACAAGTCTTGATGAGTGGGGAGACATGATCAACACAGGTTAAACCTCAACAAAAATCAAAGGGTAACTTTTTAAGTTTCTGTCAATAGTAGTATGTATGCTAGCTAACATTAGTCTAAAGAGCTAGAATGTTTACCGTTGCTTGGCAGCACCATCAGCTGCTCCAGGGTACCTCTCTCATTGATTGTTGTAGACTGGATCATAAACTATTGAAGATATCATCCAGATTTGGTATTGTGAAAATATTAGATATTACCAGGGCACCCCAGATGCGTCTGTGAGCTTATTAGGAGATTTAAGACTAGATCTGTAAATCCCTCAAATTGCAAGATAATCTGTGCTAAATGCCAACCCAGATTAGATTTCTCCTCTGATTTGGGATCAAACCACTCCTAGACTCCTGTACTGTGAGCCCAGTGTGACTCAGGTCTTCTCAAAAGTCAACATGTCATGGTAGGTGTATGAACCAAAAGTGGTCACTTGGTACCAACCAATCCACCACTTTTAAACAGCATGTTGAATCACAAAGCTGACGTGTTGTTGAATGGGCACTGCACTATAATATAAAGACAGGATGTGAGCTGTCAATGACATTGGCAACACATCCGAACTCTGCACTTATGTATCTTCAAAATGGTACAGTTAACCTCTTTATTGTAAATGTTATGTTTGTCGTAATCATCAACCCACCAGGTCTGTGATGATTTAGTCGAAGAAAAAGAACAAGAAGAGTAATAACCAACATCATATTTCAACCTTGGTTGAAAGGGCAAATGATCAAAATTGGGACACAAACTGAGTATAAATACACAACTAATGAAATGATGTCACTTTAAAAATATGTTAAGTCTAATGAATGTCTCATCAGGCCTTGGCGATGTGGAATGCTCCAGTTCAAACTCCACCCAGGCCCTCTCAACAGACCTTCAGACACAATGATTTCAGTTCCTGGGTTTATGATTTCAGACAAGCTGCTGCCCATCCGACATGTGCTGGCTTATCAATGTCAATCTTTCTGCCTTTTAAACATATGGCCAAAGGTCAACAAGGAATCATGTGGATTCTTGAGTCAGACATGAACTTGGGTGATTGTCAGGCTAGTTAATTTAGTGTGACTAGTGTTTCTGTAGCCATTGTAGCGTTTGCTCTTCACACTCTGAAACAGGAGGTGAAATTTAGAGTCTACGTGGGTCCTTTGGCTTGGTTTTCCCGAGGGAATATCCTCATCAACATTAAGAAGATCTCTTTTACCTCCTCTATCCGTACAGATTCTATGCTGTTGTAACTGGTGTTGATAAACACATGTTAAATACTATAAGGCCTGTGTGGTGTAAATAATTAATGGATACTGAGCCCAGGGAGGCATTTTCTTATTAATACATCAAAACCTGAGTGTACATTCAGGTTTTATGCACAAAAAACCAGCACAGTCCGCAAAGTACAACAATGACTGATCATAAAACATGACAATGCAGGTAGGGTAATTTTTACAATATTATTGAAAGAAAATGACATTCCCAGAAAAGAGATGATGCTATTGAATTGTGTGAAGAAGTACTGATGAGCACTTTAATCACTTGTATGGCTCCACTGTTTACTGCATTTTAATAAATCAGCAAAACAAATCAGCTTGTTGTTGGGACAGATTCAAGTTGGCAATGAAAGAAAAGTGCAGTTTCCTTCATGTTTTTAATACGATCAAAATACAAATAAGGTACTTCTCTGTAGTGCAACGTTTGCCTGTATACGACGTTGTCTGCAGATGTTGATCACTCATTATCTCTTCTTCTGACTGTCAGTTCCACTTGAGTCAGTTCAGCCTTCAGCTCCATTATTATGCTTGTCTTTCAAAAAGGTGACAGCACGGAGATTAAATCTTAGGTCTTGGTAAAAACATTAAATTTTCATATCAATTTGACAAGATAATTCATTTGTGATTCTGAGAAGAGTTTCAAGAAAAGTCATGCAGGCAAGATTTGCCAACTGAAACTGAACCCTGTTGATTGCCAACATACTTTATAAAGTAGGTCAACTTAATCACAAACGTGCATTACCTCACTGTTTGCCAATGAAACTGTGCCCCATCCATCCATCCATCCATCCATCCATCGTGGAGGCAGCAGGCTTAAAAGGATATTCGATTCTATTCCCCATAGAGGCAGGACACGAGGATGGCCTGTCTGGTAACTCGCCTGTGGGTGAGTGTAACCGTGGCTACAGCTCTTGGGACTTATGGCCAAAATGGCCCAGATAGTTCTGCTGGCACTTCCTTACATGCACCCGGTACAGAGGTGCCTCCTCAGCCTTGGGCCTCATCCATGGATGCAGCTGCAGGCAAGAGTGCAAGTCACCAAAGGGTTATGTCCGGTGCTTAACTGGTGGAGATGCCCGAGCAATCTTGTCAAAAGGAGCAGATGGGTGTCTGGTGACCTGACGCTGACTAGCGCTGTCCAACGTGTCCCTGGAATGCTTGGGCACAGTGCACAAGAGCAAAGGAATTGGGATAGCCCGCCAGAGTAACAGATTGGCATCCCAGCATTTCAGCAGGCTGCAGCTGAGGGTAGCCCAACTGGCCCTGCAAAAATTTCTGCGACACCTGCAGGTTGCCATGTGCTGCTGAGGACAGACAGCATAGTTGCAGCATCTTACATCAACAGGAAGGGAGGTCTTGACTCCCCTTGTCTTTGCAGACTGGAACACCAGCACCAGCAGGGGCATATGCACGCCTTTATCCCTCAAGGCCGTACATATGCCTAGGCTAGAGAGTCAGGCTGCATACCATCTGTTCAAAGTGGGGCTGAATCCAGGAGAATGGAGCCTCCACCCAGGTGCTGTGGTAGAGATCTGGCATCACAGCAGTTGCAGATCTATTTGCCTCCAGGGAGTCAACCTAAAAGAAAAGCGTTGATCTCTGTCCTTCTCCGAGGGGTGAGACGACCTGCCACTCGAGACAGTCACCTTGGCCATCAGTTGCCCAAAGACCTTCTGTATGCATTCCCTCTTTTGGTCTCCTCCAGATAGTAGCCCAAACTGGCCTCACATGGTCTGGTTCCCTGACCTTCCAGTGTCTATTTTTTGGAAGCCATGGGAGCTCCCGGTCCAGAAGGATCTACTTTCACAGGCTCAAGGGGCTCTGTTTTAATCTTTGTTTTTTGCCTGCAAACAAATGTAAGGGAGTAGAAATGGGCCAAATGAGTCCTGGCTCTTGGTCCAAAATTTCACCAAATAGTAGTCTCTTCAGTGTAGGCTGGATTCAATGAATACACTCAAAGAAGATCATTGGAGAGGTGCAGTATATGGTGCAAAGGAGTTTATCGGGTTCTACAACACATCGACACATGCACCTGCTTTTATGTTGAAGGGTCTCTATCAATTTCTTAAAAACCTGCCCCTGAGGGCCAATTCTAATGATGAATGACATTGCCTGATTTGTCTGTGGCCCTTTTCATTGGTTGACCTTTCTAGCACACCCAATGCCTGCCTCCATTAGCTTTGTACATTAGCCAATAGTATATTTTCTAAAAAGGCATACAGGGCAGCAGGAGTGCCAGTTCCACCTGGAGTACGGGCACCTGCAGAGTTGCAACTTCCTGGATCGCTGTGGAAAGGAGCATCTCTGGCAGTGACTCTGTCGTCATTCACCTGATTCTGCAGACTGAACATAGCTGCATCTGCTCCTTTTTGGGAGATGGTTTTATGGGCTACCCAGTAGTTGGTACTGCTCATGGTTCTACTGCCCTGCTTTGGTAGCCTGTGTTGGGAGGCCACTCAAGTCAGTCAGTTAAACTTAAAGCTGCTCATTCACCCCTGTAGATTAGATCAGATAAGGTAGGCTGTATTACTCCACAAGGGGGAATTTCACTTCAATAGCTAAAGATGCAACAAGTACATGAAAAAGAGTCAGACAAATACACATGAAGTTAAATAATAATACATCGAATATATATTTACAAAAAACAAAGTGAGTAGAAAGTGATTGTTCAGGTAGTGCTTGAGTTAAACAGTCTGATGGCTGTGGGAATAAATGATCACAGTAGCGCTCCTTCTTACACAGTGGGTGTAGGAGTCTGCTGCTGAAAGAGCTACTCAAGGCTTCCACATTCTGGTGCAGGGGGTGAGATGTGTTGTTCATTATTGACGTCAGCTTGGCTTACATCTTCCTCTCACCCACTGGCCGTAGTGTTTTGCCAGGCCAGTGAGGTGTAGCATCTACACTGTCTGGCTGTCCTACCAGCTCATTTTAAATAATTATCCACGTAATCTATCAACTGGAGACATTCCCCATACATAGGAAATATATAACCTTTTTTATGTGGATTTCCATCAAATTGTACTCACTCATATATACCAACCCCCCTTAAATATTGTTTTCATTAGATCCATGCTTTATTCCCTGAGAAAGTAACCAAAATGTTGAAAAGCATTATATTACGCAATGTTAAAGAAAGTGAGAAAACATTTCTGGATCCGTGCCTTTATCCAGATTAACACAAAAAGTTAATGGGGTCTATTCTAGACTACCCATTCTTCATCCAAGGTTGGTGGATATCCATTCAGTAGTTTTTATGAAATCCTGCGAACAAACCAACTAACCAACAAATGGACACAGATGAAAATATAACCTCCTTGGCAGAGGTAAAATCCATGAAACTATAAGTAAAATATGAATTGCTGTTCTTAGCAATATATTCCAAAAAGTTTAAAATGTCACTTCAAGCTATTTTAGCATCAGTACTCTGAGATCAGACAGGAAATGCCCAATTGTGTAATCTGGAACAAAATAGCCCGTATTTTTCCATTGAAGCCCCCATGTAGAGTGTTGCAGTGTTTGTTAACTCTGCTGTCTTTAGCATGTAGCTTTGAGCAGCTGAGGTAATGCCTCATGTCCACGTGCCACAGTGAGGGCGACTCTGATCCCATCTGGGATTGGTAAATCGCTGCAGCTCCCCTGGAGACTTTCTGATCTTCCCTGATTACATGTGGCAGCCTCTGACCTGCACTGAAGACCCTCTCCTGACATGGAAGATTGACGATTATCGATGCAGAAACCTTTGTTAATGCAGGAGCGCACAAGGTTATGTGCTCACTGCAGCTGGAAAACTGTTTTAACCTCATCTGCTTAATCTGATGAAACCAATTTTATTTTGTGATAAAAGTAAATAATGATCATGGCTGTAAAGTATGATGTTTTTATGCTCTAGAGTATCAGTGTTGAGCTTGTATTTTTCTGATGCTTCATGTAATTCCAGATTTAGTCCAGGGTCTGTGGAAACTGGAGCTCCCGTTTTGATTGAGTGAATCACCTGCTGTGGAAATTATAAACACTGAGCTGGAATTTACATTAGGCACCCAGTGGAAAAGTGCACTGTGCTGATGGCTTTGTCTGAACGATGGAGTAATAAAATCTCTTTTGTATACAAGACATAATTCATCAAGGTATCTGCACTTCTTCACTCCGACTCTTTAAAAGCCATTTCATCCATCTTTAAATAGAGCTGGAATGCTAAATGTGATTATTTCAAAGCATTTTAACTGCAGGATACTGTGCTCTTGTACTCAACTTTTCTCAAGTGAAAATTGTTGCCCTTAAATCTAATTTTTGTCTTAATGGAGTGCTGTCATGCTGGAAACTGCACAGACACAATAAAATGCCTCCAATTCATCTATGAATGATTGTTGTTAAATATGAGGCACCAAGGAACATAAAGGTCATGGGTCAGGGTGTTAAAGTTACCTGTTTTTGCTTTTTAGCCATGGAAGTCCTACATAAACCTCTTTCTGATGCCAGAGTGACTTTGCATGTTAAAACGCCTACAAGTAGCTCAACCATCAGCTTTTCTAAAGTGAGTATACATAACCTAACCAAAATCAAAAGGTCAAACTGAGCTTTAACATTCTAAATAACACAAAAAGACATAAACTGCACATTACGAGTGTGAGATTGGAGTCTATAAGCAGCTAGATGACCACAACATACCCTTACCGTGACCATGTGTACCAACCAGAGGCCTCTGCCCTCCCACCTCTGTCTCAACTCATAGCGGCTCAGTCAACCATGGGGAATTCCAAGTTTGTTTTGCTGGTTGAGTTAGCCAAAAGCAACTGTTCAAGAACCCTGAGAGTGCACATAGATGGTGAAAATTCTTTCAGGGGTTTATATGCTGATTATATGGGTTGTCTGAAAAAACAAAAATAAGCAGCACTTGAAAAGGCTTTTTTATGAACCTCTGATTAATTTTGTTGCGTGGCCAGGCTGTAGCCAGGATTTTTTGGGAGTCAAAGTTGCCGCAGCACAAACCCACCCATTACAAATCTCACTTTATATTATCAATCGGTTCAACTCTTATGTTAATGTAA
Source organism: Diplodus sargus (assembly GCA_903131615.1). Classification (NCBI taxonomy): domain Eukaryota; kingdom Metazoa; phylum Chordata; class Actinopteri; order Spariformes; family Sparidae; genus Diplodus; species Diplodus sargus. The sequence continues at coordinate 1,255,026 of CAEMYA010000093.1, forward strand.
TTTGTAATTTTTTTAGTTAATGTTATTAGTACACATGCTCAAAAAAATGTATGTTTTGCTGCCTTCAACCTTTAGGGTTTAGAAAGTCTTGTTATTAAAAAATGCCTTTAGCTAGTGCATGTGCTTATATAGAAAACAATGGATAAGGATGTTCTGATGTTTATCATTCGCTGCCCAAAAAGACAAAGTTAATAACATTATCATAACATGTAACTCAGTAATGCTGCTCCATCTAACATGTGATCAATCCCCTGTCTTTTTTTAGCCTTTCCCTTACACATTGACTATACCAGCTTTTCAGCGACATAATGTTTGAATTAAAGAGCCATTTGTTGATACCGGGCTGCTGATCTCAGTCCAGATGGAGGATTTAGCTCGACCATTTAGGCTCAATCTGAGCACGAGCTACAGGTGCTGGGTGTAGTTCTTCAGCAGCTACCATGGCTCAAAGTAGCACAGACATTTAAATCCACACTTGCTGTCACTTTAAGTGCACTTGAGGCCTCATTTATTGTAGAGCACTTGTAAACTTACCCATTCCCACAAGAAGAAGAAAAAAATATGCTTCTATTGAGGATGTTAAGTGTTGTTTTCCATTCATCAATGGCTGGAGAGCAGCCAGGCAGATGTACACAGATCCAGCCCTGCCAGACCAGACTTTCTCCGAAGACATTAGTGTGCCGCAGTGAGAGAGCACTATCATCCTTGGGAACTTCAATGATGCGATTAATTGCTAATCTACTTAATATTTTAACCAGTTCCACTTTGGGATGGTTCCTCTGACAAATCCAGGGTTCTTTAACATCTTATGTAAACTAATGGAACAAAGTGGAGCATGCAAAAGGAGGCTGAGCTCAGTGACAACATAAATGGGCTTAAAAATATTGTAAATATCACATTATGGTTAAAATCTTCTTATAAGACAGATTTGGTCTTTACTTCTGGTAAGATCTTACCAAATGTTTCTATGTGGGTGATGATCAGGAACACCTATTGACTACATCATCATGACATTGCCCTAACAACATCAGTCGCGTCTGGACAACTGGCAGTTATTTTGGCATTGCAGATATGTGAAATTAGACAAACGGCATTTATGTTAACATTCATTCAGACGGGATAAAAATTGTATTTGTCACTCCCCACTGACTACTGTACAAATGTTTGCTAAAATATGATCCCATGAGGTCTACCTGAAGAGGTGTGACTTCTGTAATTTGACCTTTTCTGCTGTGCGTTGATAAAAGAAAAGCAGTTAACGGTCATTTATTTCCTAGATTCTTCTATGTTACTGTTTCGGGAAATATGGCATCATATCATATAAGCATTGCTACCAGACCTCGTTATCTGGGGTCCACAAAATCATGTACTATATCAAAATATACGACATACTGAATACCTCTGGAAAATGGCATGTTAGAAGAGTTATTTTTTGCCCAGATGAATGCTGTTGTGCTTGGGTGTCTAATTGTGTTCAGCAGCTTTGTAATCCAGCCTTGATTCGCAGTGTCTTTTTGGAGACTGTAAAATGCATTCAGAATGGTAAATCGGTCGCTAAATATCTTCTGTGATTACTTTACATTTTCCCTTTTGAAATTTTTTTTTTGTTGGCAGGATGGTTATCCACTGGAAATCCTGTGATGTTTTATTTTGAGTCTGTTGAACAATGTGAGGCTGTGCTCATGACTTGTCCACCAATCAGAGGCAGAGTACGGCAGGTCTTTTTAAGAAAAGCAGTCGGATCCATTGTAAGGCTGCTGTGCTGTAAAACAGTGTGACATGAATGACATCAGGTTGTTAACTTGCACAAGAGATATAGCGACGCTCACATTGGCATTCATGTATTATATGTATACATATTCAATGAAAGCCCCCTTTAAATCTACCTTACAGTGGCTTATCACAGCAAATTGGACTAACTGCTAGTTTTGGGTCAACTCAAGCTACAATTTTCTTTAGTCTGTGACCTAACATTAAGTTAGGTCTCCAAGCCAATGTAAGTTACATTTTTGTTGGCCAACTGGGAATTGACAACTTTTTTTGCTTTAACTTATCATTTAGAAAATACATATTCTCAGTAATGTTTGCTTTCATACTCCTGCGGTATGAAATGGCAGGAGATAAGTGAGCGGGACAGTCGGAGTGGGGGAGGCATGGGGAGGCAGCATGTGGGACCTCCCCTCAGTGAGAGAACACATGGATTTGGGTCTGTTAAATGTCAACATGAGTAAGTCATGTATCACTTTGTTTCCATGATTTCTACAATTAAATCATTAAGTGTCATTAAAGGACTTGTGTAATAGTCCTGCTGGTGCTTGTGGAGGGCGGCTCAGTGCCTGCCGCAGTCTGCACTGGACTGGAAATATCAAACTATACCGTACAAGTTGTTAATCTGCAGGTTATTACAGCGTAATATTTCTATATGAGGTTGCATAAAAGCCACACACTCACTTATTTTATGGTTGTAGCCCCAAAATATGAACTCTGTACAATCAATATGGAAGTGTGAAGTTTAACTGTAAATGTTGTGACAGCAGAAGGGAAAAAAATGGGGGGAAAAGGGGTTTAATGTTCTGTGTCCACTTTGGCAAAAAACTTGAATGCTGCTGAGCCAGGTCAACATTCTGGAAAACGAGAGAGTCATTATGAGTGGAAACACTTTTATTCAGATCATTACTTCACACAGTAATTATTGCATATGGAGCGTAATGAGTCTTGCAAGAAGATAAGCTTGTTAATCTCCAGGAAACAAAGTGCCAGAAGGACACCGAGCACACAGAAAAACAGCCAGAATTATCAAATAATGTTTTGTGCTTGCTATTGTAAACACAGTGTAACTAATACCTGTTTGTTGTAGAAAACAAAGCGTTGATAAGGCAAAAGCCTTCACTTTGACTGAGCCAAAGCTCTGGAGAACATTCATTCCAGAGGAAATGTAAGCTATTATTCCATCTTTGCTCATTTTGACATTAAAGACACTAACTGGAACCATTACAAGATGAGCAACACACTGCAGTGTTATGCTTCATATCTCTAATGAATAGATGTGTAATATGTCCAACAGGCAGTTTTCAATTACATTCTATCGGAAACAAATGGCTTTTATTCCTTGGAATACCGATGCAGTATTATACATGTCCATGAAAAATACCTTGTGTACTTGCTGCTTGGGTAACAAATTGCCATATCATGTGTTACAATTACCTTCTCAGTTTGGCCAGCCAATACATCTTCCCAATGAAATGGGTTGAAAGCTATGAATTATGGCCATATTTCAGTCTAAAAGAAACAAACCACTAATTGCGATGTGGCCTCTCGGTAATTACAACAGAGAGCCCAGAAAGGCACTCCAGCATTGGGGAAATCATTTACTGCTGCTCCTGCTTTATTTTGGTTTCAAATAACAGACACTGCTAATTTGGTGTGGGCCTGACCCGCGCCCACCCCCCTCCCCCTTCTGCCCCTTGGGGAATACTCCAATCAGCCCACATCTCCACCAACTTTTCCCCCTCCCTTTACTTTTGCAAGCCCTCTCCACTACCAGTGAACTGAAGACCGCCTTTCTGAAATGTTTCTGCTAATTCCCATTTCCTTTATAATCACAAGCTTTCATGTGAGTGGCTGGTCGGGGCCTGCTGCTGGGGGGGGGGGGTAATTACTCTGGGGTCCCAGGCATTAACCCAACCAGGTGTCACAGGATGGCCTGTTTACCTCAGTGATTAATGAATGGACTGCAAGTCTCTCACTACCCCCACCCACTGCTCTTTTATTCAGCGTGGAGCATGCCATTGAATCAATTTGCTGAGCAGTGACAGGTCTGAGCCACATCAGGCCTCTGAGGGCAGCCAGTCCACCTGAGCCCTTCTCTTCTTACTGGGCCAGCTCATCTGTTAGCGGTGCAAAAGTAATTAGGACAGAGTTTCATGAATGGAAACGCAGGCCGCGATAACATTTGTGTACAGCATTTTGTTGTAACAGTGATAAATAAATGGTTGACTTTCCACCCTGAGGTGTATTTTTGACCTGAACCACATGGATGATGATAAACTAGTCTGCTGGTACAATTAACCAATTAGTTGTCATAGTTGCCTAACATTTCTGAGTTAAACACAACTGTCATAAATAGGAATCCCAGGTTTTTATAACAATTTGTCAGATGTAATGTAACATATACATGCTAACTAACTAAATATTTAGTGAAGCTGTCGCCAACTGGCATCCTACCCACTTACTGAAGTTACATAGTGCAGAAACAAGCGTTAGGGGGGCGGAGTGACTGTGACAAAGACACCATTCACCTTGTTACAAGTCATTATACATTCAAAATGATTTTGGAAGCATTGTTTTAAGGTCTTTAAGGTTACGTTATGTAAGGTGACCATATAGTTGCTTTAATCAATTAAATATCTGACCAATTCAACAGTTTAAAAAAACAAAAACAAAAAAATAAACCGTTCATCTGGCGGAATACAATTCTCCATAAGCCCAAAGATCCCAAATTGGTTTGAAATGACGTTATTTAAACCCCTTTTTAAAGCCACAATCTTCCCTGAAGCTTCAAATCTAAAAGTATTAGTGCACAACCTGTCTGAAGTGAGTGCAGTACACTGCTGCGTGTCAAGGGTGTTCATCCGGCATTCCAAATTTACAAATTATGCTGTAGTGTATAAATGTATGGAGCCTTTTAATGTTTTTTTTCTCCTACTCAGTTATTTATTTTGCTAAATGATACAGACTAACACGGCTTGAAACCAGGCTACTTATTTTAAGGTCAAATAATAACATAATGTTGCTTTAATTAAGAAAATATTCAGCAGATTAATTGACAAAGAAAATAATTTGGAACAGTAATTGCAAAGAAAAAGAAAAGACAAAATGCAACTTATATGGTAACGTTTCTAAACTATTATAACATTGTCTTGTAGTGGCAGAATAAAAACTTATAAGCCACTTTAGATTCAGCTCCAGAGCTGATCTGGTAATAAGTCTCTACCTGGCTGCATTAAAAGATTAACTTTTCATCATTCCCCCCTGGATTGTACAATAGAGCAGGCCAGACCTCACCTGGTGACTCTGTTGAAACGGTAAATATGTTTTACCATCACACAGGCTGCTGCAAAGCTGTTATTCACACTGTGATGAAAAGGGGTGTGAAAGCAGAACTGTGTCATCGCCTCATGTCTGTCAAAGAGGATATAGAGGGAGAGAAGTGCACAGGCTTTGTGTACACAGGTGATTACCTAATCAGCAAGTCCTCTCTAAGAGGGGCCAACGAGGGTTCATGTCACTCAACCGCCACAACTGAACCTCCCAAAGTCAAATACAGCCTCATTGCCATGATACTGACACAATAACACATGCGAACAGGGCAGACACAAGGAGAGGTGATTTCCAACAAATTAGCATCTTTCCTTTCACTTTTATTACTGTGACTGAGACGCCTTTTGCGCAACTGATTTTTGGCCCTATTTTTACAATCTTACTATATCAAGTGTTTTCTCATTTGGTGTTGGAAGTGCCAGAATATTAAGAACAATGTTACTGTTAAGGCTGTAAAGGTAAAGACTGTGTATTTAAAATGCACTTCAGAAAAACTGTATTCTATTGTTGGTGCTGTTATATAATGCATGAATGAGTTCGAAGCATTTAATTAATATTATAACTGGTTTAGGTAGAGCTGATTTTAACAAATGTACCCACTGCTGAGTATTTTAATCTTTAAGAAATTAGCATTATTAGAAACATATAGAATATTTTAAATGTAAAATTATAGTATCAAACATAACTGGTCCTGAAAAAATGGACAGTAAGTCAGAAGTACAAAATGGTCTTCAGTATATTGGTGCAGTGTCTGGTTAAGTTATTTATTAAGTTTACATGGGCACGTTTTCATAAAGGCAAAATCTGATCATCATTTTTGTGACAAATAACCATATTTTTGATGATTTCAGGTCATGTTCTAAACTACAAAGGGAGTACTTCTAATTTAGTAATTCTATTGCAACGTTTTGCAAAATTTTAAGGATAAGTTCAAAAATAATTCAGTCAATATGTACTCAGCCCCATACCAATGGACAGTCAGATGAAATTGCATAGCCCACAAAACATTTCTGGAGCTTCACAGCAAAACAGTGTTGCAGGATTATCCTAAACAACTGAAGTAGATGGGAATGTAAAAATTAAAATAATGGCTCCACACAGCTCATCTGGACAAAGAAACCCACCTGCCTGTGGCTGCACCTCAGGCTGCATACAATGCTGGATGCTATCTAACATGATGGTATGTTTTTACATTTTTTATCTGCTGTTATTTTTATTTTTTAAAACAATTATCCATCTACTTCAGTTGACAAAACGCTGTTTTGTTTTGAAGCTGCTGAAATCTTTTGTGAACTACGAAACTGTTACACTAGGTAGATGTAGGTTATAGGACCCAATAGTGGACACCAGAAGGGGGTTGGGTTAGAAGATATTTATTGAATGAGGTGATAAGTGGCAGTGGAGGAGGGCTGAGGAGGAGACTTGCGGCTCCGCCAGGGAGATGAATGACTCAAGGTAGCACAGGCAGAGGCAAGGGTGAGCAGGGCAAAGAAGATTCCAGCTGATGCAGGCGGAGGTGCAGGAGGCTGGTTCATAGTGTAGCCAGAGAGTCTCCAGGCAGAGAGTGATACACTGGTGAAGACAAAGAAAACAACAGATTAGAGTAACTGGAGACAAGAAGGCAAATAACTAATAACTCTCGGAAAAAGATTCTTAGCACTGGGAGACCATGTACTGCATCTAGTTGGCAAAATAATTTGGCACCATGAGTAGAGGGAGCCAGAGCTTTTAACATGGTGCTGTTCGCCTCAATCCACTGCAGGTGTGTGTGATCAGCCATAGCTCAGGCCACCAGAGAGACACACCCAGCAACTCCACAACACCTCTGAAACACACAAGCACAGAAAAACCAGCCCCCAAAAACACAGGAATAGTCCAAATGTAGCACATTCACATTCGAAGCTCAAGGGAACTAATAAAAATGCTAGTTTAGATAGTATCCAGTATCGTATGTAGGCCTTGTTAGCTGTTAGCCGCTTGTAAAATACATTACAGTATGGAATGTTTGTTTGAGATCGGTCTGTGTCAGAAATGAGTAACACACATTTCAGAGTTGGATTTGATCACATTAAACTTCGACGAAACACCTGTGGATGTAAAATATTCTTCCTGCTCAATCCATTGTCCTAGTCTGTTTGAATGGCAGACTGCATTATGTTGTCTTTTTTTTAAGTATATCTTTTCTTATTTCATTCTGAAGACTTTTCAGTGAGATATGATGTGAGCTCCTTTCAGCTCTGACCATTTCTACTTTAATTGCCACACACCAAGAATGACATTTTAGTCATTTCTTCTTTGAGAAAACTAAGTAGAAATTTGTTTCAGAGCTCTCAACCATTATAGAACCACAACAAGAGATGTCAGTGTTTTTATCCAAGCAGTCACTTCTCCCTTCAAACCTTCAAGTGACTCATTGATATGGACTAATGAAATGATCCTGTTTGCTGTGATGTCTGCGTGTCACAACAGAACACATTCCTACTTGTGTGTTCAGCCTCAGCTGAAGTGCAATGACATCAGCCAACAGTGAACATTAAGACAGGCCATTAACAAAGCTGATGAGTTACAAACTACTGCTGCTATCATCCCAGAGCTCTTAATGGATTGTATTTTGATTGTGTCAGCCAACACTCCGGTGACCTTTTACATGACAGCTGAAGTTGTACACTTCCAGCAGCTGTTTTTACCACCCTGTCTGTCAAAATAACATGGTTGAGTCAGGCGGAGGTGGGTGTTAGGATGGAGAGGTTGGAGGGGTAAATTGTTGTGACTGCCACAGGTGGGAACATGGAGAAGGAGAAGTGTGACAAGTTGAGCTGTCACTGAGGAATGCTACAGTACAGAGGAACATGTCCACGTTCACAGCACAGGTGAACTGGACGCTCAGATGGATTAATACAGTGTTAATGAAATGAAAACATGTCAAAATTAACCCCCACTCTATTGAGTGTTTTAACACCTACGGTTTTCTCGGCTGTTTGCACTTGTATGTCAGTTTATGCTGCATTTCACAAGCCGAGGGCAGAGCAGAGGAATTAGTCTATCATAACATCACTGTGAAATATTACGTTTTGTTCCCGATGACTGCAAAGCACAGAATTGCAATTACAAAGAGACTGCAGTGGTGATAAGTATGGCAGACAAAACATATTGTTTCAGACTCAGAGTATGCTCCATATCTGTGTGTGGTCTTTTGAGATTTTGCTCTCTAAAATGTAGCCTGATGTTTATTCCATTACCTGAATGTCATCATGATTAACAAAGTGACATCCTGCAGAAATTCTGAAGCATGAACAGATGTGATTAAACTGGGGCTCTTTAAATCCATGGAAATATGTTTTTTGTTTACAGTGTGATTATTTCCTGTTTGAAAAGACATTATCCCAATTATATTTAAGCAGTGGTTAAAAAAAAGTATTCAGATCTTTTACTTGAGTGACAGTGCCAAAAGTGTATGCAGCAATGTCATGTTATGGCTAGAAAAAAGACAAGCTGATTTTTACCGATGCAAGCACTTTTTTTACTCTTTGTGGCTTCCAGATAAACGTTTCCCTGTAAAATGAAATGAAGTATTAGCATAAAAATCACATCAATCAAGTTCAAGTACAGTATAAATTCTACTTAAGTACAGTACTTGAGTGGTTCTACTTAGTTACATTCCATCACTGTAATCCATGACATCTGGTTGAATACCCTCCTTTATTTGAGTGCACTAGCTGCACTAACATTTCTCTGGTGTTTGAGCAGAAGACATGGACAGCGTCTCAGTTCATGACAACGTCTCAGACTTGGCAGATGGGGACAAATGTTTTATTGAAAGGTATGCTTTTCTGATGAATTACGCCCAGATCCATTCAGTGACACTTGATGACGCAAAGCCGAACCTGACTGGATTCATATGGAAATGCAGCGTCTGTGTCCTGAATGAACATTACAACTTTCATTGTTGTAGTAAGAATGGCCTCGTCTCTGGTTAATCAGAAGTTTAGAAGAAAAGAGTTATTTTTCTGATGTCTCCTTTTTAACTTTTCAAAATCTTTCAGTGATTTTCCTAGGATGCAATCTCTTACACTTGCAACATGTTTGCATGCCATTTGGCAAAAATGTGAACTCCAATTGTATCAGCAGGCCGTCACTCACAAAAGCAACCCTCAACCGTGCTGTCTGTGGTAATTGATGAGCCACAGAGCATTACATACATCTTTGTTGCCCTTATAATGCAATGACGTGTGACTTCCAATCCATACTGTCTCAGGTCTTCTTGTGGGGAAGTCCAATTTCCATTTTTTCAATAGTATGAATTGAATGCTGAACCCAATCAATAATAATAGCATTCTGTTGTCTCATCTCATCTCATCTCATCTCATTTTCTTCCGCTTATCCATGAGGGTCGCGGGGATGTTACTGCATTTTATTCTCCTTTACAGAATGCATTCTGTTGTTCTCTCAAAAAACTTCATCGAGATATGAGTGAGAACCTCAGGGCGACAGCCCTTAACACTAGACACAGCAGGGACAACGATGTCTGTCTTGAGGCAGGAAGGAACAGTCACCTGTGAGAGTGACATGTTCATATAAAGAAACAAAATACTAAAGAAAATGAAGTATTGTTAGCTCGTTTCTCATTGAGACAACAGAGGCACTGTGAATCAATGGACATCACATTCTCACTCCTAACTTATAAATATAGCAGCTTGGGTCGTGGCCTTAATCTTCAAGAGATGACACTCTACCTAATCCTCATTCATCAGTTAGGGATACCACTTTTTATTCAAATCCACACATTTGTTTTTACTTCAGGAAAAGTTAATATTGGAGCTTTAATAACCTCTTTGAAATGATCAGTCCAGAGGTGCATGAGATTGTTGTAGTTTGCCTTGTGATCCAGAAGAGGGCGTGACATGTTTTTTAAGACAACACAGAATAATAAAAATACAATCAATTGTTTTAGAAGTCAGGGCAACGATTAAGAAGATTAATTTAATTAATTGAAAAGCTTTGTGATTAATTAATCGAATTGAATGGCATATACCAATATTTGCATATACATTTAAAAAGTTTGTAAAATGCAATTCTTGCTGCATAAATTGGACAAAACTGCTTCTGTCGACAGTTCCATCTGGGCAATTTTTGAAGCCTCACTCCTGTGTGTGTGTTTTTTTCACTTTATATGTGCTTAAAAATAAGAAAGACTGTCACTAAAATGGAATGGACTACAGTAGAATCTGGGACTTTTAAGCCATCCACCAAGCTTGGCTTTTTTCGGTAGAAGAATGGCATGGCTTCAAGAGCAAGGTAGTTTGTAGTGAGTGATTTGAGAGCTACTGTCGGTTAGAACCACTATTAAAATAAAGCTTGCTGACTAACAGTTCACATATTATGACACAGTCACTTATGTCACCACCACATACGTCACGGTCATTTATATACGTTAATATACTACATGACATAACTTAAAACAAATTCACTTTTCGGGATGCCAACTCTGGTCCCCAGAAGTAAAGTCCTGCATTTGACTTATCAACCCACCCTGACCAACCCCTTGCTTGGCCTAATCAGCTCTTTATTCTACTGCACGGTGTGATCCCAAAACTAATGGTGGAGGGGTAACTACAGCTTTGTACTAGAGTTTTTGAAAAGTGCCTTAAAACCTTCAAAGGGAAGTTGCTGTGTACTGAGAAGGTGAGAGGCAGCTGGGAAATTGCTATCTTTATATACAAACATGGAAGTAGAGCAATCTTCAGCTGCCATCCATCAGAGGCTTCCTTTGTAGGTGCAGGTAGTTTGTCAGGAGGGTCATCGGTCAGCGTCTGGTTTACACCTCTCTCTCTCTGTTCCAGGCTGGAGTGGTCCGACTGGAGGGGGTCATGGTATTGATCTGGGCCTTAGATGGGAGCCCTTGACCTGCGCCTCCATTTAAAAGCTATAAAGGAAGCCCTGCTCCAATCTAATGTTTTCCACTGAGGTGCCAGGGGCGGCGGTGGGCACCTGCACTATGTCATTCTGTTTAGATTGGGAGATGAGGCGGAGAGGGCCAGCTGGGCTTCTCTATCATTAGATCCAACAACGCTTACAATAACAGAGGAGAGGGCAAGACAGAAACACATTAGATTTTGCCTTATTTATGGAATTTGATTGCAAGAGTACCGTTCACAATCCAACTTGGACATTAGCTGGCTAAATTAATGCAAAGCACTCGGGAGCTTGTCCAGCAGTTTTGTGTCTAGTGCAAAGATGCTTGTCTGCTGTAAATATTAGGTTTGAGGAACATTTTGAGCTTGTCAAAACAAAGCCTCACAATTGCTTTTAACATCCTTAATCTTTGGATGATTGTTCAAAACAGATTCTTGACTCACTCTGCCGTACATCTGTTCAAATGGCTCGCTTCAGTTTTTAAACTGTATTGCTGTAGAGGACAACAAAAGAGATTTTCAGTTTCCCTTCTTTGAATATATGTTTTTTTTATATATTAAATAAAGATTGGAAAGGAATAGGGTGTGTTGTGTGCTCTAACAGTGTGTTGTGTGTATGTTGCTGGTGTGCTGTGCTGGGTTAGGATATATTTATAATGATAATAACAATACAACAGATAGCATCTAAAATAATAATAATAATAATAATAATAATAATAATAATAATAATAATAATAATAGCAATATTAGCAATTCCAATATTAATAATGACAGTAATTATAATATAACACTATTTTTTATTTCGATTCTTTTTAACTATACCATCGTCTGCAATAATATTATTATGATATCGACATTTCCAACGTTATCGCCACTGACATTTCATTTTGCTATGTGAAATAAATTATATTATGATATATTATACATAAAGTGAGAGTATAATAATAATTATTATAATAATTATAATGATAATAATAAGTAAGTAAAAGTAAAGTAAATACAAATAGGAAGACAAAATAAAAATAAAAACAACAACAAGGTAAATATATGAGGGTGAATGTGTAATGCAGCTGTGTGTGTACTTGTGGAAACAAAGATTATAATTAAATAATCATAATCATAATCATAATCATATTGACTGGCTGATATATGTGTGTAAAATGATGTGTGCTGACAGGTGGAAATGGGTAAGAAGAGATTAGGTAAAGTACATAGATCCAGTGAGTGATATGGCGAGATGTTTTCAAATTCTCAGTTTTGGAAGATGAATTTCTTGGCAATAGATAGAGAAATGAGTAATGGCTTTCTGTATTTGATTGGGATTGAAACTTGTGTCAACACTCCCAGTAAGCAAAGCAATGGAGACGGTGGCACTCTGCTGCCCAAGATAGTGGAGAATTATTCAGGGACTGTTATCCAGAATGAGTGAATTGGTTGACAGGCCTTAGTGTCGTGAAATATTCATCTGTGTATGTTCTGTGGAAATTTGTGTCAATATCCATGGAGAAGATGTTTTTATTGATTTGTACCCAGAAGTAGGTGTTGGAGAGCAGAGTCAAGTCCTTTTCCCATTTTGTGTTATGGAGGCATCTGACAGGGATGTACGTTTATAAAGTTTTCATCTTTTTTTGTTGTTTTGTTTGTAATTTGCTCATTTCTTTAGTTAACTGAGAGGGTTGCAGTGTGTTGTTGCTTATGTTCATTTTAGATTTGATTATGGAGATTAATTGTTGGTAGGGGAGGAACTGGTCTCTCCCTTTTCCTGTACTTCTGGATTAGTGTGTTGAATGATGTGATTTGGTTGTTTTGGAATAGGTGATGCAGCTGAGTAATTTTCTTTTTGTTGCCATGATGAAAAGTAAATGGGGGTGTTGTGTAGCTGGAAATTCAAATGATGCCAAAACACTGCGTTACACTGGTGATTTTATGCGTTTTCCACCAGGCTGCCAGAGTTGAGGGGATAGTGATATTCTTGTAGTAGTCCTTCTTCTTGATTGATTGTTGTAGGAAGTGGAGGTCTGCACGTGAAGTGGTTTTACATTAATCTGTGCTGAATCTAGCCATGGGTTACTGTGTTTTTTCTTTCTATTTATATACATTTTGCAGCTAATTTGGCAGAAAGTAGTGAAGGAAGGTTGGTGTTTCAAGGCCACCTTGTGACTTTGTGTTTTGTAATGTTAAAAGTGAGATTCTTGTTTTTTGTTTTTCCAGTAAAATTGAGTTGTTACTGAGTTTAGTGTTTTGAACCATTTGTCAGTGGGAGTGATGGGGAGCAGTGATGGGGTCTTGGGCTGCAGCATCTTTGAAAAATGGTAGAATAGTAGATTTTCTTTTCCAATTTATTGTGTTGTGGGAGATTGTAGAGAGGTAATTAATGATTTTGGATGTGCTCTTCTTTTACTTGTACTTTTGATACTTAAGCATAATTATTATCAGAAACTTCTAGATTTTTACTTACAGAAAGCACAATTTGTGTGGGGGACTTCTAGTTTTATCAAAGTAATATTTTAACTCAAGATTTTCAGTTTTACTCAGGTGTAACTTTTGAGTAGTTGTTTTTAACACTCTTATGTGTTTTTCTACTAATAATAATTATATCAACAGCTTGGTTTTATATAGCAGCTTTCAAGAGACCCCAGGGAAGCTTTACCTTGGGGGGGGGGTATAAGAAAAGAAAATGACTCTTAATTGGTGGGTCCAATTACTAAAATCTAAATGTAAATCGCAGCTAATTACTGGGTTGTTTTCTGTCAAAAGGTTCTTTCACTGTTTCCATAAACATTAACACCTACATTACCGAAGTGGGTTTATATTAGGACGTCTGTTCTCAACAACTCTGCTACCCACAACCACAAAACTTTAATGGTTTTATGTTGTCGCCTGTCTGCAGTTATCATGGGAGATATTAACTTTTATTCATAGCCAGAATGCTCTTTTTGTGTTTTTGACTGAGCTCACAGTGCTGAGGATGCAGGAGAAAAGAGAGGTAACAACAACAAGGAATAGAGAGAAAAATGCTAAGTGGCTTAGCAGCCTTGGGCAAGGTTAGCAGAAAGGCACCCATCTGGCAGTGAGAATTTTGACTGGCACATAGTTAAACAGTGATGCAGTTTGACAAATTTCAAACAGAGCTTATGAAAAGATAACATAAACTCAATAGCAACCCAGGGCCCACCGTCCCCCTGCAAGTGTCACCCCATAGTGTGAGTTAAAGGCATTAATGAGCAGAGTTGCTCGGTGCTCTTGGATTAAGGTCTTTGTAAAGTAAATCACTGTCAGATAAAGGCACGGTGTTTATAACGTACCATTAATATTTTGATCGGTATGTTCAAGAGAGCCAGCTCCTTAATGCACACTGTCCAGGGCTTTAATGGGACGCACTGGCACATCTGTGTGTGTTAACAGGTCATGAATCTTTTGCCAATTGAAGCACCATACTGTTAGACAGGATTTTTTTTCTCATATAAAGAAATGAGTCCGTGTATGGCTTGGCAAGAAATTCTTAGCAACTGCAGTGTTACTTGGTCAATCTTGTTGGTGGAGGTGGGCAGAGGAGGAGGGATGAGGGGGGCATCAGTAATTCAACACCTGTCTTTGATTTGACTGTGACAAAATAATTCTAGAATAATACAATGTCATGTCATTTTCTCACTTCATGTGAAGTGTCACAGCGGAATGAAGAAAACTCTTCACTGTGGTCTGGCAATAGAATTTTCAACTTTCATTCATTCATTCCTGGAGCAAAAACATTACCCTTCTGCATGAGTCGCTCTAACAGTACTAAATTAAAGTTCCCACATGTGCCACACTGTAGCAGAGAAAGCTTCTCTTAACCTATAACTTTACTCAGTCTTCAGTCGCAGCCATTCGTGTCTCTGTGTTTCTATTGAATATAACTACATAGTCATTAAAGGCAGTTCATTTTCTGAGGCCGTTGCTGCAAGGAAATTAATACCAAATATCAAACCATCGTATGGGCAGGCCACTTTAACAGACTCTGAATTGCTTGAGCCAGATGCATCAAAAGAATTTAAGATCTTCACAAATTAGGTTATACTGCTGCTTTGTCCATCATTTCTATCAGTTATGATAATATTGTATTTGCCAAGTTAATTGCTGGGATCTGGAAACATGCTGAAACAAACATGCCAAATTCAACGGGGCAAGAAACATGAGCAGCGAGATGATCATAGGCTAACAATTTAGCCAAGGTATTTAAACTGTTTTTTTTTTTTAGATACAATTTCAAATGAGCAGACTTGAAAGGTTGCCAATTATCTGTACTGGCAAAGGAAAACTGTGTGCTTGCACAACTATGGTATGCATGGTATATGCTGAACAAGTTGAATAGTAAATTGCTATGTAAACTTTGATGTCTATGATGGTATTTTAATTGATAGGATGATAAAACCACACAAATATGATCCAAGTCATGACAATTTTACATTACATTGAATTATTTTTCTTTAAGTTAAAGGTGCTACATAGGCACACATTCATTGTGTCATATTTAGCTGCAATTCATTTAAATGCAGTGACAGCAAATTTTGCACATGACTCTATACAAAGGCATTTCTGAATATGTTATGGAACATAATTATGGGATTGGGAAAAGCTGCTTTCATAGTCGATTTTGAATGAGCCCATACCCACACCTCCTAATGCTGTGGTTAAGATCTGGATTAGACTCAAAAACAATTTAGTTAATGTTGACCGTCAGTTAAAAAAACAGGCAACAAAAATGGTCTCCTGTTATTGACCAATCCAATGACTTGACTTCCCCCTTTGCTCTTGTCAGAACTGTTCAGCCACTAGAGGGCTTTGTCCCCTGACCACAACTATATTTTGTTTTTGTGGATCTGCTGAATCAGCTGAACTGAACAATAGACACTTAACCTTGGGAGGATAGGAGGATGGATAGGATGTTGGGCTCTTTACCCCAAGTCATGTCCAACAAGTTTTCCATGCACATCGTTTACATCCATGTTTAGGAATCTCTTCCACACATCTTGCCACTAGTCATGGCAATACAATGATGATTATAACTGTCAGTTCTTGTTACTGTCTCCAAGGCCATCATAGAATTACTTACAGTTCCATTGCCAGGAGTTTCTGATTGTTTTTACTGAAATCCACATACAGTCTGTGAGGAAACTTCTCCAGTGATTTCAGAGCCATGTGAGACACATCTGGGAGATTACTACGGCTGTGTCTTCAAGTCGACAAGTCCGAAGGCCTTCTGCTATTTTAATCCATACTGAATTCCAACAGCCTGCAATCAAACCAAATGAGAGACGATTGGACATACTACAGAAGGCTGTAAAATTAAAGCAATTGCCGGAAATTGTTTGTTGAGTGGTTTGTGCCTTTGTCTTGTTGAAATAAAGATCCAGAAACATGTTGCCCCAGCACATGTATCCTGAATACACACAAAGAGGTCACTTCTAGGACTTTTTGATTCATTAATGTTCAGAAACAAAACTCTAAAAAAATGTGATAGTGGCTTTTCAAATGACCACATTACTTTTGGCTTTCTTCTTTATGTTTTGTCTTAGATATTAGTTTAATCAAATTAGATTTACTCATAATTGCAATAACAACACACATCCGCAGTCAAGCTGTCATAATATGGTAAAAACAGTCCTTGCACTTGTCTGTAATAGGTGTAAGGGGAATCAATTATTCCAACAGTGCATTCAACACCAGGGTCTTCCATTGTTAGAGAGGAAGAATATGAAAGTGAATAAATCACAAGGGATCAGGGTGGATTTCTGACGAGAAACAACCTTTCACAGTTGTAAGAAGACATTCTCATGATGACATCACTTTAAAGAAAATATTTGACCTGGGCTTCACCTCTCATGTTGGATACAGGCTGCTGTACCTTACTGGGCAATGTCTGAAATCACTATGTACTATAATGTAATAATGATGATGATGATGATGATGATGATAATAAAAATGACAATAATAATAATAATGGTAATAATGATAATAATAATAACTTTCTTCAAGTTGCACTTTTCAAAAACAAATTTACAAAGCACTTTACAGTAAGAAATATAGTAAATGCAGTGAAACCCAGAACTTCATATATGAACAAAGGCACAGAAAATGCCATACAATAATAGTGAGTTGTAGGGAAGATGTTTGAAGAGTTCCACAGCGGGTCAAGTTTTTCAAACCATTATTAGGGCCCTGCTTTAGGATCAATCAGCAGAGCTCAGACCATTCAAGGCTTTAAAAACAAACGGTAAAATGTTAAGATCAATTCTAAAACCCACAGGTTAGAAAGTTTGGTGTTATGTGGTTGCTTCTCTTTGAACCTGTTAAAAGTCTGGCAGCTGCATTTTATATCAATTGATATTACGCTCGCTTATTCCAGATTAAAGTGTCTTGCAGAACCATGCTTTCTATAGATGATATTACTCATTACTCATTGTTCTGCCAACTTTCCTCAATTCACTTCAAATGAGTATCACAACGCTACACCTGGCACTGAGGATGCAAATAATAAAACATTTACTGAGATCAATTCCCAATTAACTGCTCACTATAGAATAAACTAAAGTGTTCGCAAGGAGTAGTGAGAGATGAATGCCTGTACACATTTGCTCACTTCACTTCAAATCAATATTTCTACAACCTGTATTTTGTTTTTAAATTCAGTTAAGACACTATGTACATCAGTGAAGATGACAAGCAGTAAAGCATAGTTGATAGTAATTTGAAGCACAAGACAGACACACAAGAATATTTTTAATGTAATTAGAACCTATGCCCTTGAAAGAAAAGTAAAACAGGGAATAAAGTCAATCTCTCATTCATGAAATATCTTTATTTCAAAACTGTTGATATTGGCTATTTAGCTTAAATTGAATATGAATATGAATTCATTATTTTGAATATAATCATTTTCATTATTTTTATTTTGTTACACTAGCATTGATCCTGTGTTAAGTAATCATTGGCAGATGTCAGTCAAATCGTGATCAGTACTATTTTTTCTTGGATTGTCTGTTCATGAGGCTACAACTTCACAAAAAGTGTGAATTACCCTTAGGTTGTTATCAGCTGACTGCTTTGAGACAGTTACAGACTCTGGTTTTAACTGGTTTCAAACTGGAAACACTGCAAACCAAGATTAAACATAATAATAAAAGATAACCTGTGTACATAATATGATCTATCTTTAGTTTTTGTTGACACATTTTCAGAGAAGAAGAAATATTATGAGTGTGTTGGTGCTGCTCATGAGCCCATATTTAACATAAAAATCATGGTGCAGTGTGGGCAGAGAATTTCGTCATTTTCTGTACCTTAAAACATATCATAACAAGGTAAAGGTAAAAGTGTATGGACTGACCAACAGGTTAAACCAAAAAACTACTTGTCCTCCTCAGAGGAAAACTATGGTTTATTACATCCTTGATCTCAGCAGTTCATTTGATGAGTACAATAGTAGTATAACTACTAGAACGGCCAGAGAAATAAAAGTAAATCCAGGTTCCAATAAACTGTAGTTTTACAGCAAATAGGAGTCTAACCCCTTCTTACATATAAGGAGCCTCTCCTTAACATTACAGAGTAAGAGAACATCATCATCATCATCATCATCGTTTCCATGTAAAGGACCTGACTTTATAGTTCCATGTTACTGTGTTCAATAAGCATTGCAGTCCAGCGACCCAAATGAATGATGAGTCTATCAATCAACTAGGTGACCAAAGCCATGTTATTGATATAAGCCATGAAGTTATTTGTGAAGCAGAATGAACTCTCCTTTTTCTAATATGCAGCTTTCTCCATTTTTTTTCATTGCAAATGGACTATTCCTGAGTTCTGGACCAAAACAAGCTATTTGATGTTATGCTCTGGGAATTCTTAGCGTTTCTAAGACTAATTGTTTGGGTGAACACTCAAAACACACACACACACACTTATTTTTCTAAACGATCAAACTGATCTGCTGCCAGCAAATACTGCAAAATTACTGTTGTCTTTTTTTTGACACATTTTTAACAGCATTCATTCATCCATTCATCTTCAAGCTAAATGCAACTGAATCATACACTTCTCAGCTCAGGAAACTTTCAGTTTCTGCTTTCGGTATCTGACAACGCATCTATATTTGATGAGTTGGAAAAGAGAGTCAATCAATCCACTAATCAGCTATCCTGCAAATTGGACCTTTAACTTAAAATGCTTAATAATTATAATGTCAGAGCCACATGGAGCCGTGACTGATTTCTTAACTAGAAAGCAGCCCTCCAGAGGATCAAGTGGTGCTTTAAAGCAGCTTCTTGGAGGGCCCTCCTCAGATCCACCTGTTTGTATAGAGCACATAACCTCAACTACTAATACTTAGGATAATAACATAACTTCAGATAATAACTTCTGTTATGTTTTGTTTAGTTTCGTGAGTGATAAGAATCAGGAGCCAAAAGTGCAGTAGCTTGAGCAGCCCTAACAGTTCTCACAGTGTTTCTTCACTGTTCAAACTAAGTTTCCATTTCTTGGCCTTCATCTGTTTTTATAATCTGTATCACTTAAGACCGAGTGCTTTTGCATGGCTGCTGCCTTTGACCATTTATCCAGTCCAGAAATGCTCGTGACTATCAGTTACATCTAAATGAGAAGCAAAATATGAACACGGAACACATCCATAATAAATTACGGAGGTTTTAATGAGAGATGAAGCTGTTTCCACACGGTCACGCTGGGATAAAATGCCTGTTGTGAAGGATCTGTCCAAACAGATCTTCAGAAGCGACGTGAAGAGGGCATGACGAACCATCCTGACGTTTTGATTTTGTTTAAAGTGAGTGTTGGAAAGAGGGCCTCCAAGATATGTTGGAGGGAAACTATTCAACAGTTGACACCATTAAGCATTTAACTGGGGACGTGTTTTCGGAAATATGTGTAAGAGGTAAAAGATTTGGTTGTGTTCATAAGAGTAAACTACAGAGGAATCATTCACAAAAACAAATGGTTAAATTCTTCAGCTGTGCACCCTGAGTAACATAAGTCTTGAAGTTGTTACCAAAGATAGATTGCTGCCTTGTCAAGACTTACTTTTGAAAAGCACTGAAAAATGGGATTGACTTTCAAGCTGGATTTTGAAAGGAAAGGGGTTTTGTGCAGTAATTGCTATATAATGAGGGTTTCACTGACCTCCTGCCACATCTTGGCCATGTTTTTTTATTTACTCGTCTGGTGAAAGGCAACGACTCCGTTAAACAGATGGAAAAAATATGTCTCTCCAGCTCCTGCAGGAATTTGATTTCTCCCAACAGCTGTCTCGCTTTATACAAGCATGAAGTCAGGGAATTGCCCATCTCAAATCAATCACGGCAGCTGAAGTTTCCTGCAAACTGTGCTCACAGAGCTGACCGGAGGAGCAGTGGGGAGCATCATCATGGCGGAGCTGATGTGCTGTTGTTTACATCCTCTAATGCCTTCTACCATTAGCTGCATGACTGAGAGCTGTGATCTGAGCCACAGGAAATCACCTGACACATGAGGGAGGAAAGTTTAACACAGCTCCATTAGGTCTGAAACTGACTCTTAGAGCGTCGTGATGATAATGGACCAGTTTGCTTCTATTACAATTGACACTTTTTTATGACTGTGAAAGCAAGCAATGCCATTAAAGTAAAAACCCCTTCGCTGTCTATTTTCATATAAATGTCTGTTTTGCTACTCACTGAAAGCTATTTTATATAGACATACACCAACTACTAAACCCATCCTTGTGTCTTTTAAACCATTTAGCTTGTTAAATGAGAGAAAATCTGACACTGCATGTTTAGAAAAAGTAAAAGACTGAAAAGAGAATTGTGTTGTTCATTTGTATTGAACTGCTTGGTTAGTTATCTGTGAGTGCCAGGCTTTTGTTTGTTCTGATTGCTTACAAGTGAAAATTAATTTGGGACTCATCACTATGCTTGATGACTACATTTTTTTTAACAGCCAGTGCCTATTGTCTTTCCTTGATGTGCACAGGAAGCAATATGTTAGGAAACTACCCTGCATCGGATTGTACATTTAAATTGGAATTTCCTTCTCTTTGACTACGTTCACAAAGGAAAAATTATCCAATTGTAAATTTAGTCAGGAAGATTATCTGTATGCTTCTCATCATGTATATATATATCCCTCTTCTCCTACTGCCTTACCACTCCACTCCAGATCCATCCAGATTTCAGCCATTCTCTTCATCCAATCACCCACGCCACCACCAGTGTCTAGACTCTATCTGCAGGGTATCATATCCAATGCTTCATTCCCCCCTGAAAATATGATGATGTCATTATGGGCTCTAATTGTCTAAGACTATTCATATTGCTCATCTTTACTGCACTCGTGTCAATCAATACTTGTTTGCTCGTTTTAGGTCCCTCCTTTTAGAACTTTTGTGCCCCTGTGAATAGACAGGTGTGTGGGAGAAGACCAATCAATCACATCAGTTGTATCCAAAATACTGGTAGACTTTATAACAGCATTTTTTCTACTACTTCTCATGGAAATTTGAGAGTGGGGCTGGCATGGCAAAAAGCTGGGGGAAGACACTTTTGAAGAAGCCAAGCAACACAAAGGTACAGCTTACATATCTGAGCCTATTAGAAATATAAAACATTTAAAATCTTGCGTTGTGTACATTCTTATTCTTCGTCCCTGCCTTTATTGGCCCATCTTTGTGAGTTAGTGCAACCTGTGGATATGCAAACTGGTTTGAAACCGCTGATAGGACTGTTTGTCATGTTACCCACATATGTTCATGTGCATGTTTGTCCTCATGCATGTCCATTTGACAAATAGACCAGGGATGGACACACAGAAAAACAGCTAGATACTACTAGAAGCCCAAAACGCCAAAGAGTACCTGTAATCTTTGAACTAAAAGCAGAACCAATGACAGTAAATGCCATTCACTTCCATTGTACAGTATGAGATAGTAGGATCATTATGTATTATGAAAAATTAATTGGAAATGAATCATCAAATAATATTTATTTACAGTTCATATTTACTCCATGACTGTTTGGTCATGGTACACAGAGAAGTGTTGGTAAATGATGCCTCACCATGACTTATGAGGAATATAATTGGACTTGCAAGAAGTCTCGCCTGAAATCTCATGAGGGGTGACTTGTTGCAGGAGGACGACTGTGGGAAAGTGAATCAGAGTAGTAGTAGTCTTCTAGTCTAGTTTCAGATATTCAAAGCCGTGTACCTCCTTTTTACAGAAAAAACTCACTCCTTACTTAACGTTTTTGCACATTGGAACTCTGCTAAGAAAACACTACAGAATATGAACTCTGAGGAAAATCTACTCTGGAAAAGTTTTGAAAAAAAGGCTATGCTTGTTTTTTATGCTGTTGTCATTTTTACAGTTTTGAGAACCACCCAGGCTGGAGAATCAGATGCTGCTGGGCACCTGTTAACTGCTCACTCCTCATATTTTCTCCATAAATAACTTTTTTTCATTGGATATTTTGTTGTTTACAGACATTATAGATTATGCTAATGTATCGAACAATGTTTAATAGCAGAGAAATCCACATGTTTACACAAGGCGTTTTATTTGGTCACCTGCCAAAACTTTAAAACGTTACCTCGTCTGTGAACATTTGTGCCCCAGTCACACCAGATAGACTTATCAGCAGTGGTAATGTGATCACCACCAGCAGGGCATTACATTTTTATTAATTCATAATACGTCCAATTGTTTATCCAGACAATTTACTTTACATTAGCTGTTAGCAGCACACAACAATAGTGTGTCAATGCAGGTCAACCCTCTCACTGAACCCAGCATTTACCAGAGAGTGCGTACCACAGAGTCTCTGTAAAGTAGATTTCCCCTCCTGCACCAGTCAGCAGTCAACATTACAGTACATAAACACCAGACAAAGAAAGGACACCGCTGCGGACCACTTGATGAACAGGAGTGAAGATAAATCCACTTTTGATTCCCAAATGAACAAATTAAACAAATTAATCTCTGAGCTCAATCAGTGAAGGAGTTTTTCTGTGACTTTGTGATGTATGTCCTTTGAAATGTTTCTCCTCTGTTGTTTACCACCTAAGCCCCCTGCTTGTATTTCCATCAGAAGCATATTGAACAATGATAACATAGCTCTCCTCAACATCAACATCATTCAGTTAGAATTATCTCCATCAGCAGAATGTATAACGGTCTCATAAAAAAAAAAAGCCTGTTGTCGGAGAGCGTCCAGGGAAAACAAAGAGAAGAATGGCAGAGCTAATGTGGAGCTGGGCCTGGACAGAGTTGGATTTCAGTCTAATTGGGATCATACGCCGCATGTGCACTTTTGGCATATACGTTAGATTAATCAGGGGCTCTTTAATCGTGGAGAAAAAAAAATTCTGTGCGTGGCGGGGCGGACGCTGGGCCCCCCCACCAGGCCTCCAGCCTGGGATCTGTCTAAGCACAGACCTTTTGACTCCATAAACACCCGCTCTCAAAAATTGGGGTCAACCTCTCATTGCTTGCACTAGAGTGCTATCATGCCACCACAAAGGGTCCCCTTAATGATTAAATTGCGTGGAGTATGGATGTTCCCAATGTGCAGATTCCTGGCAGCCGACTCTTCCTCCTGATTGTAATTTATGTCGGAAGTCATTGCTGTCCAACACTCGGCCGTTCAAAGCCCAGGAGAGAGGACGTGCACGTGGATAAAGTCTGCATCATCCAGCCTGCTACAGCTTTAATTTGCACCGTGAAGCAAAGACGACCTCACACATTCACCTTGTAGCATTTACAAATTGACAACAGGAAAAAATGCATTTCTAAAATGTGCTCATGTTTTTCTTTCTCATTGCCGGGACTCTTTTGCCAACCTCAGCTCTGGTATTTAGTTTAGCCTGTCTAATCTGCATATGATTAGGTCTTGACATAAATTTGACATTCTGGGCAAGGAGTGATTAGCCACATGAAGGAAAGGTGAACCTCACTGACAATGTGGCTTTGGTAATTTATATTAAAGGGAGAATACAAAAAGGATTGTCTTTGAGGATGAATTTGAGAAAAAGCAAGCAGACAGTTAAAAAACACTAAGTATAATGTGTATGGATGCAGTCTAAAACTCTTCAGACACAAATTGTGTTTTGAGCCCTGACTGCAGATTCAGACCTTTAATTTTCTTATTTAAGACACGTGTCCTTTGAAGTGAAGGATCTCTGCTCTCTTTATCTGCTCTTTTGTTTACAGCTCTTTATACATGCAGACATAAGTGCTGGTATTTGCCACAGTATGACGCAGCTGCTTATTGATCCCACACACTCCAAGATTCAAGGACAACACCTTAACCTTCAGGTCATCAACATAAGGCTTGTGGAAAACAGACATGAGCGTACGTAGTGAGACACATGTTGAACTGCAGTGTCTAAGACACTGAAACATTTCAGTGCTTTTGGTTCCAGTTAGCAGGGTATCATACAGCAGAGACTGTAGAGGCGGAGCATTATTAATGGAAATGAACATTTGAGGATGTTTTCTGACATTTTCAGATTTAACTTACTGTTTCAAAAAGGTGTTTGTTAATGTCGAACTGTGGCTAAGTACATTTCCTCAGGTAATGTTCTATAGTACATTAAGGGTCTTGAGCATTTACATTTTCTGTTACTTACGCTACATATTGGAGGGAAATATTATAGTTTTTACTCTGCTACATTTATTTGGTAACTTTAATCACTCATTATTTTTACAGATTACATGCTGCATCAGAGCCAAAGCAACACATTTTAAAATTCAATTTATTTTTATCTGCAATCAAAAACCCAGACTAATCCTTATAATCAGAGAGATGCTGAATATTGGCTCCAATAATCAGCTGACTCTTAGTCAACAGGGTATACATAAATATATCTATAGTTTTGCTTGGTGATAATGATGATTGTGTGTGTGTGTGTGTGTGTGTGTATGTGTGCGTGCGTGTGTGTGTGTGGTGGGGAATCCACCACATGAAGGAAAGGTGCTCTTTCATATATATATCTATATATATACATATATATATAGATATATATATGTATGTGTGTGTGTGTGTA
>CAEMYA010000093.1:1290055-1310387 GCA_903131615.1 Diplodus sargus
ATATATATATATATATATATATATACATATATATATATATAAAAGAAGAATGTATATAAATCTGGAGTTTAGCGAAAAATAGAAAATAAATATAAATAATTAATAAAAAATGCACAATACATTACAGAATAGAACAGAATAGAATATTCCTTTATTGTCATTATACACATGTACAATGAAATTGTAAATGGCTTTCTCCTCAGGTCAGTAGAAACAAATAGTGCAAAGTAAGAAAAGGAAAATATATCAAAATAAATATATTAAAAAAATATACATATATATGTATATAAAAAAAAAAAGGAAAACAGTATAAAAATATACAAGGTAGCAACTTTGACACTGTAACTGTGCAAAACAGTGGTGGTGCAAGATAGTACAAGTATGTCAACTGCTGCTGCAGTGTCTGTGGGTGGGATTGCTCATTATGGGGGCTGGATGGAGGTCACAGCTCTTGGGTAGAAACTGTTTCTCAGTCTGTTAGTGGTGGATTTTATTGTCCAGAACCGTCTGCCTGAAGGCAGCAGTTCAAATAGGGAGTGTCTGGGGTGTGTACAGTCCTTACATGCTGTTGGCTTTTTTATCAGCATAGTGTCCAGTGTGGCAAGCTCAGTCCCAATGATGTGCTGGGCTGCTTTAACCACACGGTGCAGGTCTTTGCCTTCGGCAGCTGTGCAGCTGGCATAACACACTGTTGTGCAGTTGGTCAGGACGCTCTCGATGGTACTCCTGTAATTATGTCAATTAAATCAATACATACTAAGCAGTCTTACAGAAGAGGAGTCAGGGGTAGGGTTACAGTCCACTGGACAACTGCCACTGTAGCAGACATCGAACACAGACAATAAAAATGTAGTGAGAATAGAATTTTCATTCAATGATTTTTAAGATGGCAACAATTGAATCAAACCAACATCAAGGTCAAGAAGGTCTGTGAGAAGTGAAAATCTGGAGCTAAACAACATGGAGTGTCTCCTTGGATTCCTCTCCTGTTACTAGTATTTTCATATTTATGATAACTAATGGAAACTATTCTGTTAAAGTGCACACCAAAGAGGACAAACTCCCAAACCTATAAGAGCAATAATGCTAAATAGCTGCAAGCCAACTGAACAAACCAAAACCAACAGGACTATCTTATGTCATCTATTCAGGAATCAGCCTGGCCTACACTAAAACAATTATAAACCAAGTTTAGTTTAATGTGCTGTAATGTTAACATTACCCTCCAGTCACAGAATGGTCAGCTAAGAGGAACACATGAGAGTTCTACAAGCTAGCTTAGCTAACATTACTGATGAGTCGCAGTTTATTTAAAATGTTGATTGTTGGCAAAATTATCGCTATACAGATAAAAATACATATACATTTGAGCTTATTTTATTATTTGCCCATAAAGTTTAGTAATCAGTACCGCAGCATATAATTCCCTTTTACAAGATTTTAAACGAAGATCTACATCTGTTTTAGCAAATAGAGTGTTGATTTTGAATTGAGGCGTCTCAGCCTGGGGGATGAAGCTGCTTTGTAGTCTGGTCATATGGCAGCGGATACTTCTGTATTGTTTGCTATCTGGGCTGGCTGGGCTGGGTGTTTTAGTATCCTTTGGGCTCTGTGCAGACATCTCACTTCACCCTTGTCACTGATGCTCTGGAGACCTGGGATGTTCTGGCCGGTTTTAATCACTGCTGTGCTGTGCCAGTATGTCGTGTCTTCAGTCAGGATGCTTTCCATTACTCACGTCTAAAGTTGAACAGAATTTAGTTTGGAAATGTATCCTTCCTCAGTTTCGTAGGTAGTATAGCCCTTTCTGTGCCTTTTAACCAGGGTGGTGATGTCACGGTGCTACTGTGGCAGTCAGGTTTTTACTGTTGTATTGTGTGTTTTCCCCTATATCTGCCTTTCCCCCTTCTTCTCTCCCTAACCTACTCTTTTCTCTGTGTGTGTGTGTGTGCCTGCAGATCGTCAGCTCATCAACTTCAGCTATTTAACCCTGGTCTCTTCTCCACTCCGGTGCCAGATTGTTCTGTTGCGTATGGTGATTATACCGTTGTTGCTTGCTATTGTGTTTAGCTATCTTCAAAAGGAGTACTTCGGATCTGTCATTGAGTGGGGACAAGTGAGGACAGATCCCTCCAAGGTGCAGGCGGTGACTGACTAGCCAGCTCCGGGGAGCTGTAAACAACTACAATGTTTTCTGGGATTCGCCAATTTCTATCAACACTTCATTCATGACTACAGCTGTGTGGCTACACCTCTCACCCAGCTCACCTCCACCAAACTCCCTTTTCTGTGGACACATGAAGTGGCAGAGGTTTTTGTCTGGCTGTTATCATGGTTCTTTCCTACCCAGATCCGAGTCTCCAGTTGTGGTGGAGGTGAATGGAAGAAACAGCTCATCCTCTCCTTGTTTGGACCGATTACAAGAACCTTGCGTATTTTTGCTAATTGGCCCAATGGCTGAACCCTCGCCGGGCTAGTTGAGCTTTGTTCCTGGGTCATTTTAACTATACCCTCCCCTACTGCCCTGGCCCCTGGAACTCATCTGGCAGCATTTTTGGTGGCCCTCAGTATACGCTGACACCGAGGAGTTATCTCTGCCTGCTCCGGCTTCGTCTGTGCCTGTGGCAAAGCCTGCCATCACCCTCCCGCCAGCCGACTACTACCACTGCCTTTGCCACACCGACTCTGATCCTACATCACCATGGATTTGGTCACGGGTCCGCCGCCATCTGAAGGTAACGCTGCTATACTCACTTTTGTGGGCAGATTATCTAAAGCTGTACCTTTGACTTGACTCCTGTCTGCTTAAGAGAATGCTAACCTGTTATCCCTCCATGTCTACAAGCTCCATGGGATCCCTATGGACATTGTGTCTGACAGGAGACCGCAGCTTATGTCCTTGGTCTGGAGGGTTTTTGCCAGGCTGTCTGTGTGTGGTCAGTTTGTCCTCGGGCTTTCACCCTCAGTCCAACGAGCAGATGGAGCGGGCATACTAGGACTTGGAGTCTTCGCTGCGTTTCTGCCAGACATCCCATCTCTTGGCCTACGAATCTTCCCTGGGTTGAACATGCACACATCTACACGGTCTCCACAGGTATGTTGATGTTCTTTGCAGCTAATGGCTTCCAGCCTCCCTTGCTTCCCTTGCAGGGAGCTGATGTGGCGGTGCCATCCGTCTAGGACCACATGCGGAGGTGTCTCTAGGTTGTGTAGGCTACCCGCTCTGCTTTCATCTGTTCAGCTGCGCAGAACCAATGCCTAGCGGACAGACACTGCACACCATCCCCTCCCTATGCCCCAGGTCAAAAAGTGTGGCTCCCCTCAGAAGATTTTCCCCTCCAAACAGACTCAAGTTGGCACCCTGCAATGGCCCGCCTCAAACTCCCTCCGGCGCTCGAGATGCACACCTCGTCTCATGTCTCTCGGCTTAAGCTTGTCTTTTCCAGCCTGTTGTTTAGCCATCAGAAGTATTTTCTAGTCTTGAGATTTCTCTGGTGCGTATGTGTTTTTCCCTGTCTGGGCTATGTCTCATGCTTGTGTTTTGTTTCTTTCATGTGCAAAACCTCCAGCGCCTCTTCATTCTGCTTCCTGTTCCATTGGCTCACCTGAGCTCCCTCCACGCTGCCACCTGACAACCCTGCCTGCCCTCCTCGTAATAAATTCTTGTGCAGTCTCAGTGTAAACAGGAGGGGGCTCAATACCGACATTGGCCAGCAGAGTGCTCATGGCAAGTGCTTTCCAATCAACTTAATGGTTGAGATTGTGTTTTTTGCGTTGCTTGTACTGCAGTCAACAAACAGCATTTTGATGTAGCTGTTCTTATTCTCCAGGTGCGTGAAGACTGAGTAACAGTTAGTAGAAATGGTGTACTTTGTGTTGGTTTTGGTGAGGGTCCAGGTAGACGGGGATGTTATCTTTGATATGCTAGAGGACCAGTTTCTCAAAACACTTTATTAGGACGGGGGTGAGAGCCACAGGGCAGTAGACACAGCAAACTTTTTATGTAGCCTACAAGAACGATGATGGCTGTCTTCAGGCAGGAGGGAACAGTGTCCTATTTTCTAGCCTTATATGCACTCTCACCAGAATTTTTCTCACATCTGCTGTGGTTACTGACTAAGTCTTTGTTGAGGCAATCAAGGCGAGTGTAAAATATGTTCAGCAATGTGTACTCACACATGATGGGGGTACTCCTGCTTTTTGTAGCTTCCAGGAATATTTGCATGCACATGGTCTGGGATAGATAGGATCCGGACATGGATTTAAGAAATACAGTTCTGAGTCCCCCCCCCAAATTTGAATTTTGCATTGATAAGTGCAGTCCAAACTCATTTATATTGTTTGAAGATGCAGAAATGTCATAAATCAAATATTAACAATTTTATTTTGGTATTTCACCCTGACCTGATATTCTTCTTTCTCCACACACTCATGTTTTTTATAAACAGCCACTAGGCTCCAGCAGAGGACTTCAGAGAAAGATACACTGTCCTCTCTTTTACTCAGTGATTATTGTGTAAAGCAGTTAATGCAGATGCAGTAGATGTAGATGCAGACTGAGTGCTGGTTATTCTAAAACGTTAGGAAGAATTTATTTAAAGTTATTGGAATTCAATCAGATCAGTTGTTAATATATTTCTAAATACGGATGGCAAAAGACAATTGTGCAAAAAAAGAGAAGAACCAATGCATGACAGGAAATTAATAGGATCAATACAAACCAGATGTATAGATGTGTCTACATTTTTTTTATAATGGATTGCTGGAAATTAAAAATTATGTACGAAAACAAATAAAAAGGGTGAAATAACAAGGTGACATGAATATGAATAGAGCTGTAATAGGTTTGTTGGAAAGAAAATAATTAACTGTTATTCGTTTAAGAAATTGTTTGAATGAATGTATCCCCCCAGAAAACACCACACGATGACTGAAATATACTGAGCTGTGGCGGTCACGTGACTTAACTGGACCGTTCTTCTTGACAACATGTCAGGCTGCTAAGTTAGCTAGCAAGCTAGCTGTACTTAGCTGACCAAACGATGTGGCTAAAGGAAATCCCTGGTTTGCTACGTGCCAGCGATAAAACAACCCTGGCTTCAGAGCAATGAATCGACTATGTCGGATATTCTGAAGACAGCCCCAGACTCAGACGACAGGAAAACGGTAAGTTAGGCCTTAAGTAGCCACTAAGCTAGCTTTAGCTAATACAGTGCAGTTCGCTATTAGCTAGCGTTCAGCTTGCAGCATCAGCACCACACACCCTGCTTCAGAGCTTACGCCGCAAACTGACCGAGTGCTATTCTTTCCTTGTCAAAACGGTGCGAAGTAAAAACAGGAAGTATGATGAACCTTATGTCAATGTGCTTAAAGCTATTGACTGATGACCTAACTTAGAGTTAAGCGAAGTTTATACGAAAGCTGGTCAGTAGCTGACTCCAATGTCCAAACGTTGATTTGTATTACCCGGTGATAGGACGTCAGAAAATGAACCGCATGTTCATCACCAGCTTTTCTACTTTTGAGGCGACTAATCTAATAAACACGCTGCCAGATTGTTAGGAAGAGAGTATCAGTTACAGTCAGGTGTTTACCTGGATTGGAACTGGTGATGTGTGAGTGTCACTGTTGGGAACGCTGCTTCGTGTCTTAAAATGACTTTTGATATTAACAAGATATTGCTCTTGCGTAAATAGCCTACTTGTGCTCCTACAATAGGCCTTGCACACCCTCAATAGAAGCTGAGTATAATTAAAACTTCTTTCATTTGTGTGTCCTTCAGGCCGTGGTACTGGCACTCGGTCATTAATGTATGTAATTACACTATAGCATCACAAGTCAGAGGTTGTCTGAAATCGCCCCTTATTTGCAGTGAACCATACTAGAGATTTGCCTGTTTTCTGCCTGATTCTACATTATAAGTGCCCTTAAAATCAGCCATGATGCAGGTCATCATAGTTTTTATTCGATTGATTTATTATTTAATCATCTACTTCAATAATTTTCTTTTCATAAGTCACACAAAGGGACTGCAAATATCATTTCACTGTAATCCTGGTTGTCAGGAGTGATTTAAACAGCCTGTATTGTCAGAATCTATAGCGGGCTATTGATTCAAATTTTTTGTCTGATGAGTTTTATTATTTTCTCTGTCCACTTGATTAGCTGTTAAGAACTCTTGTTGCTGGCCTGTAACTAGAATCATCTGGGCAGCATTAATTTCCTTTGCACCGACGAAAATCCATGACTGAAACAGATCCACCCAAATATTACTTAATATTCCTCACTACAATTCCCTGCCCCACATTTCTCATTCTGACTATTTAACAGGCCTTCACACGTGTTTTTAAAGAGTTAGGGGTTTGCAATACCATAAAATCTGGTTTCCATCCGATACCAGTATCATAGAAATCTATACTAATACCTATACTTTTGATTATTGAAAAATAAGAGTTTTTAAAGACAACTTACACAAATGTTAAGACCTAGCTAAAATACCAAAATAAAAAAGGTCTATAGCCTATAGAGGTGGGAATCTCTAACCACCTCACGGTTCGATTTGATTGCGATTCAGAGAGCTGAGATGCAATGGTAAAACTATCGATTTATCTTGATGCATATTTTTAATGCTATTCAGGATTTCGTTGTTTTTCACTATGTGTCTTCGAAAGCAAATTATTTGTAATGATCCATACTGAATTTACTTCCAATATCTTTAATGATAAAACAAATGAAAGAGATGTGGCAAGTCAGTTGAAAGGTTACATTCGCTATCAAATCCAACAGGAAAAGAAAAGTGGGCCTGTAGCAGCATACATGTAGTAAATTAATACAGCTTCAGCATATTCTGAATCACTAACAACATAAAAAGCTGCCCTTAATAAATGATAAAGAGTTCAAGACTTCTCACTATAAACAATACCCTGAGCATAAAATCCCTCAGACCAAAAAAATCCAAATAATTTAACTGTATACCACAATCAAAAACAGCTTTCACAGAAAAAGATCTGAGGCCCATCTGCAGAAAGGAAAGTCAAAATGTTGTGTCACTTTTTCTAGATGGCTGCACTGATACACTCTGTGGATGGCAGTACAGTAAACCTACTTAGGACCTGCAGATCTGTTTACAGCATATAGATGTCACAACTAAACAACACAGAAAGCAGCTCTCATACAAAATTATTACATAGGCCACGATCAAATCATACCAGTGCCTGGCAGTGCATTCTTGAACAGAACAGCCATATTTGCACTCGTGTGGCTCTTATTCACTGCTCTTGTTTGGAGCACTGGAGTGATTCCATGACTTAGGAGTTGGTCTTGTCGTCTAGTGTCAGGATTGCTGTGTCAGTAAAATATCTTTGAGTTGGGACGCTGTATCTCGACGTCAGCGTGCACAACATAGTACGAGAGCCCTGGCTCTCAATGGCTGAGTTTGGGTGCAAGTGCTTGGCAACAAAAGTTGCAATAGAGTTTATAATTTGATTTGCCTTTTCCGAGTTGGGTGGAAGCTTTGATATGGCTTGCAGGATGGAACTCCTGGGTGGTTTGGCAGCAACTATGGACGAGTGTTTTTCGTACTCCTTTGGGTGGAAATGGTAATATGGTTTCTCACGTTTGTCGTGTTTCCAAAATATTTTAGTTTAGTTTGACACTTGCATGTTTTGTGGCTCTCGTCCAGATCCTGTCTGCCTTCAACTTCACAGAAGCCAAAATGCTTCCAGACGCAAGCTTGTATATGCAGAAGGTGCCAGTTGAAATTCGTGCTCGGCCATCTTGTGTCTTTGTTATGTGCACGCCATCGACTGTCCGGGTGCTGCACTTCTGCACCTTTTGCGTTCTGTCAACATTGCGTTATCAATTAACATTTAGAAAGTTGATTTTTGAATCGTCCACATCCGCATCGCGATGCATCTCAGAACTGATTTTTTTTATTATAGCCTAAGTGAATATTGTTTGTGGTTTTAAGTTCCTACAGCTTGAGAGTAACACACTATGCAAAAAATGCATTACAAGCTGCGCCACTGGTATGAAATGGTATACACTTCCTGTCTCCTAAGTGTTTGTGGATGTGGATATTAATAATATTAAAAGCTAATTTTATTACTTACCTTACCTGTGGATAAGAAAAGACAGATAACTTGTTCCTGTCATTACAGTTGGTTGCTACACAAAGCTTGACATTTAATAACAGTCAAAGTTTAAACATATACAGTGGATGCACAGAAGTGGCTGGAATCAACACAGAACAAAACTCTAGCATGGCAAGGTTTATTGTGGGCAAAAAGTTTCAGCACTAAGCCTTCATCAGCTTGTGAGCATGAGCAACATGTCAATGATGGACAATTGCTCATCCATGTCAAAACAATACAGCACTTGATACAGTACTAGATATGGTATTGAAAATCTAATGTTTGTGCCTTATTTTGTTAGTATTGTGAGAGAGGATTGGAGGATAAATGTGTGTTATCTCTTGGGAAAGTGTGTCGCTGAGGCAGAGAGAATTCTCAAACAGAGTTGATTTTCTTCTGATTTGCTTGTCAGAAAAAAAGTGTCAATGTTTAGCAGGTTGTCATGTGATTAAATAGACTCAAGACCTGCTGCTAGTCCCATTAACGTGCACGGCAATTTGCGAAACTCGTATGACACAGATATACAGAGAGTGACTCCTGTCTCTGGCTATATGCTCAGAATGTTCGTCTTTGTTATTTAATGTATGGTCCATGAAGAGCTTAGGGCCAACCAACTGGCCTGGCTGGCTTTTTTAGCGTTTAGATGTCCTCATCTGTGCAGATATAATTTATAAAACAACGGTTGCATGAGCAGAATTTCTATTTTTCTCATTTTTAAATGGAGGTAAACAGTATCCCTTTTCGAAAAATATCCATACATGTGGACAACACCTGTGTCTCCAGGTGTGGAGTGGGATTGTTTTTTTGTTTTTTTATGTTACTGCGACAGATAGCTGTTCTGCAGTATTGTGAGGTATATGTATTCTGGTTTGCCTGTTTTCTGATTAGCATCAAAGTTCAGACACATTGGCATATTAAACATGGTGTGAGGAGCACCGTCTTGTTGGCCATATTTCTCTGTGAGCACACTCAGTGGAAATTACTCTCACATCCCACACTAATTAGCAACATCTCAGAAAGAGCCTTCACACCACCGCTCTCATATACACCAACACACTGGCCTCCCAGCTGACATTAGCTTATGGATCAGTGTTTTGCTTAATTTGTTCTTAATTAGTGTTTGAGTGAAGAGATTTATGTGTGATCACAATATAAGCCCATTCTCATTCTCATTTGTTTTTAAATTGTTAATATTTGATGCACACAGTTTTGACGTCACACTTGTCATGAAGAACACCTTCTCACTCACCAGCTTGTTATCAAGAGCTTCTTGTAAACAATGCCAAGTGGTGTCAGGCTCCCGCGAGACAGACTGCTGAACTGATTAGATAGTCTTCTTTCTGCCTGTAATGTTGGAAACACTTCAACCAGTCTCATACTAAGATTTGGTGCTATGTTAATTTGTACCAAGAAATGAGGATTACAATGTAAAAAGTCAGAAAGCAGGTGTCGATGGAAAAAGACAGGCTCTAAGTTTACACCATCAATTATTAAAGAACTACAAGAGCCTTACTCTTGACAGAGTGCCATTGTGACCTATGTGTGATCTGTCTCTGAAGAAGTTTATCAATGACAATTTCTCACCTCTTTTATAGAGAAGTAATGGGTAAAAGATAGACCGTTTTCCCTGAAGAGAAACAAAACCCTAAAACCACATTTTCAGCTGTAAATGAATGTAGGTTTTTAGTAATGATGTTGACTGTTTTTAATCAGGAAGAAGTGGCACCTCCAGCTGGTATAGTGATGACAAAGCTGGGCTTTTTTGACCAGGAAGTCGCAGCATCTCCAAGCATTTTTGTGGTGACAAACCCTTGATAGTATGTTGGCTAATGGTATGTTGGTTGGTGTGGTTTTGTGTAGTATGTGTTAACATATTTTTCTGTGTGTTGGGGTGGTGGTAAGTGGCTGGATGGGACAACTGCATTTTTCCTAGCTGAGAGTTTTTCAAATTTTATGTGATACTTTTTTCTTTTAATCTGTGCAAATTTAATGATATTTGCCAGAACAAAGGCGGTTCCTCAGGCTTGCTTTCCGGGGGAAGGTTTTCAATGTTCGCAAAATGCACTTATTCCTATGTAGAGGAACGGCATTCGGCTGTTAAACTATGTAGACGACTGGCTGGTCTGTGCACCATTAGAGAGCACAGGGCCACATGGACACATTTCCTCAGGGTTGCATCTCAATGTGGAAAAGAGCTACCTGGTCCCAACCAGATCAGTCAAGTTCTCATTCTGGACTTGGCCACCACCACAGCCTGCTGTACTCAAAAGAGAATCTATGCACGGCATGTCAGGACCCCTGAGTCTTTTACTGGCCTGTATGCATTCCCTTGCATATGTATGGCCCTTAAATTGACCTGGAGTCTCATTTGCTAATGCTGGCAATACAATGCTTGAACTCATTTTATTGTGTTTTGTCATTTTACTAAGATGTGGTTGAATCCTCATTTATGTGGCTTATTTTACCTTATAAGTGGTGCCAACTTAATCTCCTGATGACTGATTTGGTATGCAGTTGTCACATGGTTGCAAATTCACTTAAAAGAAAATTAAACAAATGTTTACGTATGTGAACATGGTTTTATGAATGAAAGTGGACCCGTACCCCCTTGTTGTCACTCAGCAGTGAGGGTTGGGTTGGCCAAATAACACAACATTAGGCCTAGTAGTTATTAGTAGTAAAAATGACAAATATTGTATACCCTAGTTAACTTACCATAGTCTTTATTTATTCCATGACTCATTTCAGTACCTTTTGGGTGATTATATATTTTATATTGGCAGGGTTATAGTTTCCCAATGATATTTTTTTTGTTATGTTAAGATGAAACTGTCATTTGTGGTAGGAAATTACTCTAAAGCGGTAGTTTGACCCTGGGGTTCTGATGCATGACTTGTGTCGGAAAGAAGTTGAGAAACCATAAAGAATATAAAGGAGAGAGAAAATTAGTAAACACCTCATACGCTGCTTGCCCTTTGATCAAGCCATCCTACATCCTACTATTGACTTTATCAGAGTGGAAGGGAAAAATAAGGTCAAGGAATCATTTGCCCATCAAAAACTTAGCAAGTGCAGTACAGCGACCCTGCTTAATTGTTAATGGACCACAGGGAGGCAGAGCGCTGTAAAGGTGCAGAGTTTCACTACTGCAACACCAGGTAGAACAAGTACTGAAGCCTATTAGAGGTTTGGGTATAATGTGAGAAACATTTGGTCCACAGAGTTACATTGACACTATTTGATACAACTCTCATCAGGCTACATAAATCAGATGTGCAGGTCAACAAGTTAGCTCTGAAGCTGCACAGTAGAGTGCCTGTGTTCACTTGAGTAATTCAAGTGTGGGATCTTCTAGTAAAAAAGGATGAATTTGAAGAATCTCTACTCTACGAAAGCTTATTGCTGCCACACCAGAAAAAACCCCATCATTTTTAATAAATGTGATAAGTCATACGTTCTTACAATATAAATCATTACGTTATAATGTGTAATCATGTTCACATTATAACATGATATATTTTCTGTGTGGCAGCAATACATTTTCCTACTGTTCTGACTGGTTGCAGCTGAAACATATTGAAGTGTAGCTGTGTATGATGATGACATGTCACTTGTAGTCATGTCGAAGTGTTTCTGTTTGGACTGTGTTGGATCTGCTGAAGTCAGTGCGCTGTGTAACTAAGCACCTTGTATCACAGGTTTGTGCTCCCAGCTCCCACTGTTGTCCCCAGACCACACCCCCCTGCCCTCAGAGATGCAGTGGCCAGACTGACACATGAGCTGCTGACATGGTGGCTTAGTTTGCACATTTCCCTCTCTCCCCTGGGATATCTTGCCCAGCAACACCCCTCATGCTCCTCATATCTCATTTGTGTTTGTGCACCTTGTGGCTGTCAGCAAACCAAAGCGTCTGATGTAAGCTGTTTTTTTTTCATCTGCCTTTGACACACAATGTTTGTACACACCTTTCAGCCTGTGCCATGGCAGCTGGTGTCAGCATCCTGAGTGACTTGCCTTACTCAATGAGTGAAGCCCGCATTGGAGAGATCAGCAGAGAGATGGAGACAGGTAAGAGAGCGCCGCAACACAGAAGCAACACAAGAAAAGCCACTGGATTTATTTATGTATGTTTTGCAAAGCAACAGAACAGGGTTCTAAACTTGAAAGAGCTTCAGATTACTTTCTTTCATGTATCATGTTGAAATTAGAGATGAATCAGAAATCAGACAAGATATTATTATGTGGGGCAATTTGCAAGCCAGCAAACATAATGTATTATCTTAGACCATTATTAGTATTGAGACCAAACTTTCAGGTCAGACAAACAAAGACAATGAATTTGTTATGAGATAATGCTATTTTTGTAGCTGGACATCAGGATTACTATAAATTGTACGTGTAAGTATAAGGTTTACTCTATGGATAAAGTGTAGCTCAGGGGTCAGTAATCTGTTTTTCTGACCAAACATAGATACAAAGCAAAATTGTTGATGGTGGTGGTTAGTTAGTGTTTTGTGGATGAAAAATATGATATCACAGATAGGGCCTATAATGTGGCCAGGTAACATAGTCATGTCTCTTTAAAGACATACACATGTCAGCGTTTGCTACTCTGATAGACATTAATGTAGCAAGTATATTTTATGCAATCACTACTTTTTCAGTGGTCAAATGTGTTAATGCTGCAGACTGAGTCATCATGAAAATATATAGACAGATTTCGTGTGGAAACTGGAAAAATGAAACACAATACATTTAGTTGACAACTGTTCTATTTTTAATTATTGACTAAATATAAAGAAAGTGGATCTGGTCATAATTACCTCTATATTATACTGCTACTACTACTAACCATCCATAAACCCCCACAACAGTGAAAGTAGTTGCTAATCCAGAAGTACATATGATCAATACAATTGTTAGAATGTCTTAGACCCCAGTATGCATGCCTGCTCTGATAATGCCGTGTTGGTGTTGTTCCTGGCAGATCATGGTTAATGTTGCTCTGGGACCATTGAAAATGACCATGATCATGCTTTTTTGAGAAAAAGAATAACACACGTGGGAGAATTTACTTGTTTATGTCATGAAGAATCTATTTTAACCCAAATCATTTGTTCCTAAAGCTAGCCACTGAGAATTGAAATGTGTGAGAAAAAATTATATATGTGAACTTTATGTTAAAAAATGATAATTCCACAGTATAATAATATTTTCCAGTTGGGATACAAAGCGCTGTTTTCTGGGTGGGAGTCCTGTGCCAAACCCATGAAATCCCAGCTTGCTTGAAAAGTGGACTCATTGTTTTCTTACAATTGGAGATGATGATATCAGAAAGAGCCCATTATATGATCAACACTTTTATACACAGACTATAGGTTGCATGTTGTTGGCCATTTGTTGGGACATCTGACACCTTCACAAAATATATTGAGTCATGAATTCTCATCCTGTATTTAAAATGTTCTGATCTTAATTTCAATAGGACATTTGTGTTAATAATAATGATAATGATGATGATAATAATAATAATAATACAGTCGATGTCATTCTTTGAGTTGCTGCAGCCCGCTCTCATCTTTGCTGTGTGTACCTGCTTGCGGCTCCCACACACTGAGAGGGAGGATCAGTTCACCTTTTGGCCTCAGTCTGATGCTAGACTGGCTAATGAATTGTTGAGCAGGGCTTCAAGCACAATTTCAATATTACAAGTACATAACAGTCTTAAACTAGTGGCTACCATGTTTTCCCATTGTTATTCATATTCAGGTATACAAAAATGCATTTATCATAAAAAGCTTAATAACTATTTTTAGCTGAAGCAGGCAGTAGTAATTTAAGTTTGAAATATATGTGCTCCAAATCTATAACATTATTCAGCTATTATTGATATCAGCTATTCAGCTTATATCAAATATGAGGATTTTCTCACTTTTCTTAGTTGTATTTCATTATATATTACATTATCGAGGTATGAGACTTTACATCATCGCTTTTGGATATTGTTAAATTGTGATGAGTCATGAATGCTGTCTCTTTCTGGTTTTAGTTGGGTTAAGTTTTAATTTAGTAGTTATGAAACCGTGTTAATATTTTGAGAACCAGTAACAAATGGACAAATGTAGCACTCACAATATATTTCATATTAACTAGGGATGTCCCAATCCTATCAGCAGGATTGGGATCAGGGCCGATATGGGCATTTTTCCACTGGTAATTTTGAACGTGGACCCAAGGCCATTTATTTATTTTTTTTACGTCAGAGCACAATTTGTGGCAGAACACAGATGTGCACATAACATTACTCTGGCAAACCTGTGAATAAAATGTCTGCAGTGTAGAAATAAATTAAATTAGAAAGCGAACGCAGTCCAGCGGCGACATGTACCATCTGCAATATGACCGTTTCCTGAGGGGGTAATGAAAGAGCTGGATTTAATACTACACATTTGGTACGATAGAATATTACAGAGAAGGTAATTAAATTAATCACTCTGGATAACAGCTCATCTCCGTGGTAGAGGATAAGGGTTTTCTTCGTCATCTGGAGTCTTTGAATCTCCAGTATGCCATACCATCTCGGCATTACATTACATTTCTTCCACTTACGAGTTACAGCGGGCCGGTATGCGCACTAGTTTCGTGGGTCTCATACAGCAGAGCATGTAAAACAGGCAACCGAGGAGATGCAGAACACGTGTGATATAGACAAGCAACGCGTCCACGTCATTTTACATGACAACGTAAGGAATATGAGAAAAGCAGTGGATGATATGGAGGAACCAAGCATGTGCTGCATCTCTCACACTTCGGCTGCTGAACACGAGCTGCTGTCACAGTGCAGTGTCACAGACTCACCTGCTAACACAAGGAAGGTGGAGGCCAATGTTGGAATAGCATATGCAGAATAAGAAAGAGCCATATGAAAGTATATACTTTGTTTCAACAAAATAAAGACACCTATAAAGGAACAGCTTGGATGCAGGTACTTTTTTTTTCTTAATGCAGCTGTATTATCCAGGAAAGTATTAGTTAAGGCTGAGTATCGGATCGAGACTCGGTATCGGCAGATACTAAATATTAAAGGACTCACATCGGTGTCGGGGTAAAGAAAACCTGATAGGGACATCGTTAACATTAACATAACTCCCAGTGTTATTTACTCATATCCCACATCCCTGTGTATAGAAACTACTTGACTATTGCTGATTTAATCAAATCATATAAAGGTTTGATTGTCTTGTACGCGGTATGTTCAGCGACACCACCAGATGTACGGCCTTGTAAGCAGGGGAGTACAGCATTCTCCTCTTTTATATACAAGCTGTCTGCCTCAGATCTGTTCTGTGCGTCTGTGTGCGCAACATTCGCCCCCATCCACCTCCCACTGACGACTTTGGTTGCCATGGTGACACTTCAGATGCTGCTGATGAACTGATAGGATGTATTTGTCTCTCTTTGCCAACGGCTGATTGTGTGATAATTTCCTGTGGGCACAGAACTGCTAAGCCAAGAGTCTGTGTTGGTACACTGATACTCTCAGTGCAAGCAGCACCACAACCAGCATTTTAAGATGCCACTGCACCGAGGACGCCACTCCATAACTGGTGAGATGACTGGCACCGTGAGGCAGCACGGCCGCAGGCACTCGGCCTCGGACATCCTGCTGAAGGTCTTGCAGCGCAGGCGAAGCTCTGCCCTGGAAATCCTGTCCTCCTCCTCCCACAGAGTCATTGTGGCCATCAGCATGAACCAGCCGGAGCCTCCCACTGAATGCAAGACCAGGAGATGTAACCACTGAAGACAGAGCTAGTGTTTTGTAATTGGGGGCTTGATGATAACTTCAGCTGTAAGGAGACCATGCACTAAGCACTGATGAGTATAGTCAAATTGTTTCTTTTTTCGTTTTTTCTCTGCAGCCAATACTAGGGTTCCTACAGCAAAGTACACCAAGATGGGGGAGACCCTGAGGCATGTCATCCCAGGTCACATGCAGTGCTCCATGGCCTGTGGAGGGAGAGCCTGTAAATATGAGAACCCATCTCGCTGGAGTGATGAGGAGCAAGCCGTCAAGGGACTCTATTCGTCCTGGTACGTCAGTCTGTCTTTCCACCACATCTCTTTCAGCCCTCAGTTGTCATGTACTTTTCCTCTTTGTGCTGTTCGGTCAACACGGCTCATTGATGTCCACATTAGTAGTTACATGAAAAGTCAATACATTTGTCCTGGTTTTTGGTCTGTTTTTAAAATGTAATCACTAAACAAGTGAGATGTTTAGTTTTAGTGTCCTCAGATATCTTTCTTTTTTTTTTTCTTTCTTTCTTTCTGTCTTTCTTCCTTTCTTTTGTATCTTGAGCTCTTTAAAGTTGTATTTAACTTTCTAAACATTCCCAATTAAACATTTATTTTTGATTGTGTTGTATGTACTACAACTCCCCCTAACTTATCATATTCTCCATTTACAGGATTACTGACAAGTTGCTAGCTATGGCAAGGCCTTCTACTGAAATCATAGGGAAATATAATATAATTGAACAATTCCAAAGGTACGGTAGTCTCCATCTTCACACCTCCATCTAAATGTTTTTCTTGATTCATTTAATTTTTTCTTAACAATAGATTAACATTGAATGAAATTTGGTTGCTGAACAATTTGCTTCACATGCAGTGGTGTAATGTACAATAGGGTTGAAAAGTCTGAAGCCACTAGTCAAAATATCTCTATTTTGCATTTGTTTTCAATGCAATGCAAGTTTTTAAATTTCTAAATGTAATATCAGCAAAATGATTTAAGAGAAAAGTTGAATGATGACAAAAAGTTTGAACTAAACATGGAGAAAGGGGAAAACTGCCCTCCATCTTTGTGTGAAGCAGGTGGCTGGATATAAGGTCTTAGATCTTATAAAACAAAAGGTGGATATACCAAATACTGAAGTATTCTGAAATTCTCATAATATTTTTAAAGATTTAACATTCCACTTAAAGGCTGATACTAATGTTTGTAATGAATAATCGTATTACATTCACAGCAAATGCAAAATAGAAGTATTTTATTTAGTGGTCTCAGACTTTTTGACCCTACCTGTGTGATGTGTTTATTTGTTTTGGACCACTGCGTGTATTGTTCTGTACACTGACAAGGACTTGTTGCTGTGCTCAGATATGGTTTGAAGACAGTCATCAACCTTCAGCGGCCAGGAGAACATGCCAGCTGTGGAAACCCACTGGAGCAGGAGAGCGGTTTTACTTATCGACCGGAAACTTTCATGGAGGCAGGCAGTGAGTTTCTTTCTTTGCTCCGCCTTCACCAATACACACTGTGAATTCCCTGACAACAGGACACAACTCAATAAAACATGTAGTAGTTGTCTGACTTAGAGAATAGGTATGTGAGGGGAGAAAAAACTCAATCCTGAATGAAACCCATGACATATACATGGTCATGTGTTCTGAAAACACAAGGAGCTCATACACATTTTTTTCTTGCAGAAAAAATTATAGATTAAGTCGGACTTTAGAAAAATTA
The DNA here is from genome assembly GCA_903131615.1 of Diplodus sargus. Classification (NCBI taxonomy): domain Eukaryota; kingdom Metazoa; phylum Chordata; class Actinopteri; order Spariformes; family Sparidae; genus Diplodus; species Diplodus sargus. The sequence continues at coordinate 1,307,714 of CAEMYA010000093.1, forward strand.
TTTTAAAAAAAGTGTCAGTTTGTGTTAGGAACATAAATACTGTATATATGCCGATTATATCACACTTTATAACCATGTAACGTATCTTTTAAGGAAGAATTTAAAAATGTAAATGAAAGCCGTCAGGGCATAAAATAAGTAATCCTTTTAAATTTTACCAATAACGACCAACACTGGTATAGCCATCAGTGCTGCAAAGAAATGTTTAAATTGACAGTTGAATTGAATGATAACCTTAAAATCAATCATGGATTTGGAGAATCATGACACCCATAATCATGACACACATCACTTAAAGAGGCTGCACCACCCATAGTAGCTAGGTCGATAGATAGATAACTTTAATGATCCCCGAGGGGAATTTAGGTTTAGTAGTTATAAGAGTTTAGTAGTAGAGCTGCAGTAATTAGTTGAGGAAATGACTGATGATCAAAATAAAAGGAGTAACCTATTTCCATAATTGATGAATCATTTAATTCATTTTTGAAAAAAGTTGACATTTGCTGGTTCCAGCTTCTTAACTGTAAGGATTTGGTGCTTTAGGACAGGGGAAGACATAAGAAGACGTCTCACGTTCGAAAAATCCTGAAGACCATTCTTCATAATTTCTTTTGTATTTTAGAGAGCAAATGATTAAGGGATTAATTGTGAAAAATAATTTGCACATTGATTAAAAAAATGAAAATAATCGTTAAAGCTAAAACGACAAGCTAACACAAACACGTGGATGAATTCCCAGTTATGGACCATGGGCAAGACAAAAGTTTACTTCTACTACTGTGTGCACGTTGGGGTGTGCAAGGGACCCTTTCATCACTGTAACATGGCCTCTTAACCTCTTATGGGTGATGCTGATAGAAAACAGCTGGTGACTTTTCTGGGGCCATTTTAACAGGGCTTATTTGATACATTCACTCGACTCAGCCACAAACACTACAATGGCAACATCTAAAGAGCTCAGCATTGATCTGAAAGAGCACATTATTGTCTCAACAAGTTGGGAAAGTCACTTGGAGCCATTTCAAAGCAGGTTCCAAGATCAACTGTACAAACAAGTGTTTGTAAGTATAAAGTGCATTGCACTGTTGTGTCACTGCCACAATCAGAAAACACAACTATCACCTGCTGCTGAGAGTTGGTCAGGATGGACTAGAGTCAAACAAAAACCACTCAAAAGCAAGTTTGCAATGAATTAGAAGCTGCTAGAAGACTGGCAGATGTTCACAGGCAAGTGTGTTTTGCATCAACCTGGGCTGAGCGGCTGCGTGCAAGAAAGTAACCCTTGTTCCTGACAGCGCACATTAAAGCTTTACTGAAATCAAGCTGCTACTGATCACATGAACAAAGATAAAAACATTTTGTATGAAAACTCTGTTGTCAGATGAAAAAAATTGCCACAATGAGCAGCATTATTTTAAAGGAGAGAAGATTAGACCTTTATCCACATCTGGTGCTCTAAAGTCCGTGAATGGAATAATGAAGAAGAAGATGGTTTATCTCCAAATTCTTCTGGAAAACTTAAAATCATCAGCCAGAAGATTGGGTCTTCAGTGCAGATGGGTGTTCCAACAGGACAATGAGCACAAACCCACATGAAGAGTGATAAAGGAATGGCTAAATCAGGCTAGAATTGAGATTTTGGAATGGTACTCCCTAAACCTGACTTAACCCCATCAGGAACATGTGGACTGTGCTAAAGAAACCAGTCTGTGCCAGGAAGCAAACAAATTTAGTGGAACTACATTGTGTCAAGTGTATGTAACATTTTTATCGCAACTGTATGTGAACTTCATGTCACAATTCAGATGGGAACAAAAAAAGATTTATCTCCATTCACTACCACACAAAGTCATTCTGAAATGAGGTCCCATGACTAGATAGCAGTGGTAGAAAAGTAATCTCTGAGGAACACTTTTAATCTGTACTTTAGCATTCTGCATGAGAATGCAAAAAAGTTTTAGTTGTTAAGTTAGGCTGAGTTAAACTCTTGTTTGTGTTATTCCTACATCCGGAACATAATATGGTCCCCAGTAACCAAGTAATTACCAAGGGATTCCACTGTTATGTCTTCGTTGGCTGGCAGTCTTGATTTCTCTTCCTAACAAGCTCACCTGGGATCTTCCCCACATCACTTCATCAAAACATCAGCTGCTTTGTGAAAAGGTTCTCTCTCATTTGACAGTCAGTAAACACACTGGCTTCTCATCGTACTGTAGGTCTAGGGCGGTTGTGGCTCAGGGGTAGAGCCAGTGTCTTGTTATTGGAAGGTCGCTGGTTTGATTCCCCTGACCTGCATGTCGAAGTGTCCTGACAATGTCAAGACACTGTGCTGATGTGTGCTTGGATGGCGGTATCAGTGTATGTATGTATGAATTACTGTAAGTCGCAATGAACAAACAATTGTCTTAAACCCCATTCAGATATGCACCTCTTTATATAAATGTGAAGGCAATTTAACAAGTCTGCCCTACATCTGAACAGGAACCTCAGTCAGGCAGTCTAACTCGGTCACACCTGTAATATTTCCAAACAATTCTCAACACAGCAGATGTCTTATGTAAGGTTCAAGCAGATATAAGGTACAAATATGCACAGAGATAAATACATAGCTGTTTTAAAGTATATTGAGGACTGAAACGGCAAAAAAATTCATAAAGTACTAAATGATTGGCTC
>CAEMYA010000093.1:1310827-1328327 GCA_903131615.1 Diplodus sargus
TTACAGTTTTAGTCCTCCATAAAACATCACTTTAATACATGTATACTCTCATACAACCATCTCTCAATATTTGTTATTTTTCATCAGTCAATAATGCAGTGTGTGAGAGAACTGAAACACTTACTCACTTACTGCCACCATTTTGTTAAGCTAATAGCTGAAATGTGAACCTGTAAATCTTTCTGTAAATGTGTCATGTCTGAATGAAGCTGTGATAAACAGCTGACAGCCAACTAGCTTGTACGCAGGCACAGGCCTGCGTGATAGATGTTAAATAGTTCTAAATTCTTCTGGCTTTGTGTATTTCAGTTTATTACTACAATTTTGGGTGGAAGGATTATGGTGTGGCATCTCTGACTACAATCCTTGACATGGTGAAGGTCATGTCCTTTGCTGTCCAAGAGGGGAAACTGGCTGTCCACTGCCATGCTGGTCTTGGAAGAACAGGTTTGTAATGACAGCAATTTGCAATTGCTTAAATCCCCATATATGACTGCAAATGACATGTGACATGACATGTTATTTTATTTTCCACCATGTAGGTGTGTTGTTGGCTTGTTACTTGGTTTTCACGTCCCGGATGAGTGCTGACCAAGCCATCCTGTTTGTACGAGCTAAGAGACCCAGCTCCATCCAGACTAGAGGCCAACTCCTGTGTGTCCGAGAGTTCGCCCAGTTCCTAGTTCCTCTCCGAAGCATCTTCGCTTGTGCAGAACCTAAAGCAGGGGCCGTCACCTTGTCCCAGTACCTCACCCGGCAGCGCCACCTGCTGCATGGCTACGAAGCTCGACAGATGAAGAATGTGCCAAAGATTGTCCAGCTGGTGTGCAGGCTCCTCGTTGCCATCGCTGCCAACAGACAGGTTGTGATCGAGGAGGAGTGGCTTGAAATCCCCGACCTCACAGCTGAGTTGGAGAAGACCATATCACAGCAAGCTCTTCAGCAGCTCGGGAGGGAGATGCGAGGGAAGGGGATTCCTGTCGCAGCATGTTCATCTCACCCTCTCAGTCCACCCGCTCTGCAGTCTGGACCTGCTCATGATCAACCTCTGGCCATTGATAATGAGCTCAACCCTCTGTGGATGCAGCAGAATGTACACAGCCCTCTGAGATCCTCTCTGCCCAAGAACAGGCGCCTCAGTTACAGTGATTCTGACCTTCACAAACTTGGACCATGGTGGCACCATTCAGGATATCTGAAGAGCAACAAACCAATCATCTGCCAGATCAAACACTCTATGTCTCACAGCAGCCTTACAGACTGTAACTCTACCACATTTTGTGATTTCTCTCCTCAGGATAATATCAGCAGCATTCAGGACCCCACTACAGAAACAAAGCCAGACATAGCATCACACTTTCTAAAGAAGCGGCTACGGAAAGGCTTTCAGAGTGTGTCTTTAGATCTGTCTGAGCAGGGAAGAAAATTCCACTATTGCACCACACTTCAAGCCTTATCAACCAAGAGCCAACTGGTGACCAGTGAGGAGAAGCCAGATGTGGATTTGCCACATGTGGGTAGAGCTGAAGCTCAGAGTGGAGAGCTGAGTGCTCTCCACTCTGAGCTTTCTCCAGAGAGCAGAAGCCTGTTAGTGGCCAAAGCTTTGGCCATGGAGCTAACAGACAAGGACCTCGCCTTCAAGGTGTCACTTTGGCAGGTAGGGTGCCCGTAAAATACTTTATGTATTAATATATGTTTTTATACATCAGATTTCATGGATTATCTGCTACAGAACACTGGTCCCTCAGATTGTTGGTTCGTTTACATGCACCCAGTTTTTCCAATATGCGTCGAGCAGCAGATTTGTATTTTATTTTATTTTTTATTAATGAGAGGAAGTGAGGAGGAGTGGAGAATGATATGGACGCTTCATTTGAAGTCAGTTAACATTAAATTAACAAACCTGTTAAAGCACATAAGCTGAAAATGGAGGACTCCCTATAACTTCCACAAATGTTATATTAGTTTGTGCTGTCACACATTGTCAGTAAAACCCAGTATTTTCCAGTTTGACACATCCAGCAGTGTCAGGTATTCCATATCTGAAAAGTGTTCAAGTTATTGAGTGAGGGGTAAAATGTGATTATTAAGGTGCTGCATGTAAATACAGACTGTACAGTAACCAGGTAACTACAGTGACTGTTAATACATTGTCTAGCTTGCTGTATGACAATGTATTGTGTTCATGTAAATATACTCTGTGATAAAGCTTGATACATTCTTTTATGAGTGTTTTAGTATTTCAGGAAACTGTGGCACAAAGTATAAGATATGGTAGAACTCTTATCATAGTCATCACTATACTTTTGATAATATTGGAGAAAATGTGACCTTACTACCAAGCTGTAATTCTGGTAAATCAGCATCTTGTTATTGTGCTGGATTGAACCCATGAATACAGGAGAGGACAGGAGTCATTCCCTCCATGTGACTAGCTATTAACAAAATAGCTAGCTCATTTCATTGATGAGCCATGTGACTCTTGCACAGTTCTGTTTTATCCACAGTTATATAAAGTATGACAAACATAAGTTAACACTATACAACATAAATTCAGAGATCCTGTTTAGTCTCCCAGTGTTATAGAAGGATTTTGAAAATCCAAACAACATAAACCTTTAGAGACTGCATAACGGACCATCACATTTTAAGTCCTTTGTTATTATTTTATTGTAATGTGCAGACAGAGCTGAACTCCAGAGAGGGAGCGTGGGAGAGGCTTTGTATGGAGAGAGATCCTCTGGTGCTGTCCAGTCTGATGTGGTCGTGGCTGGAGCAGCTCAAGGATCCAGTCATCAGCAGTGAGGATATAAAATCCCTCAGTGAGAAGAACGTCAACCCACAAAATGCCCTTGACTCACTGGAAAAGGTAACTGGACCAACTGTCCTCCACAGCATAACAGTGATAACAGACACACTACATGCTGTTCAACAGCTGTTTGACTGAGTGTCCAGTGACAACGTAAAGATGGATTATGGCACAGATTATAATCCTGGTTGTTTAGAAAGTGTTGCAAATAGTTTTTTTTATCACTCACGTCTCAAATGTCTTCAAATTATGAGTTAGAATTTTGAGTTAGAATAAAGATTGTTCTACTTTTTTATTTCAAAGTTGATGACAGAATTGTATCTCTGTCCATGGTTTTTGCATTGTGGGACAGCCCTGTCCATCAACACTACATAGAAAAAATTAGCAATTTTAGTCTGCATTTCCTTGTATAGATCTGCAAGACACTGGAGACACAGTCAGAAATGCTTTGCAGCAACAAAACAAAAAAATGTTTTTTCTTGTGCATTATCTGTTATCGTCTCAATCGTCATTAACTTCACTCTTTGGCATTGAACAGCCACATTGAGAATATAAGTCTGGTAGATACAGAAATTACACATGGCTATATTTAGCACTGTAAACAGCACTGGTCCACAGTATTTAATATGGGCTGTTGGGCAGTAGCTAACATATTTGCCAAGAATAAAATCTAGAAATCTTGTGGTCTTAAAATAATTAACGATCATAAAATAATCATCAATATTTCTGGGCTATATGGCAATGGTCAATTTGATATTGCCAGATCACTGTTGTTGTTGTTCCTGCATCATCATAATTAATGTTGCTCCAGGACTATCATGTCTAATTATGAGAAAGCATCAAAGTCCGAATTTTAAGGGTGCTGTTGTGGCTGTATGGGTTGAGTACAGGATACTCACTCTGGAGACGAGGGTTTGTATCCCATTTGGATCATATCATTGTACTGTTCAATTTTTATCTGTATTAGAAAAGTATTTGAAAAAGTGGAACAGTCGGGTAAGTTCAGAAAATGGCATCACTTTGCTGTAATGCAGCCTTTAAAACCAGGAAAAAATGACACATTTTTTGTGTTGATGTATTGCCCAGCCCTAGAGTGAGACATGTTGTCATGTCACATGATGGTATTGTCCATCCTTCTCCCTGACAGGGCCACAGACTCACCTTGCTGTGTATCATCGACTGTGCTGCTCATCTTCTGCCAATGCCTGAAGAGGTGGAGACTAGTTTTCTGAACCAGACAATAAAAGTGTTTACTAAGGTGAGCATTAACGTACGTTGCATATTAAATATGTTGTGTGATTTGATTTGAAGATGTGTGGTTTGTTTGCATGACTTAGTTTCTTCTGTTCTGTCCAGATCAACCCTGTCTCAGAGAAGAACAAGTCTTTATACACAACCCTGAAAACAATCCTGACTCCCATCCTTCATGAGCTGTGTGACAAAGCTGTGGAGGAGAATGAAGACATCAGCCTTAACAGGGCCAGTCTGACTGACATGAGGATGACTCACAAGAGGGGTTCTGCTCTTATTTCTGGGCATTAATGTATTCTAAGCCAGTTCTTTGTATGAAATACTGCTGCCAATATTTAGTCTTTAAAGATATTTGATGACTGTCATTTGAAGGTTTTGCATTTCCTTTTTCTCAGAAGCTCTTAATAGACTCTAAGCACTGCCAAACTCTATGTTATGTGCCACTGTGCTCAGTTTGAAAGCATTTGTTTTGTCGTCTGTTCTACTGTAATATTAGCACTAGATGTTGCTTTCAATATCTGTTAGTTTGTAGGAAAATGACTGAGAAACATTCTCATGATGTTAATGTAATGTTTTATAAATGTTGTCAGCTGTTAACGGCTGTCAAAGCTGTTGGGAGTGGGATCTTATTTACACCAAAATAAGTTTTTACACTGTGCTGATGCTGCAATGCGTCTTATTTATTCAGATGTTATTTGAAATGCAGTTGGTTTAATAATTCTAACCTGACGACAAACTACATCATTCATGTAGGGAGTATGTGTTTTCTTAGAGTCAAATGCAAACTGCTGCTCTTGTTATGGCAATGCAAATTGGACAGAACACAGTGCATTTGCTTGTTCAATCAATTTTATGTCCTTAATACTGTGTGCACCAAAAACCTCTCAGTGTACTGTTTTGTTGTACAATCTTTGTAACACATCAATCTGCCTCCACTGTTGCATTTTAAAAAATATTGTGCGTCCCAACTCAGAAGGATTGCCCCTGTCAGCACTCTGTGTGTAATATCACCTTGCTTGTGTGTGTGTGTGTGTGTGTGTGTGTGTGTGTGTGTGTGTGTGTGTGTGTGTGTGTGTGTGTGTGTGTGTGTGTGTGTGTGTGTGTGTGTGTGTGTGTGTGTGTGTGTGTGTGTGTGTGTGTTTCCTGTATGGACACAGTGCACTGTTCTGACACATACTGAATGTGGAACACTGATGATGATGATAATAATATGAAGGACTGTTTTTTCATTGTTACATTGGGCTACTTCTTACAGAATTAAACACAACTTAATGCAAGCTGTGTGTGAACTGTCATTCAAGTTTCAAGATGAATGTAAAACGAAAACTGTAGTTGTAATTCCCTAAGCTAATCACACACTACAAACTAATGTATAAATACTAGCTCTTGTCACAAATATAAAATCTTAATGCTGTTGTGTTGAAGATGACTTTAGGAGTCTCACAGCTTGAGGAGAGAAGCTGCTCGGTAGTCTGGTGGTATGGCAGTGGATACTTCTATCTCTTTGCCAGGTGGCAGCAGGGTGAACAGACTGCATCTGGGGTGGATGTTCTCTTTAAGTATCCTTTGGGCTCTGGGCAGACGTCTGACTTTAGTGATGTCACTGATGCTCTGTAAGATGGTTACCAATGATGTTCTGGGTAGTTCTAGTGGCCTTACTGTCCCGTCCCGTCCTGGGCAAAGAGTGAACCATGCCAGTTTGTGATATTTCCAATTGTGTGAAAATGCTTTATATTGCTCACATTTATTTTATGGACTCAGCTGTTATGAACAGCATCTACATTGGAAAGAAAGGAAAGAGTGCCTCCTGGTGTTGTCACAGTGGCGAAACATCCAAACTATTTTCATTCCAAAGAGAGGAATTCAATATTCAATCTCAAATGTATGTTATTGTAGAAATGCATTTTGGGATCAATAAATGCAGTCTTCAGAGCTTTATTCCTCAAACTGTTTGCACATTACTATAGCTGATACAGTCATTAACAAAAGGGGATGTTGTTTGATGTGAAGTTAGTTAATAGTTGTATATGTGAATTCAGCATGATTTGCATCATAGGCTCAAGGGTTAGGGTTAGGGTTATACACTACTGGTCCAGGACTTAGGGTTAGGGTTAGGGTTACCCTACTGTATATTTACAAATGTTCATGAATGCACACTCTAATGTATATCAGTGTATTAGTGAAACTTGCACCAAATGGATATTGGCTTCAGCAGACATACTATAAATCCTGATACTGATATGTCTTTGGTAAGTTAATATCAGTGACTGATATTTCAATCAGGAGACACTCTGAATGTTTTTAGCCGATGTGAATATTCATTAACATGTGTACAAAAGAGAATGAGAACGTTTGGCAGTTAGATTCCATCATTATGAAGTAATATTTGGGGAGGTGAAGCTGTGCAGAGAATAGGAAACCCCCTGATGGAATGTTGACGCTGGTGATGGAGGATGAAGAGCTGGAGGAGGATGGGTGGAGTAGGGTCCCATGAATGCCTGAAATGGCAGCTTACAGCAGAGACACGATTGCCAGGTAGTGTTCGTGGCAGAATCTGGTTGGTTAAATGGCGAAAGAGTAGATGAAGAAATGCCTGTGTCAGGTGAATGAGAAGATAGTCTTCCTGATTGAATTCATTTCATGGGCATTGCTCTACTGCACTTAGCGGTTTTTCTTCAAGCTCTTTGAATTATAAGCAATTCTTTTTTTCATCATGTTCCCTACTATGACCAAATAAAAGTATTGAATTAATGCATTTTCTGTGAGACTTGGTATTTAAAATTCCTACCATCAGCTTATGAGGTGCAAAGCTAGCATGACCCAGATTAGATCAATGGGGGTGCTACTCAAGAGCTGCTCTTTGGACCTCTCCTTGTTCTCTGTTCTATTCTTAGTGAGTAATTTCAAACTGCAACCTTCCTCACCCTCTGGAAAGCCATCATCGCTGTCCCGAGAAAACCCACCCCACTGAACTAAGTCTTTGTAGACCACTTCCATAACTGCAAAATGCTTCAAGGATATGGTACTGAATGCTATCCTCCAGGTTGTTAGCCCACATGGCACAAAAGGGACATATGATGCTGTAACATGCTCCCTCCAACACCTGGACCCAGGGTCAATTTTTAGCTTATAGCCCCACTCTGATACCATTCAATGGCATCTGATGATCATAATCACCATCAACACAGGAGCACCCCAAGGCTGTGTTCTGAGTCCCTTTTAATACACACTGCAAACCAGTTACAGTCACATCTCCTCCTACAAAATGCTTCATATATTCTTATTACAAAGCCACACTAGCCCTCCTCACAGATAGGGATTCAGTCACAACCTGCCAACAAACTGTTGCCTACTTCACCCCATGATGCACAGGAAATTACATCCTCCTCAACATCTCAAAGAGGACAGAGCTCATCTTGGACACCCTTATGAACTCCACTCCTTATTGCCCCACTTCCACCAACAGCCAGCCAGTGGAGACGGTAGAGAGCTTTAGGTAATTTGACATCATCTTGGACAATCAATTGAACGTTACTAACCACACCCCCAAACGCTACCAACAAAGACTGCCATTAGCAAACGTAGGCTCTTTCAGTCAATGCCACCAACTGCGTCCTCTGTTCCAAGATATGAACCCATCCTCCTATTCTACAAAGCTCTCCCTCAGCAATAGAAACAAGTGCCTTAAAAAAAATAGCATATCCTCTAAAATAATTGGTATCTCCACTCCAAACCCTGCCAGTCCTCACTGACACAACCATTCACAGAGTACTGACAATAACACATGACTCCTGCCTGCCCCATCACCCATGAATCACCCTCCAAATTCCTTCTGGTTGTAGATACAACCAATCTGTTAAAAAAATAATAAAATAGAAAAACAGAAAGGATCAGTCATCAGTCAATAATTCATTTATATATTCGCACGCTGATTGGAGTTATTGGTGTAGTCCTCACTCCAAACAGCAGGGGGAGTAACGCGCCCCTTAAAGTCGTTGTAAACTGCGCCAATAATCCACGAAGAAGAAGAAGCAGTCGTAGGGTGGAGGAGCATTCCGACATGGCAGACAGGTGGGTAGACTGTATTAATCGTACATTTTTATATACACACACCTCAATGCCCGGACATGATCTATTTAAAACACTTTATAATGTCACTTGGTAGTATCGTATAGCGAAAAAGCCAGCTGTTGTACTTTTTACCGACGTTTGCTTTTCTGGACAACCATGCTGGAACGGGCTGCTAGCCCGCTGTTAGCTCGATGGGGCTAGCTAGCAAGTTGTAAGGAGTGGTTAACTAGCATACCCGGCAGAGTGCGGTGCAACGGCCAACGCACATTAGCTGTGCTTTTGATTACTACATGTCGGGGGGCTTTCCCATCGGTCTTAATATCCACTTAAAACGTAGTTCTTAAAAGCCCAGTCACGTTGGCTAATTATAAGAACTAGCTTGCCAGCCTCCATTGCCTGTTGAAGGAGTGTCGCTCCTGCTCCCAGTATTAGACATAAAGGCTGATTTCTAACGTTAAGAGTTACTTACAGTAAATCTGTCAAAGTCACCTAATTAACAGGAAGTCCAGTTAACAACATAACAAAGCAACCCTGCAGGAAAACTAGTCTGTCATATTTCTCTGGGATGGCACTGGGCAGGCAGTAGGTTAATGATTTGAAGGGTTTTTTCCTTTCAAACGGGCACAGAGTAACGTGTGTAAGCGTGGAGGTTGAAGTAGATTGGGATGTGGACAGGCTTCAAGAGATACAGCACCTAACAATGGAGACGGTAATGACCCTGTCCGAGGTGGCTGGGTGTTGATACATTTGGATCACTGTGGAAATACAGTGATCCAAGCATGAAGTAAATCATGCTCAAACAGATAGAATTTGCTTTAGTGCCAAAATCAGTCCACTTGAATAACACATCAACTTATTATTTAACACCTCAGTTTTGATGTCAGAGAATGGGTTAAATGATTCACTAAAAGCCAAATGTTGTGTTTCAGGTGGTCACATGAGAAGATGTGCTACTTTTCCTTGTTGTGTTTCATTGTAAATTAAACATCTTCAGGTACAGGACATTGCTGGTCTTGCTAATTAAACTTGACCTTTGGTGGGTAATCTAACACCAATAATGTTAGTTTCCCCTGAAGCTTTACAAGCCTAATACGATATTTCATAAAAATGTATTATCATCTCCCGATACTGCAAGAAACCCCTGGTCTACTTTAGTCCAGACAAAATGTACACCCTAAAAACTCATCAAATGTCATCACAGTTGCCAACTATATGCCAGTGAACACTCCGTGCACATTTTTAGTTCTGTTCAATAATGGCGCTTCAGTCACATTTAATTAGTCAATTGAAAGAAAATGTATTGCACAGACATTTTGGTAATCAGCTAATCTTTTCATTTTCTTAGCAAAAATGTCCAGCATTTGCTGTTTCTTGCTTCTTAAATGTTAAGATTTGCATTTAAGACAACGGAGCATCTCTGTTTGCAGAGCATGTGCGAATGTCAGTAGACGGGAGGGGAAGAGCAAGGGCAGATTGTCAACTAGTAACTGATTGCAGATGGCATTTTTCTCCAACTCCAACATGCCGGTGAGCCCTGGTCTGGGAGCAGTCGCATCACAATCTGCAGAATATGTGCGATCAGTAGACAGGAGGGTAAAAATGTTTTCAGATGGTCACCAAATTTACTTTGGCAGCTGTTAACATACCTGGATTCCACCAAAGTAAAATGTAAGTGTGGGAAACGCTACACTAAATGATTAATGGTAACAATCAGCCTTGTCCAGTAACGGTTTGTGGACAGCTGAGGTTAACACAATGCTTCCTCCAGATGTCTGGTGTGTTTCGCAGCACACAAATACCCCACTGGCAGCTGCTGTCCTTGGTCCTGAAATTAAAATGAACACTACTGTTTGTCAGGTTGATCTCCATAATCAGCAGTCTTGAGTATCTACTGTAGAATTGATAATCTGCTCACACGAGTACATATTGGTCAGAGTCAGTAACTTCAACCTCCAGGGGCTCAGCTCAGTTGTATTATTCCCACTTTGTTAATTGGGATGAAAGTAAGCTTATTAACTGTAAACAGTTGAAATGCCATGTTTGGTTCACACCTGTTGAGAACCTGACTAAAGTGAAATATTATTGACATAGAAGCTAACCTCTCCATGTGACTTTGTCTCCACAGTGTGACTTGGCAGCTGTCCTCCTGTGTCCTTGGTTTGCAGTGTCTCCTCATCATTTAAACTGGCCTGGCACTGTTTGCACTGTGGGATGAGGTAGTAGGTTGTATAGTTTTAGGGTCACACCCGCACTTGGAGATAACTATTCAACTTACTGTCTTTCTCAAAGTGGCAGACACACATCTCACAGTTTAGTCCTCCGACATTTTCACCGATCAAAAGTGTTTTCATGTTGCAGTCGCTGACACGGTGTGAGGTAGTAGATTGTATAGTTGTAGGGTAGAGATTTTGCCCTGTTTGGGAGATAACTATACAATCTATTGCCTTCCCCGAGGAGTGGCATTTCTTCAGTTTTTTGTATTAAATACAGCTCTTCAAACAACCCTCACCACATTTTTGTTTGTTATTCTGATGTTTTTTGTAAGCTACATTTTAGTTACGTCAACTAAATGGAATCCTCTGTATCTAATATGAGTTTGATGAATTATATTTGGATTTCTTTTGTCCTTCCTCATGTCACATTCCATTGATCTTTTAAAATAAAATCTTTGACATGATTAAACATTCATTGGACCTTGTTGATCTGTACTGTAACAGGAATGACAATGTCCTCATGATGGGTCAGGCTAATTTCTTAAAACTTGTACAGTAGCTAAAAGTCTTGCAAATGTGAAAATATAGTTCTATCTATTGAAATAAATATTTAAGGTGTATATATTGTGGAATTGAACCATCTCAGGATTCATGAAGGGGCAGTTGTATTGTAGGGCATTAGTTTTAACTAGCGACTTTACATTTTTATTGTGTGAAGGCAGACCTAAAGACAAACTGTGTTAAACACTTCCAATCCATTTGGAAGTCAAAGGTGGAGGACCTTCAGGATTGTAACTAAAGGCCCTGAACAATTACACTGGTGTTGTCACTTGTGGTTGATCCAGGGTGTGTTCTCTCTGCTGCACTCTACTGTACTGTCAAGTGTGATAAAATGTCTTCCACCATCAGGTGCAACAGAACTGACTGGAAGTGATGAGAATGTCAATCAGGCTCAGTGTGTACATGCCCACTCTAGAGTAGAGGTCAAATCAGACGGGTGTGTGATTAGCGCTGGTTGTTCTGGGTGTATGGTGTGTTCACTGCAGCTCCACTCAGCCGTTCACTCTCTTCAACTCATTGCTAGTAGTTCCACAGTTGTGTCTGCAGATGGTGTTGTAGTCCTTTAACTCAAACCAACATCCTTCCACTGAGAACCACCATGAATTGTGCCAGTCACTGAAAAATGATCATGATATATGATCCGATGTTGAATTATTGTTTCTATTAAATGTTACTCCTTTTATTGTTGAGCTGATGTGTTTCATGACTTGCATTTATTTCACTAGTTTTAGTTATTTTGTGAAATGTCTAATCTTTTGAAGCTCCTGATGAGCATTGTACTGCTCCAAAGTCTTTAAGATGATGATGTTGGCAGACAACGTTAATAGGATAGGATAACACATGGATAATAATCCAGATCCGGATCATTAAGTACAAGTGGCAATACTAGAAATTAAATGAAAACACAATTCTAAATTGTACACATAAGTATGGTTATATTATAATAAAATAGAAGAAATGCGATGAAAATGTACATGCAGTATTACAAGTCAACCAGTTGTACTCTTGCAGATTGTTCCTTCTATTCAAAAGAAAGAAGTTCAACCATTAGAGAATTCAGTCATGATCCACTCGGCTCCAAGCTGAAAAAAGACAGATGAACTTTAATAATCCATAAAACATTCCTGAAGCTTCAGGGCAGAACAGTATTGCAGCATTCTCCCAAACAACCAAAGTACAAAGAGAAAGAAGAACAAGACAAACACAAGATGGCTTCACACATGTGGTCTGGTGTGATCCTGGTCCTGGGATCAGGTGAGCAGGAGAAGAGAGACAGAAAACTGCTACATTTTCATTTGTTGAACTTAAACTTGAGTGAAGTTGTGTTGCTGTATTATTAGTTGAAGTGGCATTTCTTTTTAGGTAATCTTACACACTTTATGTAATAGACCTTTGTATCCGTACTGATGGTAGATTTACCTTAATAGTTGAATGAGCTGACACAGCGGTAGAGTAGTATAAGTAGGCTATAAGATTGAAATTGTCATTCACATGCGCCTCAGATATTCTCTTGAGAATGTTAAATGTACGTGTCTACTCACAACTGACGCAACAACTGGTTCTTTACAACTGAAGCTCACCTCATCACATGCAATCTAACCAGATCCAGATGGAGTGAATCTGTGGAAGGGACTTAGTTGCTGGACACTAAATATAAACGCGCCAGCGGTTTGGTGGTCAATCAGAGACGAACTGAGCATGGATCAGCCAGTGTCCGGGAGAGGAGACGACGTGTGAGCGAGACCTGGGAGTCTCAGCTGTACCCAGGTCTGCAGCTGTGAGCGTGTGTCAGAGAGCAGGACTGATGAGCTGAGCGTGTACCTGCAGGCTGAGCGGCTCAGAGGCAGATCCTCTGCAGAACACGCCCTGATAGAAAAGGTAGACAAACACACACACACACACACACACACACACATACTCAGCCTGATCACTGAGGAGCCGAGCTGCGCACCTGAAAACAACAGACTCAATGCTCCAGCACCGGCTCACAGCACCGGACAGCGACCCAATGAGATTAGGACGAGTGTGTTTCCACAAACTGGTTTGTTCCGAGGAGCTCTATCCCCGCGTGCAGCCCGGAACACCTGGACGCCCTGCGGGACTCGGCGGAGCGTTAACGCTGGTTGTTGCAGCAGCAGCGGAGCACTAACAGCAGCTGGCGGAGCACCATGAGCAGGAAGACGCGACGCTGGATCTTCCATTTCTTCCTGTGCCTTGGAATAGTGTATTTGAAAATCGGGTGAGTGTTCGGGATGTCGCGCAGGTGGAGAGCGGTGGAGCGATTTTAAAACGACAGCAGAACAAAATTGAGCCAAACGGCGATGTAGATAACGTGTTTCACTCATGACAGGAAAACAAAAACGAGGGGCCCGCAGAGAGGTCCGGGGTCCTTCCTGGCTGTTCCCCCGCAAGTAGGGTAGTGTTACATTCAGTGAACTTGTACTCCATCCACAGTGGGGTGGCATTAGACTCTGTATGTAACAGTTATCGTAGGCTACACGTGTGATGAGTCAGAACAGTGTCTACTTGCCCAGCTGAGGGACCCCAGAGAGCAACCATGAAAACACCTGCAGAGCTTCCACAGAGACATGCCATGTACTAACGTGTCACCTTCACCGCAGGGGTCTGTCCTCGGTGGTGGCGCTGGGAGCGAGCATCATCTGTAATAAAATCCCCGGCCTGGCCCCCCGACAGAGGACGATCTGTCAGAGCCGACCCGACGCGATCATAGTGATCGGAGAAGGAGTCCAGATGGGCATCAACGAGTGTCAGTTTCAGTTCAGACACGGCCGCTGGAACTGCTCGGCACTGGGAGAGAGGACCGTGTTCGGAAAAGAGCTCAGAGTGGGTATGTTGGACTTAATCTCAATTGATCAGACTGCAACAAGAACAAACTATACACATATTCACTCACTGAATCTAGTGGTTCTTTGTGCAAAGCCCGTTACATCACACTTCCTTATTTTCCCACATTATTACATGGAGTTCTACAAAGAGTTTAAAACACTTTTTCTCTCATATGATTGCAGTGTATACATATACAACAGCTCAGCTGAGTATCAATCTAAATGTTACTGCAGGATTATTATTGTTGTATTAAAAGAGAAGTAAGCTTAAAAGAAAAACCTTGTTAATCTGAGAGCACCACTTCATAACTGAGTTCTTCTTCCAAAGCGCCACAAAAGACGTTGTTGGAACATGTCAGCATGCCCTGATCTTCACAGCTACAGCGCTCACACCACCGTCTCTAACTAACAGAATAGTTATCACTGAGGAATAAGCTGTTTCCATTCTAAATTGCTGCATGATAGTGCAGCAGCAGCTTGGTCATTGTCTGTTTCTTGCGCACAGATCAGTCAACACACCATGCTTCCGTCATGTATTGAGTTGTATGTTGTCTTTACTGTTTAGGAAGTCATGAAATAGTTTTGGAAATTGCTATCATTTGTCAAAAATAGGCATTCCCCCGAGGTACTCGACCTCTGACACTTTGACGAATGTCTGTAAATCTGAAGCTCAGACTCCCTGCATCTGCTCTCGGTGGGAAAATAAGCTGCAGACTTGGTCCTGCATGTGGAATAAGGCTCGAGGCAATGCTTGATCCAAACACGGGACTGCGGAAATAAGTGGAGAATCATATCTTTCACACACTGACTCTGGCTAATGCACACTGGTATTCCACTGTCTTGTCCTTTAAGTTCACCCTGTCATCTCAGAGGCAGATGCAGATCTTGGATGTCATTTTTTACGCCAGGTGTCATCAAGGATTACTGCTCACATTTGTTTGAGCCTTTAATTTATGATGATTGCTGCATTGTGCACGACGGCCTGATATTATATTGGCTGGGGTGCTTATAGTATTAGCTGAAACAAATATGAGAACAGTCTGAATGAGTCTTCCAATCCACTGTTAGACGCCACGGGATGTGTAATTTGAGTGTGAATGATACAGGACAGTATAAACAGTGATGAGGCTTCCTGTTGGTACAGTTCATGAAGTGGTCTTTGATTGTAACAGTTAATCTGATCATATCATTGTTTCATCATGATTATACACTGTAACTCAATGGATTTCTTGCACATGCAGGCCGACATGCTCTTAAGCTACTCTCAGCTAAACCGCCTTCATGTATGTTCATAAAATACTTTTCCCCTAAAAGCTTCATGTTCAGACAAGTACTTTCTCCTAGGTTTACAAATTTACCTCCAGGTTGTGCATCTTTGGCAGGGGACGTTTTATGTCGAATGATTTCAGGCCGCTGCTCCAGGCACAGCCGAGCTCTTGATTTATATCATCACATTTTTACAAAAGCATTTTAGTATTGCAAAAATCCAAATTTTCCCTAAATGTCGAAGAGATTCAGGCTGAGTTCCAGGAGACAGCAGGTCGGCTTGAGCGCTGCTCGGGTCCGGCTGCCCTGCACACCGTCTGTCTGAATCCATTGTTTTGTTTCAGCAGACTGGAACACTGATAACTGACAGAATACATCAATTTAAGATTGTTGTTGGCACTGATGCAGCAATGTACAGTATTTTGGCATTAGGATCAAGTATCCTCCCCACCCACTAAGACGGTTACTTGAAGTAACTCTCCGTGGGCACCGGCTGCTTCTGCTGGGTGTTAAAGCTCATCAGAGACGTGGTTTAATATCTCAGATTTGCTTCTGTGTTTGATCTTTGAGATTTTGAAGACAGGTGGATGTGAGCATCATATCTACTCGTTCCTGCAGAGCTCAACAATCACACGTACATGTTAGTGCGTGAAGGGAAACCTTAAATGTCTAAAAGGTTTGTATGGCAGTTTAATTGTTAAAGATGAGGACTTCAATGGAGAGTTTTTGCAACTTAAGGTAATTTCTGGATGCTTCTCGTGTGCGCTTGAACAGGAATTATCTCCATTTTAATTAAAAAGTCGACCTGAAGCACTCAGATTTATGGAGTGGAAATCCATCCATATAGGGAGGCTCTGCATGCCTCTCAGATTCACCTCCACAGGATGAATCCGAGTGTGACGGCGTCTGGGACAAGGGCCAAAAATGATGCCTAAACATGTAATGATTTATCTCCTGTTGAATGATCTTGAAAAATATCTTTACCAAAAAAAAAAAAAATGTACTCAGCAGATTGACTGTTGGTAAATGTGTGAAAGGATACATTGAGCAGTCAGGGTCCTGCAGCTTCTTTTATCATCGCTCATCATAAAGACAATGAAGCTGACCTGCTTCAGTTACCTTCCATTCCAAACTTCTTTGTATTTCTGCATGATTCACTTCATCCTGAAGTTTATCTGTTTTAACAGAGCTTGATTAATGAATCAGATTTGGCGTAGCTCATGAATTTTATGATTTGCTTTGAGGCAGCTATGCCAGGTATGTAAGGAGGCTTGACAGCGCCTGAAATAGTGAATCCGGTTGTCTGTAATTTTTTTTCATTTTTTGCAGGCAGTAAGGAGGCTGCGTTCACATACGCTATCATTGCTGCCGGGGTCGCCCATGCAGTCACTGCGGCTTGCACCCAGGGGAGCTTAAGCGGTTGCGGCTGTGACAAGGAGAAACAGGGTTTCTACAACCAAGAGGAGGGCTGGAAGTGGGGCGGCTGCTCTGCCGATGTCCATTACGGCCTGGGGTTCTCTAAGGTGTTTGTGGATGCGCGGGAGATCAAGCAGAATGCCCGGACGCTCATGAATTTACATAATAATGAAGTGGGACGCAAGGTAGGCTTGTTATTCCAAAGTCTATTTAAAAAAAAAAAAGTATTTTAATGCCTCCAAAAATTACCTGAAAGATGATAATAAGAAAACCTAGACAAGTCAGGGAATATCTGAGGCATCTGTGCTCTGTACGCCCTTCTGTGCCTGCTGTCCATGGTTGTGAGAGCTGGCTCAGCACGCCCTGGCAGAGAGGCAGGATAGAGCCTGGACATGCTGCACATCCAACTGACATCTACTTTGTGTGAATTGTGTTTGATGATAATATTTTCACCACATAATAATATATTACACTGATGTGAAGAGTGGACAAAGGCTTACATTTAAATTAGTGTTATCTTTACATGTATTAAATAATGTAGGCTACCTGTGGTGTATTATAAATGAGACATTGTCATATATGTTGACAAATATACTAATTATTGCTGTTTTGAATAAAAAGAAAAACATTCAAAATAATGTTTAAGTTATACATTTTCAAATACGTATCAGTTTATATTACCAGTGCATTACAAAATATATATCCATACCTTTTTTAGAATATATTCTTGAAACAAAATATCAACAAACATTAGCATGTTTCGTTAATTATAAAGTCTGAGACCACACTGAAGATCTCATGTAAACCTAGAACATCATCAGGGACAATCCCACCCTCTCCACACTGTCTTTCAACTGCTCCCATCAGGAAAACGGTTCCGGAGTAAAAAGGCCGAACTAACAGACTAATCAACAGCTTCCATCCACAAGCTGTTAGATTGCTGAGCTGCTGATCATTGATTGATTGATTGATTGATTGATAGAAATACTAATAGAAAACTATATAAAGTCTGATGAATCAGAGGTTAATCTAAGTGTCAGGAGCCAAATTGTGACAGACGGTCTTTC
>CAEMYA010000093.1:1333327-1352436 GCA_903131615.1 Diplodus sargus
AAGACAGTGTATGACGTTGAGGTGTTACACTGGTTTAGCACTTTGCATCAGTGTTGTTACTAGTACCACAACAATGCTCAGTGGATCACAATTAGCAAGCTAACTGCTGTGTGCTAATCAAAGTTATAGAACATTGCCAAGCCTATAAATGACTGCAGTTCTACCATCTACTGTATCATTACTCCACAGGTCACATCCATCGAGTAAATGTAGTTACATACAGCAACACACACACACTTACCGGCAAGGTTCCGTTGTGAGGCCTCTTGACGTTACAGCTAATGTAAACGTCTGAGCACAGCAACTTTTCTGGTTTGTTTTTGGTTTCCAGCGATGCTAAAAAAATGATTTAAGAACTCTTTGTCTAACTCCAGTTGTGATGGCATCCTTTCACATAGCAAGGGTTGTGCTGTCCATAGTTACATTTTAAGGCTGGAAAAAAAATCTAGGTTGAGGAGTGACCACAGGACACTTAAATTGGCTGAACACACTGGCAGCTTGTGAAGCGCATGTGTGTGCCGCAACATGCTGTCAAATTGAAAGACCACGCTCTGAGATAATGACAAGGAAAACATTTCAGACAGCTTCATTCTGATCTATGAGCCATTTCATTTTACATTATAGTTTATGTTACATCATCACATGGAAAGGGGATGAAATCAGGTTTCCTGCAGCACAGCTCAACATCCCCTGCTGGAGCAGCATCCTTTAACAACTGTTGGCTGTAGCCCCTCACTGATTGAAAGATTAGCAATTTTATGAAATGCTAGCTTGGTCCTGCAGTCAACACTAATTAACAAGCAAATCCCAGTTACTCTCCATCTTGTCTCATTATCTATTCATTCCTATTCCATGCATTGATATGAGTACGTCAGTTGACCCCATCGTGGTTAGATTGAAACCCTACTGGTCACTAGATTTTATTTCAACATAGCAATTATGCTGATTTATACCTGTCAATATATTGCTTGGTTTTAAATCATGTCTTAAAACCATATCTACATAATTTTAAAAAATGCACTGCATACCCCAGTGTTTACAGTATATTGGTTATTTTTTTTGTCATATACACAGATTTTGTGTACTCCATAGATTTGTATAAACTGATTCTGAAACTATCAGTCTGCAATGCCCATAGATGTTGGAGAGTTCTCTGTTTGATAATATCTTCTGCTGAAAATCTTATTTTAAAGAAGAACGTTCATTACAGGGCTATGATTGTAAAATTTGAGAAGCCGGAATGTGTTAAGAGGTGAATATGTGGAGAGAGATTTCATGACAGCGTTATAGTGACAGGTCTTGGTCCCATTCAGGAGGAAAGAGGAGCACTCATCTCAGTCTAGTCTTCATATTTGAGGTCTGGCATCAGGTGGAATGCGATGGTGTGTGTGAATCTCTTAATATACACTTACTAAACTGATACCTCTGTAATTATTGTAGTACGGTTTTCATGTTAAATTGGAGATGATGTGTTTTGAGTGCCTTCAAATTTCTTGAGAAGAAATAACAATAATGTAAAAGGTGCAATGGGAGGCTTACAGGAGTTCTGTTGGACTAACAATGGCAGCTTCATTGGCATTTCACTCTACTGAACTCCATGAATTAAATGTTTGTCAGGTCTCGGGGGCATGACCACACTAAGCTTTATGCACCCAAGGCTTTCGACAATTACCCCATGAGACTCCAGAGAGTCTGAGGCCACATCACAGTGGAGTCATTTAAAAGCAGGGTGAGGCTTCTCTAATGCCAGCGAGGGTTCCCACTCTGTGAGGAGGAAGGAGGGTAAGCTGATGTCATTCAGCCCGAGGCACATAGAGAATATCCAGGCTGCTTTACTAAATATGCCGAAAGGTTCCTCTCTATCCCTGAAAGGGCCCATCACCACAGCCAGTTTGCTTGTTGTAAACACCTCAACGGGTGTCAGACCAAACTGCCTCTTCAGTCACCGCAAGAACTTGTAACTTAATCAAGCCTCTGTCTTAATTCATCGCCCTTACACATTCATTTTAGTGTAACCACATACATAGATTTGTGGTGATTCTGCCTGTTTTTCCAGTATTGTTGTCCATAGTAAAGCAGTTGATCAGTTTACTGCAGATCCATGAAAACAAGTAGCAGATTGCTCTGTAGAGGGAGAGGACGATAGATGCATTTATTTGTGACTCTGTTTGCAGACATGAACGTTTCAAACGCATCAAAATGTTAAAAACACAATTTTCAACACAGCTAGCAAAAAAAGGTTTCATTTGTTTTAATTAATTATTTATCCACTTATATCATTTCTGTTTTAATATCAGATTAAGGGACTACAAACTACTTTTCCGTACACAACACTGTGTTGTAAAATGCTAATAAATACATTTCGTATGTTGTATGTTGAGTTTATGACTTGATGTGACACTATCACTTGATACTTAATGTTTTCAAATCAACTGGAAACATTAAGGAACGTAGGTTTGTAGCATGGTGGCACAGTGGTTAGCACTGTTGCCTTAAAAAAAAGAAGGTCCTGGATTCTGTGTGGAGTTTGCATGTTCTGCCTGTGCAGTGTGTCAGAGGTTTTTTTCATATCACTAAATAAAATCATATGTATGAAGTTTCCAGCGTTTTTGAGCTCAACCTGTCTTGTAAAAGAATGGCACACACATAGCTACTAGCCACAGGGTGACATACTGTAGCAGGTCTGAGATCTCTGGAATGCTTACATTCATTTGGAGTGCTAGAAAACTTTTGTCTCAACCTGTTGAACTATTCATGCAATATTTTAGAATGAGTATATCTGTGAAATCACATTTCCTATCTGCGTTTCCTATTATTGAAAAACAACAAACAAATTGTAAGAAATTAAATGATATAACTTCATAGGTAGATATCGCAGAGCTACACAATGTATTAGGTAAAGGACACATGTTTAATCTAACAATAAATAAAATAAGTACATTTGACCAAATTTCAACTGGGCAAATGTAACTCTGTATACTTTATAGTTTAAACTTTGATACCTCGCTTCAACTGAACTTTTCCTCTGTGTTTTAGGTCCTGGAGAAGGGCATGCGGCTGGAGTGCAAGTGTCACGGTGTGTCAGGATCCTGCACCACCAAGACATGCTGGACGACGCTCCCAAAGTTCCGTCAGCTGGGATATATCCTCAAGGACAAGTACAACCAGGCTGTGCATGTGGAGCCCGTACGAGCCAGCCGCAACAAGCGCCCTACCTTCCTGAAGATCAAAAAACCCCACTCATACCGAAAGCCCATGGACACGGAATTGGTCTACATCGAGAGGTCACCCAACTACTGTGAGGCCGACTCTTTGACCGGCAGCATGGGAACACAGGGTCGCCTTTGCAATAAAACGGCTCTGCAGCCCAACAGCTGTGACCTGATGTGTTGCGGTCGAGGATATAACACACACCAATACTCCCGCGTTTGGCAGTGCAACTGCAAATTCCTGTGGTGCTGCTATGTTAAATGCAACACCTGCAGTGAGAGGACGGAGGTGTATACCTGTAAATAGAAATATTTATTGAACTTGTATTTAGACACACAGCTAGACAGTGTGTGAACGTGTGCGCGTGTGTGTGTGTGTGTGTGTGTGTGTGTGCATGCATGCGTGTGTATGTATGTATTTCAGAATAGGAGTTCTCTGTGGCTGATAGACACATGCGGACTGACTGCCTCGCTGTCTGGGCACCATGACAACCAGTTTCTCTAACGCATGTTGATTATTCCGATGCCAATGGACATCTACCATGACACTGGACGCAACCCACGGGCTCATAAATTGTATTTGTATTTTATAATATGAACATTTCATGCCCCCAGGCTTGACTTCTCTCCAGGCCGTACTGGCCTGTTGGCATGACTCACCTCAAACAGTTTTTTTTCCTAGACTAATAATTTATTCAATGAGAAAACTACTGATGATTTTGAAATTCACTGTTGATTAAATTTGGTAAGGTTTTAAGGTGGTGCAGTGTTTTAGGCATGTTAGTGAAAAATGATTCAAGTGCACCTAACAGCAATAAGAATTTTCTTTAGATTTTTTTAACAAGACAAGTTGGAGCTAAAACTGAAACAGTCAAAACTGAACTGGACTGAATTACATATTTGGGACCCTGCAGCTTAAGTGTATTAAGCCTAGCAGAAGAACATTAAACTACTGAACCTAGGCTCTGTTATGATAGTATTGTTTTCTACTTGTTTCTGTCCCCTCTCTCCTTCAGTTTGCTGCTAGTTGTCTGGAAGGATATGGAGTTTGTGACTGAGCAGCCATATTGACTCTTTAAGCTAAATTGACACCACCAGAAACAAACACGAGCTTCCAGACATAAATTCCCCCATAATGTTGGTTGATAGAGTATATTTTGTAAGAGATTATTTTTATATGCTATTTTTTTTATTTATTTTCTATTTCTATGTAAGATATTTTGCCTTAGCATTTCTATCTGTTCAGTTACTGAGTTTGCCGAAAGGAAATTACCCACTGTTCTTACCACACTGTTCTGAAAATGTGCCTTGTTCCTCAGCAGTAGAATATAACAATATTGTACTGAAATACGCAGTATTGTGATTTGTAACCCATTTCAGAAAACATTATCTCACCTTGTCTTACTGCCCATTGAGAGTGAAAGTCCTGGTGTCATGTCCAGGCTCGTTGTTGTTTCATAAATGTTAGAATGTTCTGAAAAGGTCAAACTTTTGTGCTTTTGCGCAATGACTAATTTGTTAGCATAACAAACTACAGCTGCTACAAATGTTTAACAGCACGGTATGCCAGTGTTTCATATTAACAGTAAAAAAACGTAGCTGTTTCTTCCTTATCTATGATATTCATTCATGTTTTTTTGGTCATATTTAGATATTTTTGGCTATAGTCTGTACTTTCTGACAAGATCTGCGCCATTGTACTTTTCATGTCAGCCATTGTTTCAGCCATGCTTAGCTACAGCCACTCAACTGTCCTCTCCTGTTGAGTAGGAAACATATAGCATTAAACTAAAAGTTTTCAGAGGTGCTCGTTAAAGTGGGAATTCGTAAGATTTGCCCAACATTTCAGTTTAAAACACGTTCTGCAGAATGTGAAGAAACAATAGTGTATATGTTATTTCAAAGAAGTCTGTGTATTCTGTTGCAGAGAGGTCTGCTTAAGTGAGGATGCTAACCAGCAAATCCAGCCCCTTCTGCTACATAGTACTACATACCTCAATATACAATAGTCTGATAGCTGCTTTAGTTTCAGTTGGGAGATGTGAACTACACAAAATTAGTAAGGGATATTGGTATATTTTAGTGTTTCACTTGATTGTTCATTCTCTGACATATCTGAATTTTTATTTTGTGTTTTGTGAATATTTTTGGTCCCCAAAAATACTGCGACTCATTTAATTGGACTTTTATTGCATATCCATGCACATGCATATATACACCCATATCCCAATATCCCTAGTTAATTTTTAAGTAGTGTATGTAAGTGGTGAGTTTTATCCCAAGTGTAACAAATTAACAAAATGAACTAACAAAATATTAAGAAAGGAAATACAATTTAAATTTTTTCTTACCAAACTGAAAATCTCAATGAGTTTTTCAGTTTGGTAAGGAAAATAATAAAACACACTTCACATGGGTTGTCTGTTCAAAACATGTTTGGTTTGGTAGACAATACATCTTCTGGCTCTGTCAAGCTCCGGTCTAGTGTCCAGCAGTGTTTACTAGAAGGCTGCTGAGCCCCATGAGGCTGAGTTTTGTTGCCTGTAATGACTCCCCTATTATCCCAGGTCAGGGTTCTGACCTGTGACCTGTGATCAGCTAATATGGCCACTTAGCTGCACTGTTAACTGAGCTAAATTTTGCCAACAGCAGCTAATCACCACAGCCAAAGATAGCTTCAGCAAAGAGTATAGTGAACATCAGTAAGCGTTTATGCTACCCCGTATGATTTTGGGTTACTTTTGGCAGGTGGCCACATCTTGCATATTGCATCTTTAAAGGTAGTTAAAAAAACAGAAATCATAAATACACATGAATAACTATTTTATTAAAAAATATCCATCTCATTCACATCCATCTAGATATATGGATTGGCGTGACATACTGTTGACCATTATGTATTGTTGAAATATTAATTGTATTGGTGTACACAGACCCTTTTCACCCATTAAAATACAATTATGGGATTTTTAGTATTTTATGTTAATATTAAAATTAGTTATTGTAGCTCTCAAACCATTGGCCCACAAATATGAAGTTTATGCTTTTTGGGCAGTCTGTATTTTTTTGACTTGTGATGTCAGAAAATAGCAAGCAACAAAAGATTGTTCATGGGTTCAGGTTCATTGTTGGCAGCTGATGGTACTTAGTTACTGTAAAGGTTTGATACCCAACCCCAATACTGAAATATAAAACAATCAGATGTGTCTCAACAGGGACAATAGTAACCAGTTGGGACAGTGCAGTATCAAAACTGTAACATGCCATGCCTTAAGTATCAAAAGCGTGTTCCATGGTTTTGGTTGTAGATCTCTTGTTTGGTTATTATAGAGTTTCTAATGAAGAGTTCGTCAATACTGAAACAGTTCTCATTAGAGATTATTCTCTTTGTGTGATAAACTGATCAAATGATATCACCCAAATGCTGTACTGCTCTTAAATCAGAGATCGTTTTTCTTCTATTTCAAGTTAAACCTTACTGCCATTTCATCCATCTCTGGTTAATAAATGTTTTCTCAGAATTAACAGAAGGAGGTAAATTTGTATTTAACGCACATTTTTCAAGTCTAAGGACCGATCAGGGTGAAGTGGGTCTGATTGAGGGTTGTGATGCAGAGGGTGTCACAGCAGTGTGTGCCTCAGTGAGCAGTGGGAGTGTGGAGCTGCCAGCTGATGGATTACTCTGACATCTGCTTCATTCACTCCTCAACAACGTTGCTACAACAACCTCACTGTGCCCCACAAAAATGCTCTTCGTCTCATCGAGAGGCCAGACCGCCCATTAACAAAATGGTAACCATGCAAAACCCAGATAAAATTTGGATGCTATTTATTTTGTGGAAATGGCAAATGGGACGAAGGCAGGGAGGGGTCTTTACAATTGCAAGGGGATGATGTTGAGAAGAATTTCAATCTGAGCAACAGAAAAGGTCTTAACTCCTGAAATAGTCGGCACAAAACATTCCTCAGCTAAACTTTGCCTCAATGGAGTGACGCTTTCAAAGGCAGCTGGCCAAACAGCCTTGGTTTCAGTAACACCAAGCCACTGTCACTGAAAACTCAAGTGCCTGGCTTGTTACATGCTTTACTTTTCTATTCACATTTCCTTCCAACTAATTCTGTCAACATGAAATAATCTGACGCTTAACAGACACAACCACAGATAGAGATAGCGATAGAGAACTGATCTATTAGGCATTAATATAGTTATCTTATGACCATCCTTCCCATTCACTAACAAACCTGGCCCCACATATCAGTGATATGTGGGCCAGGTTTGGGACCCTAACCCTAACCCTAACCCCTGGTTGACTTCAAGGTTCAGAAGTACTCTGGGTAATATTTCCTTTGTCATGTCATCCCCATACTATTGAAGTGGTATGGGGATCTTGCACTGTACTGTCTGAGGTGCCGAGGTAAATGGTGATGCCAGAAGTAACATGGTACAACCAAAGTATACTAATGCATGGTATGCAGCGTAGTTTACAGAATGCCATTGCTCACATGACAATAATTCAACGGTCAACTACTATTTCGTGGGTCAAAAATGTATTTACAATCTCAACTTTAAGCCAACACAGGTAAAAAGTCATTGATGCACTCAGATGGAAATTGAAACTGATACATTTGATGATCACTGGGCAAACGTGTCTGAGGAAATCATGTGATATGATTTGAAAGCTCAATGGAAATGGACCCTGTGGTGACACTCTTTGGTCAACAGTGCCTGGATGGTGTTAATTGCTCTGCAGCATCACTTGCTTTACTGATATACTTTTCAGCTTTATTAAACAAAAAGCAGGAAATCACATCTAACAAGCTAACAACAGCATTTTTTCTCTTTTTGTTTAGTAATTTGTTTATAGTGAAAACAGATTCCGATCAAAAAATCAAGTTGTTACTCATTCAACTAATAACCCTTTTTGCAAGTGTGATGTTAATAGCATTTAGATACCTTTTATTTCTTTGTTCTTCTGAGAAACAGTAAACAGCAGATGAGATTTGTTATCTACATAAGAATCAGTGTATAATCACAGAAGTCAATGCAAACACATTTTTGTCATACAATGTGCCACACGTCTGAAATGTTTTCTTTGAATACATTTTGTCATACATGCTCTTTAATCGTAAATCAAATTAAACCATGTACATCTTAAGATAGGCATAAACTAACTACAAACACACAGTGCAGTTATAGGCCAGACCACAGCACTGACTCATCCTCCATAGGCCTTACTCTGTCAAAAACCACACACCAAAAGAGGACCATGGTAGCACTAATGAACTGCTACATGGTGTTTTTCCTTTAAACACCACTGTGTCATTGGTCCCGGCAGTTTAATGCCTCTGCTTGTTTAAGGGGTCTGGAATTGTTGGAGCTAGCCTTGCTCTGTCCTTCTTTCATGCGGTGCACCTGTGAACACCTGCATTAAGTATTAGTATTGTAATTTATGACTGCCAGTCTTCAACATGAGCTGACCTCTATTACTGCGACTGCCTCATCGCTATCCATATCTGAGGTTGCTCGTGTGAGAACAGAGTAGGTACTCATTTGTGCAGAGCTTAATTCTTTTAACACAGAACTTTGATGTTTTCAGATCAGGTTCTTTTAGCATGAAAAGCTGACAGGTTGGTGCTGCACTGCAAATGTTGCTGGAAGCTGTCATGCTTGGCTTGTTCGAGAGAGATTCTTTGTCAGGACGCTGATTATTTAAGACAGGGGCTGCTTAATAACTATCATTATAGCAGTACCTTGAGTGCAAGGGCCAATCACGGTCAAAACAGAAATCTCCTCTGCCAACAAAGTCGTTGCTGAGGAATGAGCAAGAAACATGGTAAACATACTTTGGAAAACCAAAGGTTGTTATGAACATTTTAATTGAAGGATGCATAAATCAAACATTTCATATCACCTACTTTAAAGACTGCATCTATAATAAATCATGATTTGGCTCAGAAGTGACTGAATAATGAATGATTTGCTATTTGTTGGTTAAAATAGGCCATGGTTGGGGCATGCCAGATAATGATAAAGCTATAGCCCAAAGCTAAACCTCTGCTGTCTGGTTGTAAAATGTTTCCAGTGCAGAAATAGCTTTATATTTTAAGCTATTGGAATACAATTGTTTGTAAAGATGCTTTGCGTGAATATTTGAGGAGTTATGGCCTTAATGTGTTATTTTTTTTTTGTATTAAAAGGGTAGGTTCAACAAATTGCCAAAAAAACCTCAAACTTTTTCACCTGCCTAGTGGTAGATATACTGCTAAAGCTATTAGCAAGCTTTTCACACAAGAAGGACAGAGAAACGTCAGCAAATTCCCCAATACCTAATTGCTTTCTTGACAGGGCTGAATACTAGTGAAACATTCAATTGTATTTTGAACTCGGAAAAAACAACCTCCAACACCAAAAAGTGCCTGGAATTGTCATCAAAGCCTGAATTCCCAGAATGAATGTCCTGACAAGATTCACATAGCTTGATTTTGCCGATTCAGATGATATCACAGCAGTATGGTGTCACACATTGTGAATCATTTTCACTTTCATTCAGTTGATCTGTGATCAATACAAAGTATTTGATAGTATGTGTTCCCTTGTCAAGTTCCCCTGACTGTTACACCAGCTGCTGTAGTTGCTTGTGAAGAATAAAATGCACTTGGACGCTTTTAGACTGGAGGTCCGGAATATCAACTTGGAAATTCTGACTTTCCTGCAATTGAAATGCACCATAACGCATAACCATGTTCTTTGTTTATGTTCATTATGATAACGTTGATTTAATGTTGAACACGAAACTATGAGGTGGTTGTATAAAGTGAGCAGTGACAATGATGCAAAGTGCTCACAGTTCACAGTTCCTGAGCTGAAAAAGAAGTCGCTGCAGCAGCAACAGACTATTGTTCAGCAACTAACCCTGGAGGACAGAGCACACACACACTGCTGTGAGCAGGAACTGCCAGGCTGGGTAGCCTTTTCAACCAGATGTAAGTCCATTGGGGCTATTGTGTTGTTTATATGATTCTGGCATGTAACAGGGTTGTTTATACATATTTGACAACAAAATCAAAGAGAGCCTGTGGAACACTGAAAAACTAGTCATTCACATATCTCATGGCTAACCATCGAGAGCAACAGGGCAGTCAATCCAGGCAGTGCTCATCATTGGCTGAAAAATTAGTGGACCGAGCCACAGATCACCCCATATTTTCTGAGGAGCCAAAATGAAGCTCAACGTTGGTCATGCGAGCCATCCCCAATCCTAATCACAACTGGACAAAAAGGGGGCGCTTGGGTGGAATGAGCCTAGTTGAGTTACAGAAGTCCATCAGCACTGTAAACCCATATGTAGTTCTTAAAATTACTTTTGAGTGGTCAGTAATTGTTCTTTTACATTTTGTGAAAAAACTTCTTCCAGTCTGAAATCAAATTGCTAACATGATGAAGGTTAGTATTGAATTCAGTGTAAAGCCACTAAGATTTTTTTTTACATACTGTATGCTTAACTGAAAATAGATAATACATACAAATTAGACACCAGAGGAAAAGGGAAAAAAAGGTTGGGGGAGTGCATGTCATTCAGTTTGATAGAAATTGTCTGTATTGTTACCTTTAATGGCCATTTGATCCAATAAGTAAATGAATAACACAAGTTAACCGAGCTGCAAATTCACCCTCTGTTTCAGTGTGAGCTCACCTGGAGCACAAAGTCATTCCTGCAACCAACTGACAACTCTTGAGGATTCATCTCCTGCAGCCCAACAATAAAACACTCTGTGGAGTAACACAGAGGTACCAAAAAGCCCAGAACTTTGGAAGATACCCTTGATTTTGTTAACTGAGGCTGAAGCCTCGTGTTAGCTTTGGCTCAACTTTGGAATGCAATTTGCATGGTGGATTTTGTCAATCTATTTCAGTGAAGTTGAGTTATGGAAAAATTACTTTATAGCTAGTGTGAGGAGAAGGAGTGATCATAGTGACCAATAACTGTAACCAATCAACAAATGGCATCTGAATGTTGTATGTATTAAAGCTTAGGTTGATATGTGTTATACTAGCACATTTTGCTACATTTGTAGAAAACTCTGAACATCTGACAGATAATAAATCAGATAATAATTCAGATGATAAATCATTTGCTCTGACAACTAAAGAGAAAAAAAAACAAAAGTGACGCCAAACAGGTAGTGAAAGGTGAATTTATTGATCACAAGAATGATTTTGCTGATAGGATGAGACGGTGAGCTCGAGCACAGGCC
This sequence comes from Diplodus sargus, assembly GCA_903131615.1. Lineage (NCBI taxonomy): Eukaryota > Metazoa > Chordata > Actinopteri > Spariformes > Sparidae > Diplodus > Diplodus sargus. Next base: position 1,344,793 of record CAEMYA010000093.1, read on the forward strand.
GAGAGCTCCCTGGGTGGTGCAGGTGGAGACTCACGGTTTACATGGGAGGCTGGCTAAGGCATAGTAAGGGGTGGCAGATGTGCAGGAGGCTGGGTGGTGAGTGGTTGAGGAGCTGGTTCTTAGGTATGGTTTGGCTTTCTAAATGCATAAACTCGAGAGATACTGAGAGTGAGTAGTAGTAGTACCACTGAAGCTGACGATAATAATGTGGCACCGTGCGAGGGAAGGTCTGGGTGTAAGTGCAGGTGCTGATTATACCCAATGCGCTGCAGGTGTGTGGACCGGCACAGCTCCGACCAGCAACAAAGCCACGCCCAGCATCACCAATCATCTCTGGAACAAAAAGCACAAAACACAGACCACAAAGAGCCCACCATAAAGTCTGAATCATAACACGCACTCAATCATCTCATTAAGCCTGTGTGAAATACTTGGACGGGGGTCTCAAACTCAAATTAGCTCAGGGGCAACGGCTGGTATTTTCATTTCACAGGAGGGCCACTTGAGTGTTGAAGTTCTACAAGAAAAGCACAATATTTCAAAATGCAAACAGCAGTTTGTATACATTTGTTTTGGATTAGGCTTTTAGTGTCAAAGTGAAAAGCAAAAGTGTCTGTTTGGCAATATGTTGGATTTAAACTCAGTGATGGAGAATGTGATAAGGTTAATGAGGGAACAGGAGTTGTTACCTCAGAGAAGTTGGAGGTGTAGAGCCTATTGCCTGCAGCTCTTCATCTAGTATCTCCTTGTAAATATGTCTGGGAGTGGTTTTATTCATTGAGCCACTCCCAGACATATTTAAAAGCATTTAAAAGCATCTGGGGTGGTTTTATGAATTACATAAAAAATCAATTTAAATTAAATCCGAAAATGACTATTTGCTTTGCTCTGTAGACACATTTTTGATGAATGACAGCAGAGCCAACTGCTCATTGCATTTCTTGTGACTATTTTTTGTGTCCAGTCAAAATACATGTTAACTTGCGCTATATATACAATTGTGTTCTTATTTCAATTGCATATGAAGGCTTAGTTTACAGTAAATTGGTGAAAAAATAAACAAACATGATTGAATAAAAATATTTTGCATGCTGGAATGTATTACAGTATATTGACATTTACATTACATTGACATTTTACTTCATCGACATGAGATAGTTGGATAGTAGGATTAGTGATAACATCAATACTCTGTGTTCACAGTACACAGCCACTTAGTGGCCTCTGAGCCAAAGAGGAGAGTCGTGGCATCAGCAGCAGCCTCCTTCAGTAGCCGTCAGCGGCTAACCCACCAAGCACAAAAACACACACTTCAGTTATTCAATTATTCAGTGAATAACACTGAGTATCAGCAATAACAAAAGTTTAGTTTAGTAACAGATGCCCCTTCATGTGTTTTGGAGGAGTGACTTTGGATGGGAGGCCCGAAGGGAGGGAAGTGGGATTTTTTCATTTGGATAAAAAATTAGCTTACTCTTGCTAGTTCCTACAATCTTATTTTATCCAGCCTTAAGATTGACCTGAAAAATGTCCAGAACATCTACTTTCCAGATCTACTTACCTGAGTGAGGTATCTCAATGTAGGAACAATGCTAGTCACGTCAACTACCTGACCACATCAGTCCAAACAGAGATCAACGTGTGGACCAAGTTGTCCTGTGGTTTTGCAACGAGACATGAAGCCATGCAGCAGAAGGTCCCAGGCCACCTTTGTTTCCTGCAGTGATGCATCAGTGACAAGGCAGCTTAATGACAGAGCAGCCAAAGGAAATAACATGAAGATGCACATACATAATTACACTTGTTTTCTCTGCAGGCCTTTCTACCACATGTGTAGCATGTATCTGAAATGACACTCCATGTATAAAAAGGATTAGATATGATTGTTATGCATGTTAGCTGTTAGCAGTTTGTACCAATTTGTGGAGTATATAGAAAATTATCAAAATGTTTTTAAATCTTAAAGCACAGGAGAACCAAATAATGAGTTGTCCCTACAAAGGTTTACATCAGACACTACACCCTCTGCTCCTTTGGCTGTAAAAATGTGTGAAGAATGCAGTAATGGCACATGGTATGCACTGCTTGAACCGCTGTACCGACAGCACATGGGAGGTATGTCCCTGTGGCCATGTTGACATGAACACCAAACAAGCAAGCATCAGCTACACAAACGACTTCCTACTTTATGCCCAGCAAGCTGTAATTTTTCTCTAAATAAAAGGATGTAAAAAGCTTGAAGCAATTAGGGCAATTAAATTATCAAAAAACTGTGTCTGAGGCCTGAAGCACAGTGAGGGTGGAGAGGTTGAATCGACAACTAATCCTGTATCCTGTTTGCTGCTCTGGTGAATCATAGCAAAGATCATTCTTCATGGAGAGAGCAGGTACACTTTAAGTGACGCACACATTCCTGTGTAGAATTTGCTCATTCTTGATGGTTTCATCACCTCACACCATTCGCTGTTGATTTAGGCCAAGGAATGTGATGGATAATCTGTTAGCAGTGGTGAGGGCAGCTGAACCTGAGGCACCTGAACATAGTTGTGACAGTCATGGTAAAATAAGTTTGAGTAATGAACAGCTTGACAATTAATATATCCCCCAAAAAACTATTCTCTCTTCCTGTCAGATGAATGAGAAGCCTTTATATTGGAAGTATTATTGCACAGTGACAGAGCTTGCATTCGGGCAATAACAAGTGATGTTTTCTGTCAATCCATACCAATGTTGCTATTTCTATTGATTACAGGTAGAACAGAATACTTATTTTTCCTTTCCTTCAGTGTGTAATATAGGTTGTAACAGGTCTTGAAAGTCAAACATCTGCACTAACAGGAGCTCCTCTCTCACAGAAAACACTGCTCCTGAAGTGCCTGAAGCAGTCACTAGTCCTGCCTTTAATTCTGTGACTTCTTGACATCACATCACGTCACCGAGTCATATATTTGTATAATTTATGCAGAATAATTACATTATTTAGCAAAGCTCCACTAGTGGGGCTGGTTTAGGCAGGCATGAGTTGAACAATCAGAGCAGATTGGATATTTGGGAGGGGAGCCTTTAAGAGACGGTAGCTAAAACAATGAGTTTGAGACAGAGGATGAACACAGAGCTGCAGCACTGGACAGTATGAGAAAATGGGTGTGTTTTTTGAGCAAGTAAACCTAGTGACCCAAAATAAAAGTATCAACCTGAAAATTAGCACAAGAAGTCTGCTTTAAAGCTCTATGTGCCTGAAGCATTTTTTTTTGAGAAATCAAGCATCTTGATAGTTAACATGCACACTGATAAAGGCCCTCAAAAAGCCCTCAACTGGCTCATGACACAATATTTTAATGATATTACAGTTATTAACAGAATTTTTACATTAACAAAGAGAAAAAATGACAAAATGTAGATACAACCCAGCAGAGAATTATCACCCAACTCTGCAGTTCTCCTCCACACTGCACATTGTTTTGGTATCTTTCTGCTAACATCATTGATTTGATGCCTTCCGCCATTATCAGTGTTTTCAGCAGACAGCTGTTTTCAGTGAAAAAGTTGTAATAAACTTACTGTATGCTATCTCCCCAACAGTAAAAGACAGAGTTAGCAACAAGCTGGTGAGCAGAGTGGAACACTCAGCAGTTAAATAGCCAGATTTTTTCCCTCAGGACTTGGTGGAAAACAAAACAGAGCTGAAACAGTAGGGACACATTTCTTTGGTGCACAGAAACATAGCACATCTGTTGGAAACGTAGACAGGCAACTGTTTGCTTACACGTTCACCATATCAGCCGTAGATAATGAAATTATGTCTGCGCCTATGTGCTTGTGTTGTGTATGTGTTTTTTATTAAATTGATGTCATTCTGGCAGACGGTAAAACCCTTTTAAGACAAACTTTTGATTTTGGCTGAAGCCAACAACAACTTATTTTGCCACTTTGGCCACTTGAGGCAGCATTACCGAGTTGTGAACGTAATATTGATATACTGCATTATGATGACTTAAATGTACAAAATGCAATTTCTGCCACAAGGGGTCGCTCAATCAAAACAAAAAAAGAGACGTAAGCAATGTGAGACAATGGGAATCATTGCTAATCATTACTAATGAACATTTATCCATGTGACTCTGAGAATTGTTAACCAACAAGGTAATGTTTTAAATGGGCTCTGTTAATTGCTACAAATTGTTACTTGGAGAACCTTTAAGGTGAATTCATATTGCTACCAACTAATCAGAACAAAATATATAATAAAAGTCCAGTTAATTTTTATATTTCTTGCAGACATTTTAATCAACTTGTTAGTAACCAGTTGCTGATTTACTCATCCAGCTGATATAGGGCAAGACTATTATTCATTTGCCGTGGTCTTTGTGTCCAGCTAGCCATTGTAAGTCTAATACATACTCTGTTTTTAGTCTCTTCCAACTCCTAATGGAAATCTGGCTCTTTAGCTGCTAGCTGCTGCTTAATGATGACCAGTTCCAGTTATTGTGGAAGAGGTACTTGTTCACCCTTAGAATCCAGTGTTTCATTCCCCTGACCAGACACCAGACCAGTTAAATATGACAGATCATATGTAACTGGTCTTTAAACCTCCAAGGCCTCAGTGGACTTGTCACCTTTCTAACGTCTTCTCCTGAGAATCAGGCCCAGACAGGAAACCTGAGCTTTGTTTTCCTCTGAGGTTTGGGTGTGCTTACCTGTACAGGACCTCACTGCACGTTATCTTAAACGTGCAATCACCTTTGTTTTTATGTATGCTTTGCTTCAGTTAGGAAACTATTCTGCCCACATTCATCAAGCACATATCTTTATGAGCTTCATGAGGAATTACTAAGATAAGACACGCTCATATTGTAAACATGCATGACTCTGGAGTTTGCACCCAAAACTGCATGCTTCTTTGTATTACCAGCAAAATAGTCAGTTTGGAGGTTCACAGTAAGGTCACTAGAATGGCACAGCCTTATAAACTGTGGAAACTAGTATGGAAACTCGGGGGCTTAGTCATTCACGCTGGCAACATTAGCCTATGATTGGACTGGTTAGTTATCTGCTGTGTTGCTTTAAAACAACAAGTTTTAACAAGTGTCAAGACATCATTTCTAAAGGGAAAAAACACTTCTCTCGTCTGTGCCAAATGTCATGCTTTGCATCGGCGGCAGCCCTGACTACCTGTTGTCTGTGAACATTATGCAGATCCTTTGTAGGTCTGCGTGACATATTAAAGCCATATTGCATGTCAGCTCTCAGGGTAATGATACTGCAGGGAAAACAATAGTGACAACAACATTACTGTACCTCTGGGTGTGGTGACCTTTCATCTCACTGCAGCCTCTGATGTTTAGACAAAGTCTGGCAGAGGTAAAAAGGGAGACAGAGATCAAAACCCTCTGAAGATCTATAATACAGTTCTACTCTTTTTTTCAGGTTGAAAGAGATTCCCTTGTAGTTTGTATAGGCCTCTGTCCTTGAGCTAGTGCTGGTGGGATGGGTCGACTGCTTGGTATTGTTTAAAAGAGCAATTACATAAATCTTTTAAGGAGGGCAGGAAGCTATGTCACTCAGTATTTAACCAACTTTCTGGATTGTACAGCCCAGTTTCTTTAGGAACGAAATCCATTATGAATGAATTCTGGAAGTTGCAATTTACTTGCTTACTTACTTACTTACTATTTTTTCTCTCTGGGAGGTCATGTGTCAATCATGTAGCAATGTGTAAAGGTTGGGGTGAGGAGGTCGGGTGGTGGATGAAAATATAGTCTCTCTGACTTTCTAGCAAGCAAAAGTTTTAGGACATTTTAGGAAACACTTAAATGAGAAGATCAATACCACTCTTCTTTCTCTACGATTAATCTAAGATTTACAACCTGCAGTCTATTATTTTAGCTTAACATCAACCCATGAATACATTTATTCATAATTTGAATCAGCAGAGCCAGGCTATCTGTTCCCCCCATTTGTAGTCTTTATGCGAAGCTAACTGGCTGCGGGCTGTAGCCATCGGGTGCACTCAGACTTGCCCCAGTTGCTCTGTACCGTGCCGGAGCACAATTGTTATTCCACTACTTATGCTGAATTTGTAGCTCTTTACATTACTTCTGTTGACTTCCTCCTTTGCTGCCATAAAAATAACTACGGCCACTAGAAGTCACTGCCAGACAAAAATGTAAATATGTCCATAAGAAGCTGCTTCCAAAACTGACCTATATGGTTATTCTGATGACGACGGGCAGCAAATAATAGTTGAGTATGTCTCGCAACCAATAGTCAGCACTTTATTTAAATGATGACTCAGGGTTAATAAAAATACTGCTATAAGCAGATTAACTTTAGTGTTGACTGAGGACAATTAAGGTGCTTTTTAAACCTTCAGATACACAAGTTGCCTCCAACTGGTCTCAGTCAGTACCACATGGTGTTGATTAATTGGATATGATAGTTGCAATGTAGGGAGTCAGCGCAGCTCTGCACCTGGTGAATATAAAAAGTAAAACAAGCACATGTGGGATCTAGGCACATATTTCTCAGAATAAGAAAAATAAAGGCTATTTCTTCCTTCTGCTCCATGAGATGTGCATTCTGCTTTCCCATGGCTGCCTCATGTTGCTTGTTGCTGTCCCTCCTCTGTCATTGTTTAGACAGCTTGAGGCCTCCTCAAGAAGGGAAAGTTGATATTTATGTTGAGCCTTTTGGACTGACCATAACCAGGAGGAGCATTTTCCCGGACCAAGGCAGCCTGCCGCTGATACAAACTTTTATGCAGAGCACTTTGGGAAAGAAAAAGGATAGATTAAGACAGTGGCTCTTAGATTTAACAGGTGATGACTTTTCTTGTGTATTTCACAAGTGCAGGCAGGCTGCATGACTAAATGCTCCACTAACACACACTTTCCACAGAACTCCTCCTATGCTCCTCTTTTTCCGATTGATCCGAAAAGATGTTCCATCTTCATTTAGCCTTTGTGTGTGTTACAGCGATCGCTAACTGCAGGAGCGGATCCCTGCTGCTGCCTGATTGGCAGAGAGTGTAGTTCAGCATGAGGTCAGAGGTGTCTGTCAGTGTCATCCTCCGCACAGAAAAACACAGCTGGCCAGACAAGTGATGTCAGACTGAGGATAATAATTAAATAACTGATGCCGGCCAGGCTGATTGACACAGAGCTAATATGGTAAAAGGACACTGAGGATGATCATGAAGAAATGCACAGTAACACTGGTTGCAGTCATAAATGAACATGGACGATCATTTTAGTCATTGTAATTTAGTCACTCTAGCTTCAGTCTCTTAAAAGATCATATATAGATGAAAAACTTTTTATCATAATCATATCCATCATTAAATTATACTCATCAATCTCACATTATCTAGTTACATTATATTAAGTTGAATTATGTGGTACTATACTATGTTAATATATCCCATATTGTGTTGCAGATTATTACTATTTATTTATCTATTCTTTCACTTTTTCTTTACTCCTTCTCTTTTCATATTTATACTTTTTACTTTATTGACTTATTTATTTTTATTTTATCATCTATCTATGCCATATTTCATATGTATATAATACCATACTATCTGCTTCTCAGCCACTTACACGCACGCATGCACACACACACACACACACACACACACACACACAC
>CAEMYA010000093.1:1372876-1395418 GCA_903131615.1 Diplodus sargus
CAGTTTATTCATCATATTGGCAAATACTCACACTGTGGTAACAGTTCCAAAATGTCTTCTGTGGCTCTGGAGGAGCTTTGTTGAGTCTGAAAATAACCCATGATGATGTCATATTGATCTTTGACCATCCAACCTGACGGGCCAAAGCACCCTGTGAAGACAAAGGGTCGGAGTAAGAGTCATGCTAGTCCAGCGTGGATTTAAGGCTGCTCCTGGCTGAAGTCAGATCTCAGTACATTAAATGGTGCATTTTTCAGAGAAAAAATGAAGAGGCTACCTCATAAATTAAATGACTGTAAATGAGAAAATGTGGAAAATAATGTAGAATAACTCTAAGCTTTGGCTCTGCTGCCTGGTGACTACGTGACTGCACTACACAGCTCCGGATATACAATCTTAAAACAAGCTTATGAGCTATCGTCAATTATCAGAAATGTATTACTTTTTAATCTTTAGTCTAACTACTACTAAGTCTTCACTGAGAGACTGGATAATCATTGTCTTTCTCAGAATTATGAGCACCCATTAGTATCATCTTTATTCAATCAGTCTTTATTTGTAAAGCGGCAGTTCACAACAAAAATGTTATCTCATCGCACTTTACAGTTTGAGCAGGTCTAGACCATACTTTATAATTGAGTTTATTTACAGAAACCCAACATTTCCCACATGAAAAAAGAGAGAAAAAACAGACAATTGTCTGGTCTTGATGGTTGAGGTTGCTGCTGGAACACGTGAGTGTCATTTTGTGCCATGCTGGTAAACAACGTGAACACAAGTATCTTCGAGAGCCGTAGTTCATTAAAACCGCTGCCACAGACTCAGATCTAGGCTATGTACTGACAAGCTAGGTTAACAACACAGACAAACAGAGTGGAAAGAGATTGACTGCAAGCTATGCCATAACCTGGCTCATAGGCCATGGCAAATACAGGATGGACACAATAGATGACTGAGAATTAAATTATTTATCATAATGAAGCAAGTAACTATACTATAAATAACTATGAATGTGTGTAGTCTGTAAGTCAGAATGATCAGCAGTGTAAATGTGAGCATTATGAGGTGTGCAGTGTTGTGCAAAAATAAAACCAAAACCAAATAAAGCGAAGGCGTGTGGACGCTGGCTGTGTCTGGTCCGAGTGAGAGAGAATGTGCGAGCAGGTCTGGGCTTTTATCATGTGAGAGCTCTTAGCCCAGGTGCTCCAAATCCATCTGGATACTGCTACTCCCACCTCTAGCACCTTCACAGAGCAACAGTACCACAGAGTAACTTGTCCACAACACCTACATATTACACAGTTAGGCAGGGGCTGTCATTGGCTTGGGAATCACAGGGTACCTCACCATACACAGCGCATGATACCGATAATATAATGATAAGCCATCCATGGCCCATGATGCTGATTTTATCACGATGCAGCAACTCTGCGAAAATCAGCCACCATCCACATCCAAACCCTCAGTTCTTCATCACATCTTAGTCTCCTCGACTCTGATATCAGACAAACTGCTTAATGTTTCCATCCAGCCTTTCATCAAATCGAACACAACTCCTCTTATGCCATATCTTTCAAATTTTTTGAGTATTGGTTTATGATATCAAATGTTTTTGCTTTTTTATCTGTAAAATCTCCTACTAAAAACTTTTTATTATTAATACAACCAGTAATTCCTCCTCCTTCCTGCATTAATGCCACTGATGTAGATCTATTTGCTCTAGAACCATACTGACTGTCCGACAATAAATTACACTTTTTCAATGAAATTATTTAGCTTTCTAATAAAAGAGTTTTCCAAATATTTTGGGTCATCATACTGTAATATTTATTCTTATGTCATACGCTACTTTGGGAATTTCAATTTCAATTTCATTTTATTTCTCTGGTTATAATGCTCTCACACAGCCACCATGAACTCTCCTGCATGGGCTTGGAATGAAGATTCCTCTACTATTGTACAGAAATACTATCTTTATTATTTGTTTCAAGAGAGGAGTTATCTAAGTGACCATTCTAATCCTCTAGCTAATTATCAAGCTAAATATCCAACATGCTAGTTAACGTCAAGGACTGCGGTGGAAGATGACGGTAAAACACTGGATTTATTTATTAATTTTATTTTTATTTATTTACACTGGTGCGATTTACACGTTACTGCACACGTCTTTGGAAAAACATCAAGCCCAACCTACATAGAAATATAAACAAAACACATGAAAATCTAGGGGGCCAATGTGCGCTACTTTGACAATAACTAACAAATGCCTCTTCTGGGTATAACAAGCAAATGCCTCCTACAAGCTCCAGTGAAATTAAATGTCAAACTGAAGGTGTATAGGGGTTTGGATTTAAAGAGGTTTCAAAAAACCACAGTTTCCTCACTAGAAAAATGTGGGCCATCAAGAAAACCCAATAGACCCCAAGCAGACCAGAGTTTCTGGCTGGCAATTGAAGGGAAATAAGGTTCTCAATGAGTCAGGGACAGATTCATGAGGGCGAGGGCCCCGTGTGTGCCACTCCCCACCTCTTATAAGCATTCACAAAAAGGGTAATGCCCTTGTTCTCCTCGAGAGGCAGGGCTTTTACGCTGAACTTCTCTTTATACATTTCTGCTCAAGGAGGTTTGTTTCTGCTTGCCATGCATAGCTGGCATCGCTTGCTGATTTCCCAAACTAGGAAAGGAGCCGAGGCTCCTAACGTTTGTGCGTCAATCCAGTGTCAAAAAAATCAATGCCATTGAGACGAATTTGTGTTAATGTGTTATTATCACTTTCATTTCGACAGCCCTTATTCCATTACATCAACAATTGTGGTTTTGTTTTCCAGTTCATGTAAAAAGATTAATATTCTTTCAACTGAAAATGTGTTCTCTGCTTCCCTGATTTGAGCCAGGTTTGGATATTACTATGACCTTGAATGTTTTTTTTTAAATTGATTTAAATATTCTTTGATGTTGTTGTAATTGGCATATTGGCACCAATAAAGTGAATTATTGACATACTATGCACTGACTTTGCTGTTATACTGTTCATCGTGTAGTAGCAACTTGTATTATTTAGAATGTCAGCACTTGCTGTCAACACTAGTTCATGCATATTATTTCAGTCAGTGTTCAGTGAATGTTAATAGTACTATGGCCTCTTCTGTTGACCCATTCATCTTACAATTTGCAGACCATGTTGAATTTTCTTTTGTTTCCTTAGCAGTCGTGCCATTCTGGCAATGTCCGTTTCTTATCTTGTGAGGTGTTCGTTAACATAGGCGACGGATCCCTTCCGCTTCCTTCCTTGTCTGAAGGACAGCGTACGCAGGAGTACTGCTCCAGATCTGCCACACGAAACTCTAAGAGGATCATTCTGTTGTCTTCCTCGGTGGAGGAGCCATTCTCCTAGTCCGCCTGATTGGTGCTGTGGGGTGTGGCCAGAAGGACACTTAAGGTGCCCACTAATTGATGCAGGTGTGATGCACATGAAGTCTTTTGTTTTCGACCGCAGGCTGGCAGTTTGAGCTCTTGTTAAGACTGTAATGCCTGTTGTAAAGACTGTTTTCAAGAATTATTAAATGGATTTGCATATCCAACGATATCTTTTGCCTGCAGAGGTATTATTGTGATGCTTAACTAACAACTTGCACAGGAGCCAAGCTGAGAAATCACGCCAAAGGCCGCGAGTGCATAACAAGCCAAACCCAGGTCATTTTTCTGCTCAATGTCACTTCTCCAAAATAAATAAATAAAGTAAATGCCAGATGTCTCAATATATGTTGTCCGATGTCCAAAATCCAAAAACAGTTGTCTTATTCTAAAAGTATAGTCAATAGCCCAGGATGGGAGAAACGGAAAATCAGGGCCGGTTTTTGCTATGAGCAATGTGGGCGACCGCCCGGCGCGCAATCTATGTGAGGGCACACGAGCGCAAAAAAAAAAACCTCAAAACAAAACTCGCCAGTTTTCTAGACTACCGCCGCTCATTTCCATTAGTGGAGTGGGTGCTGGGGCGCCCTCATTGTCACCTCAACTTGCTGCTGAGAGTCATACAGGTTGTGTGTGTCAGAAGAGGCAAGGGGGAGGGGGATAGACTGATCCCAGGCCAGTGAGGCCACACAACACAAACTGCTTCCAAATAATTGTATTTCATTCCTAAAATTAAAATAGATCCATATACCTACATGTAATTAATTGGGTTATGTGAAAAATGAAAAAAAAATAAATAAAAAATCTGTGCAGTCATCTACGTGACTCACATGACTCCGGTTGATTGACGGGCGAATAGACAGCGTTGGCAAAAGCTTTTTTCAAGGTAATGAAAGAGTTAATGATGTCGAGTCTTCATCTTCATCATGGATCAAAGTAAAAGACCAAAGAAGCCATCAGGTGCCCAGTTCAGAAAAAGAAGAAAAGAAGAAGAGGAGAAACAGGCAAAAGATAAAGGTATGCAGATTTCTACTAGAGACATGAGTGACAGTAGGCTATAGGCTATTAATTAGCCTCTTGCTGATATGTTGCTATTAGCCACAGAAGACGACTGTATTTGGTTTTTAGTTTTGCTGAACTAGCAACTATAAGAATTGAGGCATCATGTCATGCAACTAATTTCACCCATAGGCAACCTAGTCTAGTTTATGTTTGCAACACAACAAGTGCAAATTCACACAGACATCCTGACTGTGGAATGTTTTATTGCTATACGCTATATGCTAAGTTAAATAACTTCTAATATACATTGACAAGGCATTTTGTAAGCTACATGTGATATGTCATGTCATGTCATTGTCCGTAACCCCTTATCCCTTTCCATGGGGTCGCGGGGGTTGCTGCTGAGGCGAGGGCAGGGTACTCCCTGGACAAGTCGCCAGCTCATCGCAGGGCCCTCGCTGATGAGCAACGTGGGGTTCAGTATCTCGCTCAAGGACACTTCAACATTCAGCTCAGCCCAGCTCGGAGCCGGGATTTGAACAAGTGACCTTCCGTGATATAGCTTTTTAAATAATTTATAGCGTGTTATGCTTAATCAATAGGATGTTAAAAAATGTTAATAAAATGTGCATTATGGTCATTTTAATTGGGTAACCGATGCATGTGTGATGTAAGTGTGATCTATCTTACATATTTTATCTTAATTGTAAATTCAGGGGCACTTCTGAAATATTTTGGAGCGAGAGCACCCACTGGCCAAAATGAGGAGCCATCTACCTCTGCAGCCACATGTTCCTTGCAGGATTTTTCAGGTGTGGGTGTGTGTGTGTGTGTGTGTGTGTGTTCTCTTTATTAGAAATGCCTCAACCAGAAAACCCACCAAATCCTGTGCCTGAGGATGAGCCTCTGTCTACTGACCCTGCTAATTGGCCTTCAGTACTGACTGACAGAATTCGGACACAGCTGGTTTGCAGAGGACCAAGTGAGGTACCTGCTGACTTTGTTTTCCCCCAGGAATGAGTTGGATGGAAGAAGTTGCCATCACCTGTATTTCAAGAAGACATTGGTTAATGGTGAAAAGATTCCCAGAAGCTGGTTAATCTATTCAGAGAAAAACAACAGCCTTTTCTGCTTCTGCTGCAAACTCTTTTCTAAGAGGACAATTAACTTAACAAGCTCAGGCCTGACAGACTGGAAACATGCAAGTTCTTTGCTCACCTCAGCAGTCCAGAACACCTCAACTCCATGAAAGTATGGAAAGAACTGGCAGTCAGGATAAAAAAGGGGGAAACAATTGATAACCAGGAGATGGCACTTCTAGAGGCTGAGAAGATGAGATGGAGAGCAGTGTTGACCCGTTTGACTGCAAGTGTGCAGTCTCTGGCATTGAGAAATCTGGCACTAAGCGACAACAGAAACATTGTTCTCGCCATCTAATGGCAATTTCCTTAAAGAGGTTGAACTGATGGCACAATTTGACCCAGTAATGAAAGAGCATCTTAACCGGGTCCAAACAAGTACCTCTGGTCACCCCAGCTACCTCAGTCACAGCATTCAGAACAAACTGGTTAATTTGATGAGCAGCAAGATCGTTGTTGAAATGGTGAGTGACATCAAGCAGGCAAAATATTTCTCAGTTATTCTTGATTGCACACCAGACATCACCACACAATGGTGCAAACATGAAGGGAAAAAACAAGGGTGTTCAAGCCTTTGGTTGTGGCCGATGCTTCTCAGGCTTCCACTGATGCCATGAATTATTTTGGCATCTTACACAAGCTTTTCACCCTGTTTTCAGCCTCCACTCAGAGATGGACCATACTAAAAAAACATGTGGGCATCACTTTGAAGATGTGGACTGGCACAAGGTGGGAAAGTAAAGTGAAGAGTGTTGAGCCCCTGAAATATCAGGCAGCTGCTGTGAGAGAGGCACAGACTGATCACACTAAAGACCCCATCATCAAGGTTGAGGCCCAGTCCTTGTCGGAGGAGGTGGGATCCTACCGCTTCAGCATCTGTACAGTGGTGTGGAACGACATCTTGAGCCAGACACACCATGTGAGCAAGTTGATGCAGTCTCCCAGCATGCAAGTTGATGTAGCAGTCAGTCTTCTCAATAGGATTGAGAAAGATCTTTAAAGCTACAGGGCAACAGGCTTTGTGACAGCACAGATGTCAGCCAAGGATATTTGTGAAGAAATGAATGTTGAGGCTGTTCTGCAACAGAAGAAACTGAGGTCCACAAAGCGTCACTTCTCCTATGAGGCATTTGATGAGCCTTTAAGTGATGCTCTGAAGAAGCTAGAGGTCACATTTTTCAATGTTGTTGTTGATGCTGCAGCGTCAGCTGTTCAGGAAAGATTTTCCACACTGGAAAATGTGAGAGAGAAGTTTGGAGTGCTCTCTAATTTCAGAAACCTCCCAGACAAAGAGCTGCAAAAAGAATGTGAGACCTTGCAAAGTACACTGCACTTTAAGGGACACTCAGACGTGGATGGCAGAGAGCTTGTGCAGGAGCTGAAGAACTTCCCTGACCTCCCATCAAAGTCCATGACTCTGCTTGAGCTGCTGACTTTCATCCATGAGAAAGAGCTCGCAGAAATCTACCCCAATCTGTGGACTGCACTCAGAATTGGTTTGACCCTTCCAGTGACAGGAGCTGAAGCAGAAATGAGTTTTTCCAAGCTGAAGCTTATTAAAACGTACTTGAGGTCCACGATGTCACAGGACCTTCTCTCTGGACTTGCCATCATCAGCATCAATCATACAGTTGCACAACAGATTTCGTATGATGATGTAATTAATGATTTTGCTAGAAGAAGAAGAAGAAGGCTCGAAAAGTCAAGTTTTAGATTGCACTTCACACCTGTTGTTAATGTTAATGCCAGTTGTAAACAGGGTGAAAAAAACACAAGTTGAAAAATCTGCTACAGTCTGAGCACTAAATTCATATTATGTTAATTATCTGCTGTTTATCTATGTACAAAACTGGTGTGTTATCATAACTGGAACTGTTCAGATGTTATTAGGATGGTGCAAAACAAATCTCTATGTAAAATACTAAATAGTTTACTGTAGGAATCTTTTTTGTGCTCCATAGAGTAGTTTGTTTTTTTGTTTTTTTAGCTTTCTTCAGGGATTTTTCAAGCATGGTTATTAGATCCTGTGATGAAGGATTTGTGCAATTTACATTGGTGTTTATATTCTGTATTTCATTTATATTCAATTTATTTATCTTGTTTTTTCTCTGTTCTTGTTACCTTTTTGTATTTAAGATTACATAATAAAATAATACAAATAATATAATACATTGTTGTGTTAGTGGCACGGTTTGGGAGCGCCAAGGGATGGTTCGCCCAAGGCGTAAATCTAGCCAGGACCGCCTCTGCAGAACATTAAAAACACAGCCGTATTGCGACGTATTGCTTCTCATGCACGTGTGAAGCTGTGTCGTGTGATCTAGAGATTTGCCGATTTCTACAACGACGCATGCAGGTTTCTCTGCAAAAATACACTTTTAATGTCTGTATCTGTAAATCTGTCACAGACATGAAGAGAATACACACAACAGGCGAGGGGCAGTTTCTCTCCTTCATTTTCACCTTTCTTTTACTTTCTTTCCCTCCACCCCTCTCCCCTCCTCATGGTTTCTCGCTCATTCAAAAGGGGAAAAGGAAAATCACGTCATCATATTTATTGGTAATTATCAAAGGAAAACTCCATGTACACAAATAAAGCAGACAGGAGCTGTGCAGCAACAACACAGCTGCCACCACAAGTTTACCTGACAGCCGTTCCTGTAAGTCTGTCTCATTATGTTTTTTTCTTTTCATAACCAGAAGATGTAGCTAGTTCCGCCTCACTGGAGTTTTAAACATTGGCACCGCTTTGATACTGGGGGAGGCTGCATTATCGGTCAGACTTCGGACTGGAGTATGTGTGTCTGTGTGTGTGTGAGAAAGAGAGAGAAAGAGAGCGTGTGCGCATACAGCACACGATGCAAAACGTTAGAGATTGTTAATGCTATTATGAGAAGTGAAAAACATTTTTGGGTCAATACGACCCTATGCCACAGCAAATTAGACAAGGGTGGGCCGGTTATTCAACCCTGTCTTGTATAATGACATGACATAAACCATAGATCTTGATCAGATACCATGAGCAATATATGGTATGTAATGTCTATATATGATCTGACTGACAAAGAACACCACATACCTGATATAAATAGTGTCTTGGCTCTCACATAAGGAGTCTGTCACATGTATACATCGTTACACATTATGTATGGTGTACACGCTTAAATTGCTCAGAACCGGCTGAGTCCATAAAGTGTAGGGTTTCAGTTGTGGCACCATCACCCATCTTGCCACACACAATGACAGGATTCATTAGATTCTGTCAGACAGGTTTGCTTGAGAATGAAAGAAGACTCAAGTGCAATTACATTTACCTCACAGTTTTGAAATTACGTAATTCAATTATTAAACACAGTAGGAGGGGATTAAATGAACGGCACTGCAGTTCAAATCTTCTTTCACATTAAATAGTCTTTCTACAAAGTATGACCTTTAAGATGAACATTTCATTATCATTCTGGTGAATCATCAGCACTGAATCATCTGTGTCTGAAAAGCCTCCAGATTCTCATAAACAACTTCAGCAGTTGCATGAACACGGCGGGTGTTGCTGTGTGTCCTGATTTGTTCAGCTTGGTGAGGAACACCTACTGATGTGTTCATATGACAGGTGGAGAAAAAGAAGGCACTTGTTCTTAGCAAGCCCCTGCCACAGACAATTAAACACATGGCTGTTTGGAGTAGAGCACACAAGCAAGTTTTACCAGCGAGAACAGGACTGTGCTGGAATTCCTGAGGTGTCTACTAAGTTGGCAGTAAAAACACTCCATGTATCTATCCAGGACTCCTGTGCACAGGCATCCCAGTGTAAAGTGGTCATGCATCTCGACGGATCTGTCACCAGATGCTTAGTGTGCCCCACAGTTGCTGACGTCCCTGGCCCGGCTCTTTGTCTGCCTGACTGCAGCACAACAGAACAGATTCACATTCCTCACATCCACAGGCAGCACTTGGCATCGCTCTGTGGGAGAATACTTTATGACAACCTGACACACATTTTCTATGCTCAATTTGTCATCCAGTGAAAGGATGTTCATTAGCTGTGGATGGGAGCTATTTTCAATCTGAAAAGCAGAGGCAGAGAGCATCTGGCCTTTGAGGTGTGGTAGAGTGCAGGCAGTAACCATACCAATCAGTGTCGGGTCAGGTGAGGTAGAGATAGACATACAGGGGAGGAAGAAAGTGCACATTTGGTGGCCTCAAAACAACTTGTAGCTGATAGAAACTTAGATTACTAAATGGCTAATTCTGGATTCATTGTTATTTTCATTGTTTCATACACAGTAAGACTGTATCAATATATTATATGAAACATATCAAGAGAAATCTGGTTATGTTGTGACATAGGGTTAAAAAAAGAAAAGATCCTCAATGTATTTAAATCCTAATCCGTAAATCCTAACCCCTAGATCCCACCAGGACCATCTTGGCCACATTATGGCCATGATAAGGTGGCTGGAGCTGATCACGGCTGTTCTAGACAGTACCTGTTCTAGTCAGTACCTGTTCTAGACAAGAGCATATTGAATGAGACAAGTCAGACAGTGGAACGGAGCAGAACATCCAGTCAGTTTTCAAAATAAAACATGGTGTGCTGACTCGGGATCTACAGCACAACAAAGTCAGAAATGTTAAGAATAAACATACTTCAAAAGGACAAATGACAAAACAGTTTAACTACTAAGCCAACTCAACCACAGTAGAAGCACAAAAAATGAGAGATGAGGAAATAAACACAATCTGAGCAAGTCAACAAGAGCAGGCAGGCATAACATAACCCAATTACAGATATCTCTGAGGCTTCCCCTTTGATACTGGTCTGACAAAGCATTCAAACAGCATTAGTAGAAGAAATGGTGATTTCTGTTCTCGATAAGATGGCGAGAAAGCTCCATGAAATGAAATAGTTTATACTCAAGTCATTTGTGGGGACTGAGAGCTTCCTTCAGTTGGTTGGTTTCAGTCGCAGTGAGTAGCATAAGAATTCACATCGTCCTGCCGACGAGAAACAATATCCAGATCTGGATAGTTGTACCCTGCGCGTCGAGGGATCATTGCTCTCTTCTCTTTTACTATCTCCTATATGCGGACTTCTGTAAAATTTTATTTCTCTTCATTGTGATGTTTTCTTTTTTATGGCCAATTATGATGTGTGGCCTGCCCATTTCCAGGTCTCCTGGTGGTGTTAAGATCATGTGACTCGGGCACCATTTGGCGATGCCTTCTCAGTCGTCCTCCTGACTCCACACACTTTACATATATTATATACGCATTTGTATCAGATGTTCTGTCAAAGCGATTTCTAAACTGTGATTTGTTCTATTCTTTACTTATGACATCTACTGCATGTCTGTCCGTCCTGGGAGTGGAGTTTCTTGAGTTTTCTTCCATCTTGTTTCCCACGTTAACATTTTTTTTTTCTCAATGTGGCAAGTTTTTCCTTAGTCAAATCAAGGGTCTAAGGACGAGGATGTTGTTCACTGTTCAAATTGTGAAGCCAACTGAGGCAATGTGATTGTGATTTTGGGCTGTATATACAAATCATTGATTAGATATGATTTAGAGCTGTGGTAGAAACAGCATATTAGAAATGTTTGTCTCCAGACCCAGCTGAGGACCCCATCCCTGCTGAACAGCTTGCCTTTGTAATGCCATTTATAGTACCACAGACTGTTAAGCAAACCAGTTACCAGTATTGCCAGATTGGTTTGAGGTTTTCCATCCCAATAATAATAAAGTCCACCCAGAATAATAATTAAAACCCTGAAATATGTCCAATAGTAGACAATTCAAATTCATTCATAAAAAACAGCAACAGTATTGTGGTTCTTCACAAGTTTCCAATATGAAATAATAAAACAACTGTGTTCATATGTGCACAAGAACACAGATAGGAGGCTACAAAGTATGATGCAACAATTTGCAATTTTATGCTCTATTTTTGCCTTCTGTCTTATAAATAAAAGGGCAGCTGGAATCACTACAATAGGTTTTATTTAACCTCATAAACTGCAACAAGCCTTGACAGCATGCCAATTTAAAGTGTTGCCCGCATGTACACACAGGAAGAGGGAGAGCAAAACAGAGATAGAGAAGTAGGCTACACGCAATCCAGTGATATGCCATATGCACCCTAATATGGATATTTTTCCAAGCGGATCTTTCCCCCCACATGAACTTCATTTTACAAAATATCTCCATACACATAAGAACACAAAAACATTGCAGATATGTTAAAAACATGCATAGTGAAATTATTCCCTGTAGTTATTTAAACACATAGTAGCTAACTTTTAATAATAACAGTTATTTGACACATACTTCCTTATTTTTCAATTAAAAAACACCTTTCTGGCACATCGCCTGAGGTGCTATGGAGATATTGAAAGGTGATTCCTATGGGTAGATATTTGTGGAATTGCTCTTTACAGAAAGCTAGAATGGGCATATGCAAATTGAGGTGAGACATCAAGTAGTCTGTGTTAGTTTTGAAAAAAACAACAACTTTGGAAGGCATTTACCTAAAACACTATTCACACGTATGCAGATGGACAAAATGCATAGAAAAAGCTTTGTTTTGATAGCCAATGCTTGCTGTACTTGGGTAAACCCCTATGGGTGTGATTCACTTGTGCCTGTGATAGAAATCTTTTCACATGTAATAGTAAATCACTCTGAAACTGGGCTGATCTTGGTAGAGCTCAACAAGTAGCTTTGATGTATGTAATGCAGCAGTCTGTGTGTGTGAGAGTGTGTTTCACAGCAGTAGCACAGAGGCAGACTGCCACACAGTGAGACAGCACCGGGATCCGTCATCAGAACCATTATCCTTTGTTGTAGCCAGACCCACCTACATCAGGTGTTGAAAGTTCAGGTTAAAGTGCATTCGGCTGAGAAAAGCTCTCCATTCTCTGCTTTCTCAAATGACCAAATTAATTTGGCTTCCTTGGACAGAAGTGTCTACATCCATTATGTGTCTGTGCAACTGTGCACTGTGGCCTTCAAGAAGAGCTTTTATTAATGCTTTTATACAAGAGAAGACACATTTAATTGCTCACACATTAAGATGTTGATGTGAGATAAACACAAAGATTTGTTTTGTTTATGTGATGAAGTATCACCAGTCAAAACCTTCAGTCTGCTACTGGACTTCTATTCTCTACAGGTTGTATCTGATACAACTATATTTATCAATACAAATGATTTCTATTTATGAATTCCTTCTTGTATATTTCTCTTATTTATTTCTTCATATATACTTTCTGGATATGTGTATATACACTCTGCTGCTGTTCATGCTTTTGTGGTGGCTGATTTCCAGGGGAGGAGGAGCTTAAGTATTGAGAGAACAGGGGTGCCGATTAGCTCACTTGGATAAGCGGGTGTCCCATGTACAGAGGCTTTGTGCTCACTGCAGAGGCCCCAGGTTCGAGTCCCGGCTTGGGACTCTGTGCTACGTGTCTCCCTCTCTCTCACCCAGGTTTCTCTCATATCTGAAGCTGTCCCATCAATAAGGCCAAAAAAGAATTAACCGAACAGACCGATTTAGTTGTTTCTTAAGGCACTAAGCCTGCATCTTTTCCTGGAGATAACTGAGGCTGATTGCATCCTCTCCACGACTCTCTCTTTTGTCCAGTCTGCCTATGCTAAAACTCAAATATGATGAATAGCACCGATTCGAATGTAATGTCTAAATAATAGAAAGACTAGGGTAATGCATATGAACAGTTTACCAACCTTGTGATTTCATCAGGTATATAGTCTGGTGCTGACCAATCAACAATGAGTTGTGAAATATGGTAAAGCTGACTCTAAGAGAATCCAGGCTAATATTCTGCGGGTATGTTCTTTAATGTTTCATTTCTGAGTAATACTACTATAGAATAAAGGAATACTTTGGTTACAATATCAAGCATTATGAGTCTTGGGAGAAAGAAGCCTATGTTCACTAATAGTTACTGAAGGTCCTTAAAACCCATTTGGATTCCTAGTTTGGGTTGTTTTTCCTATTTAGGTTGGAGTACATTATTGTCATGGCAGTGGATGTTGTTGGTGTGGTAATCTTTACCATTTTCTCTTCGGACTTTTTTTCCACCATTTTATTTAGATTTTTTGACTGAATAAAGAAAGTGTAATGAGCAACACTCATAGCGATTGCCTATACGACCTCTGAGAAAGTAATATATGCAACTAGTGCAGAGTAAGTGTAACTGTGTGGATTGCTTTAAGGATTTCTGCAAAAACAATAATTAAAGCCAGATTAGGTTTAGCTGATTTCGGTCAAATGTCAAATGGGACCTTATGAGAAAAAGCTTACGAGATGAAGACCTAGCTTTTTTCGTAAGTTATATCATCAGGCCCCCACATCTGCCACTGAACTGCCCAACAGCTGTGCAGACCTCCACCCCCAAAGTAAGAAGATTTTTACTTGATTTTCACAAAATAGAGAAAACTTTGTGAAATGAGCTTGAGAGAGTTTATTTTTAGTTTGCTTGACTAAATCAATGATTCATATGCTTACTTCACATTCATGTTGGATATATTTCATACATCAATTTGTTGATGTAGTGTGAATACGTTCCCTGTCTTCTGCTTCTTAATAGCTGACATCGAGAAAATCAAGAGTTATCCAGACCCAGGAAGTTGCGTGCAGAACTGTTCCCTGACGCCATCACACAGGTAGGTAATCCTGAATCCTATTTTGTACCTTTTGTTTTATTCATTTTCTCTGCAGATAGTGGATAATCAGAATGAGGTGGACACTGTGAAGCGAGAGAGGGAACAAATATTCCAGTCCGTCAATGAGCTTTAAAGGAGAAAAGTGAAACGGTCAGATAATGTCAGATAAAAAAGGGGGGACTTCAGTACTCAATGTCTCTTAGTATGCCTGGCTACTATTTAGTCCTTTCTTTATTGTCAGTAATGCTCTTGGTGTTACACTAAAGTAGAATCAAATGCATGCAATACTCAGAATTATGCCAAAACAAAATCTGAATGGAAACCTATTCTGCTGTTGAAAGTGGAAATCTCTTGATGTTTTTGTCTGGTTTACTTGTGATATGGTTTTGTGCCACTCTGCTAATAACTTCACCATCCCAAAGTAGAGAGGCGCTGAGATGAGGTCTTGGATTATTAATCGAGTGTGCAGAAGGACAACTGCAGGATACAGATTCACACAAGACTACAGTTAATTCCATCCAAGACTCACAGTCAAGCCACAAACACAGGAGAGGCCACCCACAAAAATGTTTCTCATAACAGCTTCAATATCCACTGATAAGCCCGGAGCCAAGATAAATAAGAAAACGCTTGTCTGCCAGCCTCCTAGTTTACACTGTAAATACTATTGGAGTTTGCAAGGCAGTTGGTCAATATTGCCTCTTTAAAGTCAGCCACACCCCAACTAACATTACAGGTCCTCAGCTGTGGGCTCGTCACCGCCAGAGGGAAAAAAACCCCCTCTTCTTTCAACTTTCCAAAGATCTGGTCCAGAGATCAGTTGAAACCTGTGAATAACTCGTCACTTATTTCTCTAGTATTAGGATATACACTAGTAAAATACTTCTAGATAAAACGTTATGCAGCAGTCACCTTAACAATTAAATCATCGGTTAAACTGTGGCAAAATAATGACTGTTTTCACATTCGTAACTTTATAACGTGGCTTAAAATGTGACTTTTCACTCTCTTTCACTCACTCTGTGAAAATGCTAAGCCATTAAATTCATTATCACCTCTGATGTGTATGTTGAAACACATCCTTGAACCTTTTTTGTTTATCAAACAGACAGCTTGGTAAAATATCTGCCACTTCAGAGGGGAAAAACCGTCTTGTCATTCTTGAAAGAGCAATTATCGGGAAACACAAAGTCGTGTGTTGAAAGACAAGTGATTCTACGGAAGCAGAGATGTGCTTTGTTGGCCAGTTAGGTATCACCTTTCCTCTGACCCCAGCATCAGCCGGAGCCTTCACAGAGCAAACAGATCCTCCATGTTGTTGGGGGACAAAGGTAGGGCAGATATGGTTATTAGCAATTAATAATTACAAATGCTAATTATTAATATTAATAATAGAATTATAAATTAGATTTATAAAATGGGGTATCACGCTGGAATCAGGGACCATTAACCAGACCATAAACCATTTCAAACGAAGTGTTCACTTTAAATGTAAATATTTGTAATTTATATAAAAGGACCATCACAACCAGCAGTTACCATAAAGCATATGCGCAAAATAATCACAGAACACTGCTCTGTACAATATAAAACAATTTATAAATTTTAGCAAATTGATCAGTAATAAATAATACTTAACTCAAACATCTGTCATTCAACAACAGCAGCTAAACTATGAAACTAAAACAATACAACAAACTCAAGCAGCAAACAACAAACAAGCAAGCTGTGTGTGTGTGTGTGTGTGTGTGTGTGTGTGTGTGTGTGTGTGTGTCATAGAGACAACGAGAGAGGGCAGAGATGGCTGACGCGATTTCTTGGAAAATGATGTCACCAAGTGCCCAATATGGTGGATGTTGCTATATCACCCCAAATGCTGGTCAGTGGAGGTGAACTCATGCGGCTTGAACAAACAGTGGTGAAACAGTGTCTGTCTACCTAACATGTGCCTTGAATCAGTGTGATTTGGCCTACGATAGACTTTGATGTTTGCCGGATTTGGTGCACACTACTGGTCAAAAGTTTGGACACACCATCTCATTTAATGTTTTTTCTTTATTTTCATGACTATTTACATTGTAGATTCTCACTGAAGGCATCGAAACTATGAATGAACACACATGGAATTATGTAGTAAACAAAAAAGTGTGAAATAACTCTAAATATGTTTAATATTTTAGATTCCTCAGAGGAGCCACACTTTGCTTTGTTGACAGTGCTGCAAACCCTTGGCCTTCTCTCAATGAGCTTCCTGATGTAGTCACCTGAAATGGTTTTCACTTCACAGGTGTGCCTTGTCAGGGTTCATTCGTGGAATTTCTTGCCTTCTTAATGGGGTTGGGACCATCAGTTGTGTTGTGCAGAAGTCAGGTTGGTACACAGCTGACAGCCCTCTTTGACAACTGTTGGTATTCATATTATGGCATATTATGGAACCAATCAGTTAAGTAAAGAGAAACGACAGTCCATCATTACTATAAGAACTGAAAGTCAGTCAGTCCGGAAAATTGCAAAAACGTTGAATGTGTCCCCAAAAACCATCAAGCGCTATGACGAATCTGGCTCACATGAGGACCGCCAAGGAGAGGAAGACCAAGAGTCACCTCTGCTGCTGAAGATAAGTTCATCTGAGTCACCAGCCTCAGAAATCGTAAGTTAACGGCACCTCAGATTAGAGCCCAGATGAATGCCACACAGAGTTCTAGTAGCAGACACATCTCTACATCAACTCTTCAGAGGAGACTGTGTGAATCAGGCATTTATGGTCAAACAGCTGCCAAAAAAACACTACTAAGAAAAAGCAACATGCAGAAGAGATTTGTTTGGGCCAAGAAACACAAGAAATGGAAGTGGAAATGTGCTTTGGTCTGATGAGTCCAAATTTGAGATCTTTGGTTCCACACGCCGTGTCTTTGTGCGACGCAGAAAAGGTGAACAGATGATCTCCACATGCATGGTTCCCACCGTGAAGCATGGAGGAGGAGGTGTGATGGTGTGGGGCTGCTTTGCTGGTGACACTGTTGGGGATTTATTCAAAATTGAAGGCACACTGAACCAGCATGGCTACCACAGCATCTTGCAGCGACATGTCATCCCATCCAGTTTGCGTTTTGGTGGACCATCATTTATTTTTCAACAGGAAAATGACTGCAAACACACCTCCAGGCTGTGTAAGGCCTATTTGGAGGAGGAGAGTGATGGAGTGCTGCGCCAGATGACCTGGCCTCCACAGTCACCTGACCTAAGACCAATCGAAATGCTTTGGGATGAGATGGACCGCAGATAGAGGGCAAATAGGCCAACAAGTGCTTAGTATCTCTGGGAACTCCTTCAGGACTGTTGGAAAACCATTTCAGGTGACAACCTCATGAAGCTCATTGAGAGAATGCCAAGAGTGTGCAAAGCAGTAATCAAAGCAAAGGGTGGCTATTTTGAAGAATCTAAAATATAAAACATGTTTTGAGTTATTTCCCACTGTTTTCTACATAATTCCATATGTGTTCGAATTCATTCATACTTTTGATGCCTTCAGTGAGAATCTACAATGTAAATAGTCATGAAAATAAAGAAAAAACATTAAATGAGAAGGTGTGTCCAAACTTTTGACTGGTAGTGTAGGTGCTACACGACACACTTGTCTGATGTCAAAGCAGGTTTGTTAACTTTTAGTTTTCAACAAACTCATGAGACTGTG
Source organism: Diplodus sargus (assembly GCA_903131615.1). Taxonomy (NCBI): domain Eukaryota; kingdom Metazoa; phylum Chordata; class Actinopteri; order Spariformes; family Sparidae; genus Diplodus; species Diplodus sargus. The sequence continues at coordinate 1,390,805 of CAEMYA010000093.1, forward strand.
TGTATGTGTCTTCCTGAATGTATGCGTATGTGTATATGTGCAGGTTAATCACCTTTCTATAACTCAGTGTCCAGTGAACAAATTCAGGCTCAAATCACATTCAGCTGATCCTCGATAGGAGCATGGCTTATTGATCGCTTATATGGCAGCAAAGCAAACACTAAGCTCCACAGAGTGGATATGCTCAAATCAGCTTGTGATGACAACAAAAACAAAAAAAGCAGGCGACAAGCACAATGTTTTACGGTGTAAATCCAGCAGCAAAAATGACTCTGTGGTCCACAAACTCACAAACAATGTAGCTTACAAGCATACAATACACACTAATTTCTAATATCTGCCTGTACTGAGACCCAGGAAAAAAAAACAGACATAAATTAAGTGTTGGGGTGGTAAAAAACATATTGCAAAGAAATTGTTTTTAAAACTTAAGTGTATTCAAATTTTACAACATGTCCTCTGTGGTGGACAACAGAACTTACTTATTCTCAAATGCGAAACATGTAAAGGCTGAGTATGAGCAGGGAAAGTTCCTCTGGAATCATCCAGTACACCAAATACAAAACAAATAGCAATGGTAGATTTATCTTTTTGTAAACATTACACCTGAACCTTTTGTAATTTCTTCATCAGACGATTGACACTTCATGGTTTCATCCTCTGATAGATCTACACCAATCAGGCATAACATTATGACCACTGACAGGTGAAGTGAATAACACTGATTATCTCTTCATCATGGCATCTGTTAGTGGGTAGAAGCAGGAAAAATGGGCAAGCATGAGGATTTGAGCGAGTTTGATAAGGGCCAAATTGTGCTGGCTAGATGACTCATCTTCAGGGGTCTTGGAATACATGCCTTGATGGGACAGGGCTGTTTTGACAGTAAAAGGGGGACCAACACAATATCCAGTACAGAGGACATTTATAAATTAGCTGTTTTTCAAATGAAAATAAATAAGCTCAGCTCTGAAAACTCACTAAAATATTCCTGAGATGTTTACTTACTTAAAACAATTGGAAAAATTACTTTTTTTTTTTCAATTATGAATATCATGCATACCTTTCTTTTTTCCATAAAAATGTGCTTTTTGGGACGACAGCCATTTTGAAAAGACATGCACAGTCAAGTTGGCAAGGCCAAACCCCCCGAATGTGGTGTCATTGAAAAGCTCCAGTTGACTTAATAAGGTGACATGTATAGTATGAGAGATGTTAGCAAAAACCTAATGTCCACTACAGACAACAAAAATGAATTGCTGGGTCTCAGGAGGCTAAATAAGCCTCACTTTTGACCGCTTAGCTTGTGTCTGTCCAGCTTGTTTCCTCAGCATGGATGCACGGCATTGGCCGGCAACAGTGTCCTGTTGTTGTAGTGGTTGTTCTCAGCATTGTAGCAGAGGAAACAGCAGAGTCAATGTGGGCAAAGAAAACAGGACTAAGCGGGCATTTTCTGAGGGGGAATCACAAGCAGTATTGGCTTGACCAACAAGATAAAAGACTGCTGCGGAGGCAAAGGTAAGATCCAAATGTGTGAGTGATCCCTTTGAGTAGCAACTGCGCTGACTAAACAACATGTTACGATGGGAATGCCTTAAGTTGGGAAGTACAGCTGAGTGCTTAAGCTAGAGTGCTTCAGATTGTTCAATAACCATATTTTTGTTTCTTCTTGGGTGGCAACTTCCAGTGGCTGTAGTAATGATTACAGCAGCAAAGGAAGAAAGGGATGTAGTCCACATAAGCAAAGTCCACATAAAGAGGAGGTTGGGGATTGATGGTCATGTCAGACAATCATTGGACTTTCATCCAGGAGACTGCTGTTCATGTCTGGTGTGAAAGTGTACACAGTTTAACAGCACATAACCTTGCAGATTGGTTATGTTTAGGCCAGAAAACTACTTGGTTAGGTTTAGGAAAACATTTTGAAACTTGACCTGTGCAACTTTTTTTTAGAGTTTATCATCAGCTTGACTGGTAATTCCATACATGCACTTTTTATGTCCTGGTGTCCACTGAAGGTGAAGCCACAGCCTATCCCCATTCATCTAGATCGGAGCCTGGTCTTGTCATCCCAAAGCAACTGCCCAGCGGCGTTGCCAAGACGAGTGGAGTAAACATATATTCTTACAGAATGACATGTAAGTAGTTCATTGGAAAGTTTTTTGTTGATTTTATTTCTGCATCATTAGTGCATCACCGTGATCCACAAGGGGAAATCAAACTGTAAATGACAGTTTATGCAGCACTTAGCTTAAATACTTCTAATGTGTATGTTTATGTTTAAGAAACAAGTTATTATAAGCATTATTAGTATTATTAGACTGCAAATCATCAGCTCATCATCAAGCTCTCCTAAAGCCTGATAGCAACCCATTAATTTGACTCAGACGTGTTAAGGCAGGGAAACATTTAGTATGCAGGGAAAGGACCATGATTGAAAATTGACAATCTTGGTCCTCCATCTCTATCCTTCTGTCCCTTTTATAAAGAGTAGTCAAGTCACCACCAATGAACCCTTGTGTTACACTGTCATTCTAACAAGCATTCAACTAAGCCTGACAGTTCTTAAGATCTCCGGTGATCATCATCAAAGATTTTCAGTTAAAACAGCGCCAAGCAGGCCAAACTTTACATCTTTACCCCTCAAGTGGAAGGCTCCAGATTAAGTATATTTGGTGAGTGGGTGACTTCATTACATAATGACAACCATCAGAGCGAGTAATAAATTTAAAAAATCAATTAAGTTTATTGTACAGTGAACAGTTCCAAAGTACTTCACCACAAGTAGTTGATGAATATCTGAGCGTCATTATATTTGCATACTAAAACAAACACGCACAAGTAGAGGCACGGGCTTACATAAATCAGCCTTTCATCTCTTCTGTACCACAACATAGCGATCTACAGCATCTATGTTGTGCTTCGTATCAATGCAGCACAGTATCATACTTACAATTGGACCCCCACCTTTATGTCATGTTGCAACTTAAGCTTACGCCTATGCCCCACAGCTCTACAGAGCATTTTTGTCTCTTTCTTTCTTTTGTTTTATTGTCCATCGTGAAGCAGGTGTGAGGAAAGGCCAAATCAGATTGGAGTTTCATTTAAAAAAGCCAATGCAGAGCATATTTTTTTGTATTTTGGTGGGAAATGGGACTTGACTTGAGAATAGATAGTCTCAGTCTCAGAACCATTTCTGTTTCCGATGCAACTTGGATGCCAGTCTGATGATTGTATCTGTCTACCACAAGGGAAAACCCAAGCCTTTCCTTCTTCTACCTGAATAGCTTTTTGGAAAATCTTATGACTGTAATTAAGATCTAATTATGTGAAATGTCAGCCTCTATCACATTCGTGTCTTATAGGCTGGCCACATTGGCTGCTTGTGTAGTGCCTGGCGGCTGCGCTGCTGCTTCTCACTTGCGTGTGTCCACATAGGAAGCATTGCTACTGCAGCACGGCTCCTGCGTGCCATATCTGTTTACATGGGGTTTGGCTTTGATAGTTATCAATAAATGTAATGGTTTTCCTTTACCCCCATTGAAAGAGTGAGACAGTGCAAGGGGGAGGAGAGGTAGGGAGTTAGAGAAAAAATGATGAGTGCACAGAAAAAAAAAATCCTTCACCTGTGTGTGTCTTCATGTCTGTTACATATTCTACAGATACAGTCATTAAAACTGTAGTGAAACGATGATATGATGTCCATATGACTGTCTACGGTTCATTTTGGACAAGGGATGACACACTTGATAAGAGCCAAAATGCACGACCTGAGACAGTTCAGTTCAAAAGGCAAAAAGTCTTTACTGAAGACAGGTTTGGTACACAGGAGAGCAGTCAGCAAAGCAAACAAAACAGAGGGATCAGGCAGAGGCAAAAGTCAGGGTCAAAAACTGGGTTGAAAAACAATAGGGGGGCTACCACTAGGAGACGTGCTGGAACACTTGCTAAATGAGTCAAAGACGAACTGGCACAGAAGACTGGGAGCACACAAACTATATACACAATAGAGACACAAGGTGCATCACATTAGGGAGGGATAGACAATCATAACGGCTAGAAAACACAGGAAGGGATCTGAAACCAGAGGGTTAGGGTTATTGGACACCACAATTAAACAGTTGCCCCTCAAGTCAATGCCTCCACTCCTCCAGTGCCACCTTAACAGCCAGTAACTCCTGCTCACAATAATTCCTCTCAGCAGAGGACAACTTATGAGAGTGGAAAGCACAGGGTGAGCGTTGAGACAGAACGGCCCCGACTCCAGCATTAGAAGCGTCCACATTATAACACAAAGTGTACAGCAGGATCTGGGCAAGTGAGGATGGGAGCCTTGGGGAAGTTGCGTTTAAGCCGCTGGAAGAAGAGCCTGTGGGGTCCACAAAAACTCAACAGCAGGAGAGGGTAAGGCATGGAGGGGAGCAGAAATGGTCGTGAAACTTCTTATTTATCATTTATAGAAATTAGCAAACCCCCCAAAAAAGTTGGAGGCGTTTCCTGGAGGTGGGACTGGCCAATCTGCAACAGAACTTACCTTGGAGGGATCCATTTGGATAGGGTTCTGAGTGACGACAAAGTCCAAGAAGTAAACAGTAGGTGCGTGGAACTCACACT
>CAEMYA010000093.1:1395725-1410205 GCA_903131615.1 Diplodus sargus
GCCAAAACGATGCAATACGTGTGCGTTTTCGAAAAACGGCGTTGTCGTCTGGACGGGGCCTAAGAGTCTCAAAAGCTGACTTCAATTCATCCCCATCCCTTATTTTTCCTAGGTGGTAAGCATTTCTCATGAAGGCAAGGTGCTAAACCTTACAACAGCTCAAAAGTAGATGAAATGAGAGAGCGGGAGTACCTGTTTTTGACAGTGATCTAGTAGTTGATACCGGGATGCAGGGACTTCTTGTCGACGAAAAAGAAGCCTTCTCCAGCTGGAAATGAGGAAGGTTGGACGATGCCTGTCTTCAGAAGCTGTGATGTATTAATCTATGGCCTTTCATTCTGGTGCAGACCGGAAGTAGGCAGTGAGTTTCTGGGGATGGCACAATCATAGTTTCTTTGAGGAGGAAGTGAGGTGAGTACGGTCTTGTCGAAAACTTCCGTTACGTCATAGTGACATGGAGGAACCTGAGAGAGGTCCGGATAATCTGTCTCAGATATGGGCATTACAGATGATGGTGTCTCAGAAGCTGTGGGAGACACGAAGCTGACTGCGTTGAGCTGAACTGTGGAGATTTGGGGCATAGATGAGCCCAAGCTCTGTATGAAGGAGAAGAGGTTTGGCTCACCAGTGCTCTCCTTGTTACTATAAATCTGCTGACTTGATTGACTAAATAAACAAAACTTTCCATGACCAATGGAAAATTGTCACTACACTGAGCAGTATGTTCATGGTATATCTGTTTGAAGTGGGCCACTGTGAAAGCCTAATGCATAGACCATATACTATTTTTGCATACAGCTGCTCTCTCATGGACACTGATTGATATAACAAATGATAAGAGAATGGACAAAATAGGATATCATTCATAATAGCAGTTGGAAAGACTATTACTAGTGACTAGATTTTCACCAAATTCTACCCTACCCACCCTAATTCTGCAGATAAAGTGATGTTCACTACATTTTGAAACCCTGAAGATTAACCAAGATGTTCAGACAAAGGAAATCTCTGCCGTTATCATCACAGCAAACTCATCATGGGTATCTGTAGACTAAGAGCTTTTCGGAAGAAGAGGGATTACCACAGTGCCTCAGGGGCTGAGACTGAGATGATAATAGCTGCACTGTGCTGATCATGGCATGCAGTGAGTAATTAAAACGCTACCTGCAGTTTCTTGCTGCCTTACAAAACGTGATGAGCTCTGAAGGTCAAGGTGAGTGACTGTTTGTCTTACATTGACTGTCAAAATCATGAACTGTTATCTGGGTTGCAAATAGATTAAGAGATTAAATGCTTTTAAAGCAGCGCTAACTAATATTTTTATCCGTGTTACTGTTGACTGATCATTTAATTTGAACAGGGATATGCAATGTGCAGAGCTACGCAACGTGAACACATATGTACAAGAGGTAACAGGCCCATTTGGAGCTGGAGCAGTGTGAGTGCATGCCATTTTGCTCCTAAAAAAGTGGCTGAAAACATAATTTCCTGGCCCTTTTCCGTCATAAAAAAAAATATGCACATTCATAGGTGAGTAAACTTTAACTTTTTATAGTTGAATGCAAATTAATTGCTCATTAAATAGTAGAAACTTGTTAAAATGCAACTGTTGCCTTGAGGCAACAATGTACTATAATGGAAAATTGCATACGTTGCCTTGATGCAACAGTGTACCATTATGGAATCAACATGGCAGCATGACATGTTGGTAGAGTGTGTTTAGGTACACTGTATTGCCAAAAGTATTCACTCACCCATCCAAATAATGATGATAATGAAATCAGGCGTTTCAATCACTTCCATGGAGTGGGAGTGGGGTCAGTGGATGCTGAGGTGCATTGTGTGCAGAGGTCGCCAACTTTCTGCAGAGTCAATCGCTACAGACCTCCAAACTTCATGCTGCCTTCAGATTAGCACAAGAACAGTGCGTAGAGAGCTTCAAGGAATGGGTTTCCTTGGCAAACCTTTGGGTTTCTCAAGGTGTTGCATAGAAAGCTGCATAGAACACCTTTGGGATGAATTAGAGTGGAGACTGAGAGCCAGGCCTTCCCATCCAACATCAGTGTGTGACCTCACAAATGCACTTCTGGAAGAATGGTCAGAAATTCCCATAAACACACTCCTAAACCTTGTGGAAAGCCTTCCCAGAAGAGTTGAAGCTGTTATAGCTGCAAAGGGTGGACTGATGTCATATTAAACCTTGAGGATTAAGAATGGGATGTCACTTGTTCGTGTTCATATGCGAGTCAAGGCAGGTCAGCGAATACTTTTGGCAATATAGTGTACATATAATATTCAAAACCATACCATTCATCATAATCTTTATGTTTTATTATCTATTATTATTATTATTTGAAATATTTTCCTCAATTTACATAATAAATTCAGCGTCATTCTATACCATTATGGTACAATGTTGCCTACAGGCAACAAACCCCAAAATGTTCCGAAAAATAATACAATAATAAAAATTCTTTAGATTATGTTTATTTAGTCTATTTTAAGACATAAAAACACATCTTAACTCACATCATAATGCGTACTATAAAGGGTTAAGTATGAAATGACAGTAATAAATGATAACTCAACAGTGAATATTATTAATATCATGGAAACATGGTTTTATTAGATGTCATTTTATATGATGTTACCTAACAAAATAATTAGTGCCCTACAACGCTGACAACAAAGTCCCTGTAACTATCGACCGATGAATTCATCAGAATCAGAATCATGTTTAATGGCCAAGTATGCTTACAGGGTGCAGTTGCTCTCAGTGTATTTACAAGAAAAAAGAATATGAAAAGACCACCAATAGTATAACCAGTTAGTTAATTAGTACCCACCTCTGCTTTTACAATGAAAAACTTCTTACTCTTCACCTCCCAAATGGTGCCATTATTCATTCATCCAGATTGAAAATACATATAACGGTCCGTACTTTTATAAGCCTTCATCCTGGCAGCAGTATATGGTGAGGGATTCTCCGCGAGGTACACGTAAATGTCACTGAAGTCGAGCTCTGGCAGAGACCTGGGGGTTTTTAATGGCTGAAACACAGCAGCCAGCGCTGTATATCGGTTGCAAGTGCACAACAATTGCAGTTTATATATCTATCCTTTTCTTCGGTTGACAGGTGATCTAAACAGCCATGCGAGCCATGTCTCTATGGGAAGTCCGGTATGATATACCATCTTGGTCTACTGTTATGCCCTCCAGGTCAGCTCGGGGCAAGCGACTGAAGCTTTTGCCATGGAACGCTTCAGGTTCAGGTTCAGGCTCAGGTCTTTATTGTCCCTCTAGGGGAAATTTCATTTACAGTAGAGGGCAAAAAATGACACAAAGACAACATAAAGAGAACATGGGACATTAATCACAGTTCAAGCAAACAACCAACCAAGTAAAGTAAAACCAGTGAATTAGTAGCCATAAGTGCTGCTAGTAAAGTGCAGCTAGTAAATTGCTGCTGAGCAGTGCAATCAAGGTTTAGTGCAAATTGAGTGCATTTTTTGCACTCGGAAGACTACTTCTCATGAGCACTGTGCTGCTACACATGAAATTGCCTTTGCTGTTGCATGTAAATGGGAACGTGAACAAGAACCTTTACAACTCCTTCCTCCACCTGCTTTTTCACATGCAACCATACAGTTTGCTGCTCCTCCTGCTCCACAAGGTGAGCCACTCTCAGCTATGATTTTAATCAAATGTGAAATACTTCATTCAGACCCATCAGCTGGACTTGTTGATGTTACCAGGCAGCTTCCAAAAAATGCCCATGTGCTGAGACTGGAAGTTACTCGGCTGGGACAAAATTATAACTACCTTGCCAGCAACGATACCCCCAATGCTGACTTCCCCAAACACAAAAATGACCTTCCAGGTGAACTGAGAGGTGAGCGTGGCAGAGAAAAATACTGTTAGTCTTCATCTATGTCCCCTGACCGTGGTGCCTATTTTTCTGCAACCAACCATCAGAGATCCAACAGGTCACGTAGTGATCATCATCCGCACAGATGCTCTCTTGGTCATCAACACAGGCGCTTCTCCCCCTCTTTCTCAACATTATCAATGCAACCACTAATCTGCCAGCAGTCAGGATTGCTTCAGGTGCCTCAGCCCAGACAGGTTTCACTTTCCAGACTGTTTCAACTTAAAATATACACACCAAGCTGACTCCCACAGACACGCCTCCTACTTTCACTCATACGATCCAACCAAACCGACTCACACTAAGCCCACTCTGCTAGGGAGTCATACCAACCATACAGAGAGATGAGCCATTACCATGTGCTTTAAAAGAGACCAATCTCAGCAGGGAAATACATAGAAACAAGTGTCTGCTGCTTCTGCTGATGAGGCTCCAGAAAAGGTGCTGCCACCCTCACACAAAAACCTACACGCTATGTAATGGCTGTCATTGAAAACACATAAGACTCAGGTTCAGACGTATCCCTAATTAGTGAAGACTTTATCCCCTCTCTGAGAACAAAACCCATGCCACACCCTGATCTTTTCCCTTCAGCAGTCAATGGTACCTATTTTGACAACCTAGCCACACTTCTTATGACCATCAGGCTAGGAAATTAGGTTTTCACCCATACTCTTTTGTTTTAGGTTGAGACTTTCTACTCGCACACCATGCAGTTTTGGACTTGAGGAAAGGTATTTTTAAGATAGATCGCACTACTGTACCTCTCCTGTGTGCTACTGATACAGCTTCGCTCAGTTGCAACGCTGTCACATTATCATCTGTTCTAGTCCCTGCAATGATCAGGAAGACTCATTTGGCTAATGTTCGACCCACTTTTAAGGAAGACTACTCAGGTGTCCTGGAGCTAGGTTCCCCTAATTTCTAAAGGTCTGTCAGCAGCATGTGCTCCTGTACATGCAGTACTGACTTATGTCAGAGCAATGAACCAATAACCTTCAAGTGCTAGCGCAGGTGGCCAAAAACAAATCTCCAGGTTCATTGTGACATTTATAAATAGAGACTTTACATTTTTCATTTAGAAGCGAAAAGTCAAGGCAGTCCTTTTTCTCAGACACTAACACCAAAAACAATAATAATGCTTATGCCCTGTTTTGCTACTATACTAATAACCCCCCGTGCCAGTAGCCTTTGAAAATCTGTCTTCCAGGTAATGAATTTGCATCCTTCTTCCCTGCCAAAATTCAGTGTCAGTGCCACCGTACCAGGTACAGGAGGTGTGTTGTCATTGTGTCCATCTAAAACCAACTTTAATACCATGGCAAAATTTGATCCGATCAATGACAAAAACTGGCAAGACATAATACGGCATATGAAATCTTCCTCCTGCTGCCATGATATTTTATCAACAGGGTTCTTAAAAAAAGTTTCAGACTGCATGACTTCAGATCTGCGACAAATTGTCAACATGTCTCTTCTCTCAGGTGTCTTCCCCCAAGCCGTGAAAACAGAAGTCATTAAACCACTCCTGAAGAAGAAAAATCTAGACACATCAGAAATGAATAACTACAGACTCATATCAAGCCTCCCAATTGTGATTAAAATCATTGAAAAGGCTGTTTTTCAACAGCTGAACAAAATTTTACTTAATGATAAATGACTGTTTTCCAATCAGGATTTCGACCACAGCAATGAAAATGCTCTCAATGACATTCATTTAAACACACAGTGGCGAAAATTTCAGTCTTAACATTACTGATTCTTAGTGCAGCGTTTGACACGGTCGACCATGATATAGGCTACTACTGGACTGAATAGAAAACTGGATTGGACAGTGCTAAAATCGTTTAAATCCTATCTAATTGATAGAGACTTCTTTGCGTCTATTGGTAGTTACACATGTGAGCGTAAAAAAATGACAAGCGGAGTACGCAAGGGTTCCATTCTGGGGCCTCTACTATTCAACATTTACATGCTTCCTCTTGCCCAGATAGAGGAAAACAACAAAATATGTTACCCTGGTAGATGACACACAAATATATATATACAGTGTTCCCAAAGCAACCTTGAAAAAGTAATCTGACTACTGATTACTTGACTACTCCTTTAAAAAGTAACTTAGTTACTTTACTGATTACCTGTTTTTAAAAGTAACCAAGTTAGATTACAAGTTACTTTATTAGTTACATTCAGCAGGTAACAACCCCCCCCATAAACATTCAGCGTGGCCTTCAGATTTCTGTCCTTCTCCAGGTAGGAAGAAAAAAATGTTCTGTGAGGCAGCACGGCATTGATAGTAGTGGAATCTTGTTTATTATGGTACGAAACGAGGGCGACTCAACTGTGTTTAAGCGCGCAGCATTTCCTCTATACCACAACATAACGCGCGACCAACTTCTTCAACCCTCCCCGCTTACTTGTTTTGCACCTAAGTCCAGCTTTTGTTGTTTGAAGACATCGACGCCGTGGCTTTGCTCGCAGATCTCTGCTTAACACCACCAGGTGGGACTTGCTCTGTAAACTTAACTGTGCTGCTGGCATCACCAGGGGACTATAATCCCATACAAACACTGAATAGATGCATTGAACAAATCAATGATTGGATGTGTCAGAGTTTTCTTCAGTTAAAGCCCCTGTACGGAGTTTTTAACTGGATATGCAAAAGTCTCTGGTTTCTGCTGATGTGTCTCTGTTACCTACAACAGCAAATGAGCCCATCAGTGTGAAGATACGCTATTTCTAAGTAGTCTAATTCTATACCTCTGAAAGGCATTGGTCGGGACGGACCACTGACGAAACGATTTACGGCAGTCAGACCAGAACTGACGACACTCAGGACCATAGATATGGGAAGATACGGCATAGCTGTTTTGTTGCTACGCTAGCCAGTGCTAACTGAGCTAAAACTTTTATCATGGCTGATAATGAGACAAAGAAGAGAAAAATAATTCAAACCGAAGACCAACGAAAGGCCAAGAGGGAATCCAATCGAGCTAGGTCTAAAACACGGATAAACATTGGCGATTCCTTCGAGAGATGGAGAGAGTTGTGGGGCTTGCTAACCAGTGGCTATAAAGACAAAGCTAAACACCGGAGTTAGCATTCAAGCTAACAAGCTAGATTTAGCATCAAGCTACATAGCTCAACTTCAACATTGTACAGCCATATGCGCTATTGCAGGCATTACTGTAGCCGCTGCCACCATAGCCTCATGGTTAAAACATAGAATGAAGCATATATCAAGCAGGGGTTCTTACTTGTCCAGCAGAAAAGTCGCCAACTCTGCGTTGCTATTGAGTCCTTGCATATCCTGCAGCTTGATTCTTGCAAATCAAATTACAGCCACTGGGTGGAGCCACAGACAGTATATTTTTAATCTTTCTTTTTATTCTACTGTCAGATCATGATGACAACTTAAGTAAATATAATTAAAAAAATAGTCACAGACTACAGCTTTAAACAAAGATTAGACTGACATAATTGTTTTTGGAGCAAAGGATGAACGACTAACAGTCTTTGTTCAGCTTCAGTCTGTGATGTTGAAAACCAAGCCAGAAACCTTAGACCTGAATTTCAGCAGCCACACTAAGACAATTACAAAGTCAGCCTACTATCATCTTAAGAATATATCCAGGATAAATGACTTATGTCTCAGCAGGATTTGGAAAAACTTGTCCATGCATTTAGCTTCAGCAGACTCGACAACTGTAACGGTGTCTTTACAGGACTCTCTAAAAAGTCCATCAGAGAGCTGCAGGTGATTCAGAAAGCTGCCGCTTGAGTCCTAACAAGAACCAAAAAAGTAGATCACATTACTCCAATTCTTAGATCTTTACACTGGCTAATATCAGTGGTTATTTCTCAAAACATTTTGGACATGACCTGTGAGTTTCCTGACAGCATCTTCTTTCTGTGGCTGCGATATCGGCATATTTTCAAGGGATGGTGGCAGGATCTGGCAACACTTCCAGCTATAGCTAGTATCGGCACTGATAAGCTCTTGAGCAAGAGACTCAAAACCATCTGCAGCAACTGACTTGAAGGGTCAGATATCCTGACATTAGTTGACACCCTTACCCAAACCTCAAGATTTCACCTTTGCTGGCACTTGGCACTGGCTGTCCTGACTCACTGGCATCACCAAAACAGCCCTGTCGAAGGAGGGATGATGTCACTGTCTTCTTGTTATCATTTTTAAATCTTTTGCAGCGGCGACAGTGCACATTCCCCATGTACTCTCAGTTTTCACTCTCGACAATCAAGTCAAAGTACTGCCACAGACTAACCTCCCTACTCTGTTTTGGGACTTTAATTTAGCTCCCCTTTCCCTATCTTGGGCCTCAGTTCTTCCATGGCAGACACTGAACTAGATCTTTTCCCTCACTTTTCCCACTTAACCGCCTGTAATGAAGATCCTTTCATTACCATTTTGTGTAGCACAATATGTGAATCGTTAATAACAGAATAAGACACTAAACCAGAAGATTGAATTGTTTTATTGAAATTGTTACATTTTGCTGATGCTGTTTAAGTAGATGCCTCCTCAATGGTGAAAGGTTTCCTGTAAGACAAACACATTCAGTTTGTCTTAGTTAGTTAAACATAATGAAATAATGGTATAATGCACTACATACAATAAGTTGGTTTACTGATTTGTGGCCGACTGTGTGCAATATTTGAATCCAAGTTCACTCACCTGTTCAGGGTGATCTAGGCAAAAGAATCCCAAGGGCAGTGAAGCCCACATGTAAAGGTTCCAGGAGATACCACCTGTTGATTGGTGTAGGGGTGTCTGAGACTTTAGTTTGTTTGTCAGGTTTGCTAGGATTTACTGGTATGGTGTAAGATAAAATAAGGTCAGGCCAAATAATTTATATTAGTATAATCTAGGTGTATTCTGATGTATTTGTGTTCGTTGTGTTAGTTTGCTGTCAGGTGTGACGCAGATTCCCCTACATACTGTGGGAGGGCTGGAAGTTAAGAGCAGTGGCAGCTTTCAGCTTATATACATATATGGTATAATTGCAATCCTTGAACAAAGAAACATAGGAATGGACATCACCATTTCTGTGTTATGTTCAGTTCAGGAGATGCAAAATACGTGAATCAGTTATGGCACAAAGTAAAATGGCGGCTTTGGCAGCCACTTAACATTTTTGCGATGGCTCCATTTCTAAAAAATGTTCAGGCCCCCAAACATTAGTTTTATGCTTTATGAAAAAGTGAATGATTGTCATGGTTGTAATGAGCTTCATTATTGAATGTGGCCTCATAACTTAATACTACCAAGTCTGTAGCTTCAATTATTGAGAGGAAATTGATGTTACAATGATTAATCTTGTTAAAGCAGAATGTCATTAGTCATGTTGAATGAGACTATGCACACACAATGCGCAAATGGCAGGAAATGGTGAGCATCTGATTTTTTTTTTCTTGTGTGATGGTGAGTTTTCTTTTGTTTATTATTACTATTGCAGTGCCCGTAGGAAGCATGTATTCCGATAGAAAAGTAAGAGGGTTAAGAAGCTTTTTCATGGATGGCCAAATGAGGTTGTGTTTGAAGGTGGGACGTTAGGGATATAATTGGCTGTTTTTGACTACTTTTGATTATAACATTATATTTCACCTTAAAAACTATTTACCTTGCCTTGCTTGGTGTCATTATTTTCAGCACAACTTCACATGTGTGACTGTACAGTTGTTCTTTTCATTTTGACATAACACTATGGACCAAAGATCACAAAATAACATAAAATCAGAGTAGGAAAAAGTTAGATTTTTTACTGTGAAAACCAAAAATATGTTTAATGAACCAATCACATTAGTTATAATGCAAATATAAATTGTTGTTTGATAAATTTGTGCATAAGTTTTTGAAATTTACAAAGTTATGTGTAGCTATTTACACTTAAATGCAGGCAATGCCTCAGGCTCAGGGCTCAGCTCATTCCTGCCTGCTCCACATTCAGCAGTCTCCTCCTTGTTTTGACTCACAACACAAAAACACGACTCCACAACACACTAAACACACTACACCAAACACAACACACTAACTATACACTCCAAACACGTTACATGTCACAAATCTCTCAACTCTCAATACTCCCTATCTCTGTTGCCGTCTCCAAGACTTCACTGCTGCTTTCACTCATCCACCGACGTCCCTCCCACAACTTCCTGTTCCTCGTGACAAAAGCCTGTTTTACCGTTTCTTCTGCACCAGACACAAAGCAAACGTGATGGCAATGTTCGCGAAAAAGCGTGACGCACATTATTTACCCTAAGTCCAGTTTTGGACGCGTCAGTGTGTCTGGTCCGTCGACTCGGGAGGTGGGCTGTGTGGGTTGGCTAGCGGCTAGGGGTTAGGGTTAACATCCACAGATTCCGATTCCACTTTGTTTGACCCGCGTCTCCTGATCTCCTCAGACCCGAACAGACTAGGTCCGGTCTTGTTTAGTCTCATTAATCCACAACAGTCAGTTTAGATGCACAGAACAGAACGGAACGAACCGTTGGCAAAATCCCGGTCCAGCTCGTGCCGCTGCAGGTATAAATCCGCTTGTTTCTTAAGGTATGTCGTGGGCTTGAGCTCTGCAGTGATTGCCTCCGGTGGACAATGCTCACGAAATTTGTAAAGAACTTATGAAATAATTTATTCACGGTATCATTGTAGTCCAAACAAATGCGAAGTTGCTCACCATTGAACCACGCAGAAGTCATGTTGAAACTCTCAGGTCAGTCTGATCCTGATCCGCAGAGATATTTGAGGCACAGAAACATACACACACACACACACACACACACACACACACACACACAGACACACACAGACAGACAGACAGAGATTCCTTGCTTTTATAGAGAGATTTTAACATGGTTTTATTCGCAGTGAAGCAAAATCAAGGAAATATTTGTTGGTTCCCTCAATTAGTTGATAGCGAGTTTACTGTGTTCAGTTTTAATACGTTACAGAGGCAGGGTGGCCGCTAATAGTGAAATGACCGAGCACACGCAATTAAACAAGACAGATTACAAAATGAAAAATGAGGTGAACTGCAAAAAATGGCAGGAGGGCAGAAAATTGAATAGTGCATGTGTGCACTTTTTCGAATATCTCCAGTCATGAAGTTTTATAATGTCTAGACAGGGTAATAGTTTGGAGCTACCACCTTTATCTACACTGGAAAACATAATGTTAAAGCATATTGAAAACAGGTGTCCAAACCCAAACTGTAAACCAGGCCAACTTGACTCAGTTATCAAGAAAATAAACTGCAGCTTGGGTCTTCTATATCGCTCAATAAACTGCTTCACTCTACAGATTAGGAAAAAGATTGTCACACAGCTTATTCTTCCTATACTCGATTATGCAGATATTGTATATCAGAACACTTCGGAAACCAACTTGTCCTCTTTCAAAGTCACTCATAACAACCTCTGCAGATTTATATTAAGATGTCCATACAGAACTCATCACTGCACTATGTGTCATTCTCTAAATTGGTTAACACCCGAGTCCAGAAGGCAGTTTCAATGGCTGCAGTTCATTTTCAAATGTATTTATTATAAATACTCTGCATACTTAAAACAATATATGACCCCATATAGGTCACAGCACTACTTACGCCATACTGACAGTTGTTTTTTCTTTGTTCCAAGAATTCAGATGGAAATTGGTAAATTTTCCTTTCAATTTAAAGCTCCATCACATTGGAACACCTTGCGTAATTTTCTAAAATCTATCACTTCTTTTCATCTCTTCAGGAAATCCCTTTTTATTCATTTACAAAAACCCTGTTCTTGTTTCTAACAAATTTCTGACGATAATGTTGATCTCTGGTGAACTGTGGATAAAATACATCTCACTGACACTGAATGTATCATTGTATGTGGGAATGCCCTCAGATTATTGTTTTTTGGGGAAAGGTGTTAGATCTAATCAGTTGCATTATTGGTAAAGAGGTACCCTGTAACCCTAAAACATGCATTCTAAATATTTTCCCAGATGATTTTGTTATTTCAAACAATGTAAGGTCCCTGCTAAATATTTGTTTACTTGAAGCCAAAAGGTGTATTGCCCGCTCATGGAAGAATCAATCGATCGGTGGAATTTCTCAGTGGTTGAAGGTAATGTCCTTTCATTTTGCTCTTGAAAAGATTTTTTTTTTTTTACAATTATTAGGAACAGAATGAGATACAAATTGATGCTTGGAATGACAAACTGAATTGAGCGCTAATGGCTTTTTTGTGTCTTTTCTTCTATTCATTATTCATTTATTTTATATTTGCTTATTTAATATGTTCGTCATTATGTTTGCCAATGTATTTGCCTTATCTTGAAATACAATAAAGAGATGTTTAAAAATAAATAAATTAAATGTGTACCCATTTACTTATGTATGAAGGCCTATTTTGAGGTAATGTGCTAATGCATGGTGGAACAAAATCACACGGTATGCCTGGAGTTGCCTAATTGTACACCATTTGGGAAATACCTGATACGTCAGCTCGCCAGACTTAAAACAAAGAGAGTTCACGGGTCTCAGACAGTGAGTCCAAGTCCAAGTCACTCACTCAAGTTCCCATCTCTGATTTAACCAAACAGACAAGCACATCCTTGTTAGCTGATGGCTAGTGTACAGTACAACAAACTGGCTGTTTGGGGCAGGTAAACATTGCGTAATGCAAATAA
The DNA here is from genome assembly GCA_903131615.1 of Diplodus sargus. Classification (NCBI taxonomy): domain Eukaryota; kingdom Metazoa; phylum Chordata; class Actinopteri; order Spariformes; family Sparidae; genus Diplodus; species Diplodus sargus. The sequence goes on from CAEMYA010000093.1 coordinate 1,408,346, forward strand.
ACACAAATGCTTCAGTGTTGATGTATGCACCATTTAACAACCACCACTGCTGATGAAAATCTATCGGCTGTGACTCAGGCTTAAATGTTCACAGATGAGGTAATATTGTGAAGTTTTATGCACCGTTAACTTTGGCAAACTTGTGGATTTCGCTAGGTTTGAACATTGATGGAAACATATGGGATGATGTCAGTACACAACTGACCAGGACGCTGGATCACCGGGGGAGTCATAAGGGGCAGTAGGTCTCAGTTAAACTGGGTGTGGAAGCTTGAGAATATACATGGCTGGTCATCGAACTGGGACGGAACACAGCCTCCATGAGCAACGTAGGTCAGTTTGAGGACAGGCCATACAGTACAGAGGTGACCAGGGCTATAACTATGTGGAAGAGAAGCCATGTCAGGCAGGGACAGGGCAGCCTTGCAGAGGGAGAAGAGTCGGGCATCAGCAGTAGGGGTAATTGGCATACAGAGCCAGTATATTTTCCCATCTTAATCTGTGAACAGAGGATTTTGTTCAAGTACTAATTTTGTGTGTTTATTTTTGTCCTTTGTCAGCACTATTGTTTCTTCACACTCTGTTTTAAACAAAAATTCTGGCCATTTCTTACAAATTGCCCCATAAAATAATATTTTTATTTTCTGAGAAATACATTTGTGATGTATTTAATAATCCCAATTTTCTTGAGCTAAAATAATGAAGTCTTGATAACGTAAACAAGGTAACTCAAAATGACATCTACTTTGTAGATGTAGTTGCTTTGTTCTGAGAGACTGAATCATATCATCCTGATTGCAGCTTTGAGCTTCTTAATCACAGCTCTGGAGTGACCTGTGAGTATTTCAGCTGAACCAAGGATCAAAGCAGTGCAGAGTACTTCTGCGAGCACCTCTTGTTATGTACAAAGGCCTATGCTGTCAGGCCAACCCTCTGTGTAGCTGACCTGCAGTACCCAAGTCGACTCAGACGTGAACCTACCCAGCCTCAACAAACACACTGGACAACTTCAAACACAGAGTTCAGCTCTGAACTTCATTACCTCACATGAAAGACAAAGATTTAACTTTAATTTTAGCCAGAAGACTTGTTTGATGCAATGCAGTGACCTACATGGGCACAGTGCAGGTTTGGATAGGCTCGTCTCTAACTTTACATAAGTACAATGCCTGTACAGTGACACTTAATTCCAGATAGATCTCTGAAAAAATGAGCTTTTTTCATTCCACAGAGATGCCTTTGGCTCCTGTGATGACAAAGCACTTACAAAGTAGTTATACGAAGGTAATGTCGTCTTCACACCCCACTGTAAATTTGAATGGAGGAAGTTTCTGTTGCAGCAGCTTGTATGATGCAGTTACTCTTCAGTGAACCTGGGAAGCAAAACATTTCAGTTGGGGCAAGGTAATTTTTCTCACTAAGCCAAGGGTAGCAGCGAAGGGCTGTGTGAATCAGAATGGGAGTCGAAAATGACCTGTCCCGTACAGAAAAAATTATAAAAATTGCTACATTGTGGTAAATAGCAGAGGATCCTTTTTGTGTGGTTACAATACAAGCCAATTTATAATATGATGATTTGTGAACTTTACTCGCCAGCTACCGGTAAGAACCAAAAGCTTTCTGCTAAAATTTTGGGGCTAACTTTAGCATTTCACTGGTTTAATTGAAAGTTTTAAAGCACCAATCAATTATTTTGTCACCACTGGCCCTAAACTACAACACTGCTGTGTTTGCTTATGTGTTAACTAACAGTTGCCATATACACATTCAGCAGACACAAACCAACATTAGCACTATGAAGTTGTGTTTGTTCTTACCTGGTAAATTTCCAATATTCACTCTCATTTCATATAACTTTCA
>CAEMYA010000093.1:1410277-1434670 GCA_903131615.1 Diplodus sargus
GATATTCTAAGTGCTATATCGTAGGCAACTGGACATGTTTCATTTTCTTGAGGACGTTCAACATCTCATCCAAGAGGCTTCTTCAGTTCTAACTAACTGCAGGGGAGTTGCAGGCTTTTAAACTCTGTGTGGGAGTGTCCTTACATAGAGTGTTAAAGCCTGCAACTCCCCTCCAGTTAGTTAGAATGGAAGAAAGCTCTTGGATGAAATGTGGAACATCTCCAGGAAACACATCCAGTTGCCTATGATACAGCACTTAGAAACAAAAAAAATAAACATTAAACAACACCAACCCTGCAGTCTGCAACTAAAAATAAGGTTTGTGAAAGCAATGAGTGTGAACCAAAACTGTGGAAAACCAAAATTGCGAGCCAAAAGATCCTCAACTGCTGTGTAGTGCTGAACTACAGAGTTATATCAAATAAAATAAAATCAACTTTATTTATATAGCACCTTTCATACATAAAAAATGCAACCCAAAGTGCTTTACATTAAAAGAAAAGAAAATGAAACAAACCCCCTTAACATCCCCACTCCCCACATCCTTATTCATGATTCATGGTATATATCAATGCGAGACCCCTTCAACACTATGCATTGTGTAATGATTTCACTTTTAAACTCCAGTGTGTATAATTTAGAGGCATAATTTCATGTGCAACACCTTAAATTGAAGACTTCTTTAAATATGCCTTTAAATGATAGTTAGGGTCTTCTGATGTGGGTTGTATGAGATACTTATCTTTAGTCAGTGTATTACCTGCAATAGATGACCACCAGCTGCCCTCTGTGTTGAGAAGCAGTGAGTAGCACCGACACGGAAGCAGAGCATTGTCCTGCTGTAAAAAGTACACCACCTTAAAGAATGCATGTACAGTACCAGTCAAAAGTTTGGACACACTCCCTCATTCATGGTTTTTCTTCATTTTTATTATTTTCTACCAATCGAATCTGAAGACATCCAGAATAAGAAAGAACACACATAGAATTGTGTGTGGTAAACAAATCAGAATATGTTTTATATTTTATATTCTTCAAAATTTCCTTCTCAATGTGTTTGAGACCGTCAGTTGTGTTTTGCAGAGCTAAGGTTGGTACACAATTCAATACAGTGAATAGCCCTAGTCGACTACTGTTCTAATCCATATTATGGCAAGAACCACTCAACTAAGTGAAGAGAAACGACAGTCCTTCATTACTTTAAGACATGAAGGTCAGTCAATCCGGAAAATTTCACAAACTTTCAATGAATCCTCAAGTGCAGCCGCGAAAACCATAAAACACATGATGAAACTGGCTCTCATGAGTACCACCCCAGAAAAGGAAGAGATTACAAGAGTTACTTCTGCTGCAGAGGATAAGTTCATTTCAGCCTCAGAGTCCAGTTACTCAGAGACCGCAAATTAACAGCACCTTAGATTAGCGCCCACAAAAAGCTTCACAGAGTTCCAAGTAGCAGACACATCTCAACATCAACTGTTCAGACGCGATTACATAAATCAGGCCTTCATGGTTGAATTACTGCAACAACTATTTAGGAAGAACAAGAAGAAGAAGAAGAGAGGTGGTTGGGCCAAAAACCACAAGGCATCTGTACTTTGGTCTAATGAATCCAAATTTGAGACGCAGAAAAGGTGAACGGATGGTCTCTATCTGACCCAGAAGGAGAGTGATGGAGTGCTGCATGACGACCTGGCCTCCACAATCACCCAACCTAAACCCAGTTGAGATGGTTTGAGATGAGTTGGACCACAGAGTGAAGGCAAAGAAGCCAACAAGTGCTCAGCATCTCTGGGAACTCTTTCAAGACTGTTGGAAAACCATTCCAGGTGACTACCTCATGAATCTGGTTGAGAGAATGCCAAGAGTGTGCAAAGCTGTCATCAAGCAAAGGGTGGCTACATTGAAGAATATAGAATATAAAACATATTCTGGTTTGTTTAACACTTTTTTGTTTACTGCATAATTCCATATGTGTTTCTTCATAGTCTGGATGCCTTCAGTATTGATCAATGTAGAAAATTATAGAAATAAAAATAAAAAAAAACATTGAATGAGAAGGCGTGTCCAAACTTTTGACTGGTACTGTATATCTTTTTAAGTGTGCGCTATACATTGAACATTTTTGGTGCTTTACTTAACGATCAGACAGCCCTTTCCTTTGGCACGACCTTTCCTTCAACTGTACAACGTCCATAGTCCTTCAAACAAGTGCCTGCCACTGTATTATGCTGCAGATCAGATGTTTGGGTCAGACTTTCATTGGCTTTCTGACAGCTGCTGATAATTATCCCTTCAGATATAGAATTTAACCACAAAGGCAAAATCCTTAGAATAAAGATAAATCTTTTATTTTGTCTCAGCTGTATTTGTATCTTTTTGGTTACGGTATCAATGCCTATGGAAAGCTTTGTTCTAGTCACTTACTTTTAACAATCTTGCAGATGTAAAAACACATAAAACTTTATCCAAACAGTAAGTTACACAATGAGTTTTTCAGTTCAGTTCAGTTTTTCAATTCAATTTAATATAAGCATTCTTTCAACTGACTTGAAAACAGCAATGGCACATCATCAGATATGAAGTCCATAAGGCAAACTCGTTACAAACAGTTGTTGTTGCTATGTAACTCTGTGAATAAGACATACAGGTTGCAGCAGTTCCAAAGCAGCATTAACATAGAGTTGCGTTTCTGGCCAACTAATAAATGAAAGGCCGATACTCTCTATCTTTAAGTTCTTTTTTTGGTCTCTACCAACTCCTGAAGACCTACCTGGCTCTTACCTGGCTTTTACCTTTTACCAGTTTGAATCTTTTTACGAAACATTTTGGAGGAGAATGGCAGGTTAATGCTGTTTGTTCAAATAAAAATCATATTGCCTGTAGAAGAAATATATGAATCAGCATTGTCGAAGAAAGAGCAGGTTTTGGATAAAGAGCAGTGGACTTAAGACGATTACTGTCCCTAGTATTTTTTGACCATCCTGATCAACCAGTCAATCAAAGTTCAAAGTTCAGTTTTTGTGCTCCTCCTGACTGGCCTCCATTGCTCTTTGGTTTCTGTCATTTATTTAACCTGATGAACTGATCATGATTTTCCAAATTCTACAGGATTTCACCAAAAATGCAAATATTACTTTTGCATTTTGTGTACCTTTCCACATTTACTGTACAATAAAGAGAAGCTTTGGAAGCAATTACAATTAAATTGAGGGGAAATTTTCCTTTAATGAGCGTATCCAAGAAACTCATCTGAAATAGAATTCCATCTTGATTACAACTCTGATGAAAAATGAATCACAATTCCTGTCAAATGAAGGGACAACACGTTAAAACCTGGGAGGCGTCAGATGAGTATGACTAATCATGAGTGTGCCAGCAATTGTGCGGCTTGGTAAACGAAACGAGGATCTTACACAAATAGACACTCTTTCATTTCCCTGCAGGTTTTTCTCTACATACTCAGGCCTCACAGATTGGTGCGGCATGATAAAAGAGAACTTTCATATCTCTGTGATTAACAAGAGTAGAAGATGAATAGTGTATAATCAGAAAATCAAAGGCATCATTTAACTGCAGCCCCGGACAAGACCTGGTGTTGTTGTCACAGAGGGAGGATTCTGCTTTGGAAAAAATACATCACATCTATCCATGGAAAAGCTGACTCATGATTTCACACAGAGTCTGCATGATAACCATCCACTAATAGAACGGGCTGACACATTATTACAGTGGATATGTGATTGAACACAACAGTTAGATGGAAATCAGTGTTGTGTTTGTTAGGAGGCCCCTGTGAGGAGAATGGCAGTGTGTTTGTGCTCGCATGTGCTGGAATGGAAAATGTAGGCATGCTCAGATGAATTCACTCTGTGCTGACACTCAAACAGGTTACGCAAGTGTATTGTGCAAGTTAACATTCTTTCAACAACATGCTATAGCTGTCGGATTGGTACAGTCTGCTGCCCTCTTTTGTCAACCTGCAGTTACCTGAGCTTTGGTTCCTACGGTACCAAATAATACCCAAAAGTCATACTTTAGTAAAAGTAAATCTTTTAAGTAAAAGACTAGTATCTGATATGAAATGCACTTAAGTATCAAAAGTTATTTTTGTAATAGTATGAAAAGTACGAGTTAAAGTCAATTATACATATTTACATGAATGTTCATATTGTATATGAGCGGTTGACTGATTATCAGCTTAACAAATAATGAAATCTTTTTTTTAATCCCACTACCATATGAAATACATTAATTTAAAAATACATGACTTTGGCTCTGATTCAGCATGCAATCAGCAAAGTAACTAATAACTCATGTTATCAAATATATTTAGTTTGGTAAAAAGTTAAAAAGTGGAAGTGTGAAGATGCAGAAAAAGATAATACTCAAATGAGGAATCCTAAATTACACTTTGGTACAGTAGTTGAGTGAATGTAGTTATTTTACATTCCATCACTTAAGATCTGTTAGTAAAATGTGCCTAAAATGGATGGTAAAGCTAAAATGTTGAAATTTGAAAAAAGAGTGCTGAGATATGATACTGTTCAGAAAGCTTTAAACATTGTTCCAATCTTAAAGTTACCTAAGGAGAAGTAATGAGGGAACACTGTACATTCCAGGTTTAATATGTATCAGCTTATATTTCTGTTTATTAATAAAAGAACACATAACCATCTCGATTCTGCTAATTCAAGATATAAATCTGATATTATAATTAATATTTCTTAATGGGAAAAGGAGACAGTTCATCATGTTGTTACTCACAGTTTAGGATGCAAATATATGGGTGTTGAGCTCTTTAAACAGAGACTCACTTAATAATATGCCTGCAGCTGTGTGGTCTAAGCTGTTCCTCTGCCTCTGTGGCCTCAGTGCTCAGTGTCGCAGGTGCTGATCACTTTCATTTCATTGTCTCACTTGCGATTTGCTTTTATAAGTGCTACAAAGCTGCTCTCTGAGGGCTCTCTTCATAGCTCTGCGATGGACCTGCCACAGTTCCACAAGGAGTCTGTCTTCCTGAGTCTGAATTTTATTCTCCCAAGCTGTCAAATCATATAAATCAACATCAACATTTATGATCAGCATGAGATATTAAAGTGAACGCCTCCAGTGGAATCAGGCTAATTAAACTGTTTTGAAGAACTGACAGCTCAGTTAAGGATAACCCACCACACCCACTGTCATTTATGGGAAACTTTGGAATTTCTTAACATATTGAAATACAATCCAATACTAAATAGGATTTTTATTGAAGGTTTTAACTATTTTTTTATTCTTGTTATCAGAGAAGAGCGACCACACTGACAGGCTTTCTTTTGCAGTGTAGTTTCCACAGTTATTCCAGTCATCCACCATTACCTTAGAATAATCACCTGAGGGGAAAAAATGCTTCTTCCTGTTTTAGTTTTGCAATGGCAGACGTGCTTCCTTTGTACCTCAATTGGACCTTGATTTTTTTCTCGGAACATCCAAGCTGGTGGCAGATGGAATATGACAGTGAAAGCAAGGTTTGTAGAGAACCAATCTAAACGTGGATGGTGTCATTTTTCTACAGCCTCTACACCGTGACCTTGGCCCTTGCCTAGACCTGGAGTTGGTCCTCAGACACCGAACAGTGGCTGCCCACAGCTCCTCAGAGATGATGTATCTGATATCCCCATGTTGGTGTTGTTCCTAGAACATCATAATCAATCTAGCTCCAGGGTCAGGTGTAGAACTTCCCTTAGGAGACGGGGGTTTGTATCCAATTTGGAAAATATTCTTATACTTTTCCCTTATTATTTTTTACACCAACTTCAATTCACAAAATTAATTAAAGACTATCTAAACCAACTCCACTTGAATAGTGTTATTACATTATTTTTGTTCTGAATTGGTGGTTAAAATCAGAACCTTTTCACAATGATAGACACCTGATTGAAAAGAAAACTTCTCCCATAGCCTAATTCTCTTGGTATTTTTAATCTGAATAATATTTTTTTAGCAGACATTACGCAAAACGTAATTGGTCAGTTGCAGTGACTGTCCTGGTGCAGAGATATCAGATGGAACCAGCTTCACTATGTTGTGCTGAGTATGACTGCATATGACAAATAAAGATTCTTCTGATTTACTACTAATATCACATCCAAATGTCTTTTGTGAAGCTTGGCTTGTAATGCTGCCCTCAAGAGGCTGTTTATATTATCCCCGTGATAAAGTTTTAAATGATTTGTTCAGCAAACTTACGATCAGATAATAGCAACCATTCAGTCTGATCAGATAAATGAAAAGTCACATGTTCTTTTGGCATGTGCTCTCTCTGTTGTTTTAGAATTTTGAGCTGCATCTGAGGACTTCATGGCCATTTTCTATCCTGACAAAAGTACAGGTAAGGTGCAAATACTACTGAACACTGACATATGGGTAAAAATTAACTGCAAATCCTGAAAAAATGAATGGAATAATAGCATAATTAGAGGGCATGACGTCTCAGTGTATGGTTAGATGAGTGCGAACATGATGTGGGAATGTCTTTTTGGTGGTCTGTATGGTGTCCATCCCTCAAGCCCCCAATTGTAAATTGTGATTTTCAGTTAAATAAATCAAATTTGACTTGACAATTGTTTGCCCATCAATTTGTCACCCAATAGTTTCAACCCAAAAATAACAGCATTCTATCATCATCTAAAACCCTGTATCTGTCAGACTGTGGTGTTTATTTATATGGTGACCTGTGATAGAATGACCCTCCCTACTTTCCATTTGAGCTGAGTTGTATTAATAGGCTGGTAGCCCTCACACTTTCCTGACGGGAATTTTAAAGGGTGTGACGCACACTAAATGTTCCTTGTGGAGCACTGGAATAGGTGATAAAATAGATAAGATCAGGAATGTGCAGTATTATTGAGAATAATACATGTTAGAGAAGTTGCAAACACTCAGAGTATTCACTGACTGTAATATTTATATATATTGTATGTATAGTGTTTTCAAAAAGTGATTAATAGAGTGGTATTGATATTTGGTGGTGAGTCTGTTCACACTCTCACCAGATGATGGCGTTGTTGGCTCACTGTTCACTCACAATGGGACTGATTCCGTTGCACCACTGTCCACCACTGACGTGTAAAAACTGACCCTGACACTCTACAATTTGATCTGTACTTTTATTGATCGACTGACAGTTTGATTATCTATTTATTGGTTTATATATGTCACATGGCAGCTGAAACTGTACAGGCTGGGTGAGGCCAGTCTGGAGTTGAAGCAGCGGATTGAATCATTCCTGAAAAAACTACACAGGAATTCGTTGAGCGTATACAAAAAAAAATACAATGAATTCTACCCTGAGATGATTAACACACAGTAACATAGAAAGACATGTGACACTTAAAATAATCACCAGCAACGCTTCATTCATACTATCAGTGCTGTAATTTACCATACATGATTTGCCATGCTTTGCCTATGCTGCCGAGGAGGTGTAAGGATTCAAAATGGTACTGTGTTTCCAAGTTTTCTTAATTGACTGACAGGCTCAAGTTATGAAAAATACATCAACAATTAGGGTTCCTTTGTATTTAAAGAAGATGTTTAGCACAAGCACAAAAAAACACAAACACTGTTATAATTTTAAAATAATGTATGTATTTATTTTTTACTAGAAACACTTTGGCCCCACTTTGGACAGTCCTGATTTAACTGATATAGTATTTAGCTGTGTTTCTGACTTGTCACATAGACTTTACATTTTTATTAGTGTTGGTCCTCCATAGCAACAAGTGCTCTTAAATTCTAGTGCTGCAAAGGTTTATTAGTTTTCCTCAGACTATCGTGACTAATTAAAAATTAACATTTACTGAGGGAGGTAATTCTTAAGGGGGGTGGAGCAGAGCGCAAACCACACAGCCAGACATGTATAGTGACCAGTGCAGTACCTTGCCACTGTCTGCACGTACCGACAGCTTGAGCAGACAAGCTAACACTAAATTATGCTGGAGTCAATAGTGAAACTGGAAAATACTTTGGTAAATATAAATGCGAATAACCTGCCAAAAAACAAAAAGCAAACAGTAAGGTCTTTGGCAACAGTTTACAAGATTCTTGAATAATGCTTGATTGTGTAGAAGCATTCCAAAAAGAGTCTGCACATATAAAAGTTTGGCACCATATGAAATTTCCAGTCCACCTCTCTGTCTTTTTCTCTCTGGTATTACATGTTGCTAGATGTGACAAAGACATGAATCCTGGCGAGGAACGAGGTGAACATCCCCTGCCTCAGCAGCTTCATCTCCAAATCTATCACAAAGTCTTTGGGCTCGCGGACCTGTCTCTGGACGTAGACAGCGCCTGTGAAACTGTTAAGCTTCCTGGTGCTGAAGTAGCCTTCCTCATTGCCCTTGATGATACTGATGGTGATGTGATCGCCAGAATAGGCTGGCGATGGTCCAATTCGGAAGATCTGGGCAGGAATAATGATGTTGGTCTGGAAGCTGATCTGGTAGTGTGTGATGCGAGCAGGGGAGTTTTGACAGTCTAAGGAGTTGCTGGGACAGCTGGTCCGCTCACAGCGTCTGAAGAGAACAAGGAGTAGAGAGAGAGTCAGAAGAGGATGGATGTGTAAGACAGATTTGGAGGATAGGCACTTGAGGTGTATTGGTTGACAATGCTTGTGAGTGTATTTTATTGGTAAATCATTTTATGAATAGGGAAATCGAGTACACTATTATCTTATCCATATATGTAATCTGTACAGAAGTGTGTTGAACTAACAGATGTTGTTAGATTAAGCCTTGAATTGATTTAGGTGTATACATTTTCTATCAACTAGAATTAATAAACTTCAGTCACTCGTCCAATGAGAATTTTCTGTCAACACGAGTATGGATACTGACCCATTTTACTCGTCCTTACTTATTATATTTATTTTGTGTTTTTCTTTACTGCCATGTTATGTATTATTTTAACTGAATGCATAACTATACCTTCTCATAAACCAACACTGAAATGGATGTCTGGTTTCGGTTATCGTGTCATCTGTGTTTTGTGAGACATATGTTTGAAATAAAGTTTGGTTAAAAAAATAACTTAAAAAAGGATCTGTGGGGAAAAAAAAAGAAAACCCTATTCAAACCCAAAATCCGAGCTCCACTGACCACAGCCAACAGCTGAAGGCTAGTACCAGTAGTATTAAGATAAAGATGAAGGATGAACCAATGAGGTGTGTGTGTCTGAATGTGTCTATACAATATGTAACTATCTTCATATTGAGACCAGTGAGATTCAGCAGTCGGGTTTATCATTCTCTGTATCAACTAATGTTAATGCATTCAACATAAAGAGTTTAGTAGCTTATCTGCATAATGTAAACATCATGTAAGATCGGTCACTATATAAGCTCTAAAACAGTTGCTACAGCATGGGAAAACCAGTGTTGGTTAAGCTAACTGTAGCTAGTAAAGCTATTCTATGTTGAAAGTTGCAAGTTACGATATAAGCTACAAAAAGAAAGTATCGTCAAACACTGAAGTTATTTCTCAGTCTGTATTGTGATGCTCTGTGACTGCTTTGCCATCACTCGTGAGGATTTACAGGCCAGAGTAAAACCTAACGTAGTGCATCGTGAAATTTGCACAGCTCATGCCAAAACGAGTGATTCTTGGAACTGTCTCCAATGAATCACAGGGTGGCACTAAAGCCAGTCCGGAGGACTTTTTTTTATCTCGTCCATGCTTCCTTGGCTGCCAAGTCCACTCAAGAATGAAAGATGTCTCTCCATACTGAGCCAGGCCACATCACACTGAGGTTAATAAGGTGTCTCTTGATAACATTGATAAGACGCCTCCTGTGGGATGAGTGGAGAGTGTAGGCTGTTATGTCCATGCAGAGCACAGAGTGGGGAGAGCCACAGAGACGGCGCCGGGAAGCACCAAGCTGATCAAAGCCATCTGACTTCATCGTACCACTCAATGAGAGTCATGTTCAGTTAGAAGCAAGCCTTTATAGAGGCCACAGGTTCACAGCTAACAAGGCCCTTCTGTACAACACCTTGCACTGCAAGGGCATGAAAGTACAGTACTTTTCAAAAGAGAAAATAAGGCAAAACCTGCTGAGGCAAAAACCTATCTCACAGGTGAGGTAAGTACATAAAGGGCCAGTATGTCAGGTTATAAATGCTCAGTATGCTGCAAAATAACCAGAACACAGTTAACTGGTCATGCTTAACAATAAAACTTGGAAAATGAAGGCTCTATATCAAAAAACAACAAAAGACAGAATTGCAACTAAACATTTAAAAAAAAGAAAACATGACTCACGTGTCCGACACTTTCTTGTAGTTGTGAGGGCAGTCAAAGGAGATACATCTGAAACCTCCCTGGAGGTTGTAGCACATCTGTCCATATGAACAGTTGTGGGTGGCAGTTTTACATTCATCAATATCTGAAAAACACAATAAATGAAAGAGATGAACCCCTTGGAACATGCACTCTAATGTCTTTAACTAAGTTTAGCTTAGATTAGTACAAAGATTATTTCCTGCTCTTTTCTATTTTGGCATCCTGTTTTAGGCCGGCATAGCAAGAAATACACTCTGACATCAACCGGCAGTTAGTTAAGAAGAATACTTTTCTCATGCCATGTGCCGGCCGGGTACTGGTACTTCTAGTACTGCATACAAAAAAAAAATGACTTATACCATTTTTAGGGCAGGGGGTTTTCATTATGAACTAGCTACATTTTAGTAAAGCAACAACAAATAAAAAAATATCTTGCTTTAATTAGCAATTGTGGTCCAAAATGAAATGTAGCTATCTCTGCTTATATTAGGATGAACATAATAATTGTGGCTGGGCCCAAAGAAAGCTGTCAATCATGACATCTCACCCTCTTTTTGATAGCATAATATAATTAATACCCTTTTTGGCCCTCTTTCTATGCAGTCAATATCAAAGACCACACACTATGTATTTTTTATAACACTTTAAACAAAGTTACAAAGTGCTTTCTAAGACTCCATTAAGTCTTTGCACCCAGCCAAGATATCATTACAGTACAACATGTATCTCCCTATAAAATAACAAATAGTTGTTTTTACATATTTGCTTGTCTATAAATGACATTTTTAACACTATAAAGCCAGGCTAGACTGCTATTTAGAGATGATTGGAGGATGTTCCTCTGTTTGTGCATGACAGTCACATTTCGACGTAGTCCAGCAGTGATGTAATGCACTTGGGTTTTAAGCTTGTGCACAAAAAAGTGGGGAGCTGTGGGAATGTTATAAAGTGTGCAATCAGAGTGGCTGTGAGGTATTTCTGCTGCGTGTAATAAAGTCAGACAGATGGCTGAAAAAAAACAAAAATTGAAAAGAAGGACTATAATAAGGCAAGTGTGAAGACCCATGACTTTCAAAGGTAGGGAGACCTCCAAGGAGTTGAAAGGGCTGAAGACGGATGGAGAGGTTTCTGTGTTTCTGCTTGACTTGTGCGTACTTTGAGTGTTGATATGTCTCACTGAATTTTCCATGAATTTGAGGGGCTGAGTTTCTGAATTAGAACTGATGGGATGGGTGTGTATTTTCTGCTGCACATTCAAATATCAACAGTTTCCCCAGAATTATACTTACTATACCTGTAAGTTAAATGAAAGTTTGAAATATGAGAAAAACAGCGGCGGAGTGAAGGGAATGGGACATGACCTGGAATTCTCACGCTCAGCGGAAAGTGTCTCGAGGCAAAGTGTCATTGCTAGTTTCAGACCAACTTAGATTTCCATCTCCACGACACCGCAGCAGTCTGAGTCTGTATCAAACTTTCTCAAGATGGATGAGTTATGTACGATTTGTATTACTGAATTTTAACCAGAAATCGAGATAAAGTTCATATCCCTACTTTTTTTGAGTGACAGAATTCAGATTTTAGAAACTTGTGGTTCTGTTTCTTTCAGTAGCTCTCTTTATTCTTTTAAGATGGCTTTAATCTGATGCGCATTATTCTTACACACACAAGAGACATGACATGGGCTGAACACTGTTAGAGTCACTCTGGCAGGCACAAAGTGGGGCCACTTCCTGCATTTTCCAAAAATGTTCCTTTTCAGTTAAATGTGTATTCCCTTTCATAAGGCTTCTACTAAAGGAAGCAAAGTGAATGCAGCAACTACACCAGTTAAAATATCTCTCTTTCCAAAAAGAGTGGAAAAATACATGTGAAGATGGGAATCAAATCTGCTTGTTTGACACTAACACAAATTCAAAATGTGACACATAAAGTAATGAGACTTTGATCCAGATATGACATACCACAACATAATGTGTTTTTCATTAAAGGCTAACCTCTACAGGTGCGTCCGTTGGCAGACATAACATATCCATGAGGAGGACAGGAACACTGGTAGCTGCCGGCAACATTAAGGCACTTGAAGGTACAAAGGTTCCCGATGCTCTGGGAGCATTCATCAATGTCTGCTCAAAAAGACACACACATTTCATCGGTCAGATTAGAGCCCAGTGTAGGGCTCAAAGGCAGGATTAAATAAAGCACTGAAAACAATACCTCAGCAATAAACACGCAGTTAAATGAACAACTCTCTGACAATGTCAATCTAAGCTCAACATTTGTATCTTTGTAAAGGTAAGAGTGGATGGCTGAGTTGACATATTATTGTCTTATAAGTTCTTGATACTTATGTGTGGTAATCAATTACGTATATAAACATGACAACATAAGATAGATATTGCACTGTACTGTACATATAGTATGATATTCATTTGAAGAAGCTTGTGTGTCTAACTGGTTAACGTCCAGTCCAATATTTGCTCTCCTTTGGGATCTGATTTGGTCTCCACCAACCAGTCTCTACCTAGTGATCTTGGTAGAAGATACCTTCACAGGTGTGTCCGTCCTCTTTCAGGAAGTAGCCTTGGCGACAGTAGCACTGATATGAGCCGTAGATGTCAGCACACTCTTGGCTGCAGGGGTTTTTGTCACATTCATTTATATCTAAACACAGTAAAGAAAATACATGGTTAGAATTCTTCCTGTTTCTCACATTCTCAAAGAAGAACACTGGCCAAACTGAGCAATTTCTTATTGTCTACTATGAAAATATATAAATCAGGAAATGCGTTAGCTGATACTCCAAACTCTCTGACATGGCACACGGCCCCAAACCCACTGGTTACTACAGAGGATGGAAGTCTTTAAAATTAAAGTAGTAAATCCTAAATTTAGTTAACAGGAGGAATTGGTACTTTTGTTGGGGACCATTTACTAATAAAGGATTGATACTCACTTTGCACTGGTGAGTGTTTGGGGAGCTGGAGGGTACATGTGATTTAGTTGTGGAGTTACAGGTTCATTAATCCTCTTTTTTTTTAGCAAAGCTCAGACATGTTGTGTTGATATAAGTTTGATATAGAACATGGGGTTGATAATTACACGTGTAATAAAACAATATGCTTGGCTTTTGTTAGTAGTTATTGTTAGTAATTGATTGAATAGTCTTACTAAGAGTGACTTGAATTGATTGTTTATAAATGATTGAAGGATTTTAGATGGAAAGGACAGTATTGAAATATGGCGGTCGCCTTTTTTCCAGCCTTGTCCAAATGTAGGACGAGGTGATTTTCAAACTTTGGGAATTTAGTTACCTAAGTTAAAATAGTTCAATTAAAAGTGTGTGTGGTATATGCTCTGAGCAAATTAGAGAAAGACATGCTCCAAACTGTCCTCACCAGCTGCTTTCTAAGAATCAATAGTAAGAACAGCATAAGTAACAGCACTGTTACATATATGACAGAGGGCAAACTGAGTGACTTGGCTACTGACAAGTTATTATTCGTAAGAGGCAGCCATCTATCATTGCTTCTGCGTGAATTTGAATTTGAATCCATCAATTTGTGTATTTCAGGATATGCTACAGGCTACAGTATTATTCTCTTTATCAGTTCAGTTAAAGAAACTGACACTCAAACACTGGAAATCCACATACCCTCCTACACTACTACCCCGGAAAAAAAGAAAGGTGTTATTATTTAGACATTAAAAACACAACTGCTATCAGAAAGAACAAATGACCTCAATTTGAAATCCTATAAAGAGAGTAGTATGAGACTTTCAGACAGAATGTGAAAATGGAGCTATTGCACTGTATTTCCAATGGCTTGAGCTCTGCCATGGTGGTTTTTGATTGTGCCGAGCAAAGTAACACACACTGAACTTTGAGCCCCATTGCTGAAGGTGCAGTGATGCTTTCTAATGCTGTTTACTATAAAACTGCTCCCCAAGAAGGATAAGCTTCAAGTGTCTGGAGTTAACTTATCTGAAAAGTGCTCATCAAAATGTAATCATACTGATCAGACACACATTTATAAAAGAAAAGTGATACATCACAGCTTCACCTTTGGATCATGAACACAAACCTTTACAACTTCATTCAGTCTCCTGAATAATGACTGTGACTGCTGAATGTAATGTGAATCAGGCTCCTGGTCAGCTTTGCTCTTTAAAGCACTGCCACATCTTCAACACACTGCTGACTTGCAGCACCTGAACCTGGAAACCATTATGTATGCATGGTGGACACCTCTGCATCCAAGAGATGGGGACTAAATTAAATTCCCAAAGAAAGCAGGTTTCAATGATGACAAAGACTTACAAAAGTCTCACGATCACCGTTCTATCAGTGTATTGCTCCAGGGACTGTGCACAGCTGCATTTAGCCTCTGATGCTAGCACTCTCCCGAGAGGCTCACCTCTACCTCACCTCTTTAAGTTCTAGAAAAAAATCTAGAAAAAAGATTGTATTCAATTCTCAATATGCCTGAGATATTTTTTTTCTTTTTTTTTCTCATACATACTGAGAATTAAATGCACCCTGTTTGACCTGATCATTAAAATAAAATAAATATATATACATGCATTTATTATGTATATATTTATATGTTTTTTTTCTCTTTTTTAATATATATATATATATATAACAGACATATATAACAGTCTGGCTTACCTTCACAGTTCTTGCCATCAAATGCTAGGGAGAAGCCGGCTGTGCATGAGCAGCGGTAGGAGCCTGGGGTGTTTTCACAGGTCTGGGCACATAGCCTGCCAGGATAGCGCCAGCACTCATTTACATCTGTCAGAGTGAGAGAAGGAGCCATGAGACAGCACACAGATACCTCCGGGCCACTAAGGACTCATCCAGACACACACCCAATGATGTGCAGTGTGAGCTTTTCACGTTCACTAATTGGGGGGGGGGGGGGCGCTATTCAGTAGCCTAGTTAGCCACGGAGCGAAGTGGCCCTTAGGAGCTGATAGGAGTCAGCCCACACTGCAACCTGAGCTCAGCCCTCCTCCCAATGAACACAGCTAGACACCAGACTGAGACTGAAAGCAGCCTATGAGACCAACAGAGGCCAGTGGTAGAATATGGTGCAGTGGTGTTTTACAGCAGCTCTGAATGGACTATGACACATCAACAGCTGGTGAATACTGTGTGTACAGCTGTAATATTTTCATTTTACGCTATGAAATAAGGATTTATTTCGACCCAACAAGATGAAGTGGAAAGATAACAAAGACTGAGTTTTGTTTTGTTTGGGGCACTTGTATTTGCATTTCCAAACCTTTTTGGTACCGAGGCTAAAGATATACTTGCATGATGGCTAGCTCTCATATACTGCGTCTGCTTGGAGCGTCAGTTGTGCACGTTTTCAGAAATGAATGCTATGCATCCGCAAGATGCATATGAATGGTGGTAGCAGTGTAGGGCCAGCATGGGGATGTGACAGGGCTGAGGGGTCAGTAAGCACATTAGCAGCAGAGACAACAATGAGACAAAAAGTTAATGACGTAATCTGTTGTCTACACTAAAGCGTAGTTTCAAAGCAAGTTTATCATCACCCTAAGGTGTTGTGGGAAAAACAGACGATCGCTGGCCTATGTGATGGGCCTCAGCAATGTGATGTAGGGTGGCATTTCTCCAAAGCTTATTCTGTTTCAGCTTTTTCGCAGCAGGCACCTGTGTTTACTCAGTCACCCTGAACACACCACTCTCACTGAAATTAATGGGAGGACTGATGGTTTGTGCTGCAACGTCTGATTCTGTCTGAATGGACAGACAGTGTTTTCTTTCTTGGCCCACACATAACCTTTTCTCACCTTAGTTTCACCTGCCCAATTATTGCTAGAAACAAATGTCAGATGATGAACAGATGATGTGAATTTAATTTGTATGACAATGATTTATATTCATTTAAATATATTTTCTAGCAAAAAGCAAATCACTTCACATCATCACTAACATCCCATCAGTGTCAACAGGGATGTAAAGAATAGATTATGCATCCAGGAGGAGTCAATTTTGTAACAGCTGAGTGTGTCTACCAGTCTTCTGATATTTCAGTGTTAACCCCATTGTCTTTAACATGCACAGTTTTTTTAAGCTGCCATGTTAATTACTTCTGTTTGATTAAACTAATTAAACTAATTTGCAATAATCATGAGGAAAATGCTGACAGGGAGTGTTCCCCTGTCCTTTTTATTTAAATCTGACATAAAATTAGCACACTGAGTGAGTGAGATTAGTTTCAGCCTCCAGAGCAGCTCTGGGTCCAAGACTGTTTGGACAACTAAACCTCCAATCTGTTTGTCATCATCTCACAGACCTGACACAGTGATACGTACCGGTGCAGACTTTGCGGAGGGCGTCATACTGGTAGCCTGTCTGACAGTCACAGCGGTAGCTGCCAGGGAGGTTGTGACAGATCTGGCCGGCTCCACAGCGGTGCGTCCCCATCTGACACTCATCAATGTCTAGACAGGCAGAAAGAAAGATAAACCAGCTCAGCATTGACCCAGTCTGCATCTGACTGCCTCCAGCTTAAACACAGCAATTCCTACTCACACTGCCAGCTGCACCACAAACACAAACACAATCTTCAAATCTGGAAGACTGTACTAAACAAATTGTGCTACATTCAAATGACCTCTGAAATTATTTGTCACTTCATTCATTAGAAGGAAATTAAAAAGGCCATGCTGCTAGTGTAGCACCCATAAAGTCCATTGTATCACTGTTCTGGAGCTTTTGATATTTTTCATGACTTTCATCAGCAGATTGAGTTGTCACAATTTACATTTTTCTCAGAACTTTAAGGGCTTAATTAAATCTGCTGCTGATGATCATCTGATTAATAATTATTAGTAAGTTCCAGCATAGCTACACAAGCTTTGTTGTTGTCCTGTTTCCTAAGCCAACAGGAGTTCGCTAACATCATTAAAAAATTCTAATGTTGCTGTTAATTAAACTTTACAATTTACTGATTTACAAACTATTTAGTAAGCAGTTGTAAAGGTTTATAAACATCACTTTAGAATGGCTATTCAAATAATGTTTATAGAGGAACTAAACAGTATTTATCAACCATTTACAAAGTTTTATAAGCATCAGTTGCAACTTTATGGTGAACAGTAGCTTAATGAAGGATGTATAAAGCTATTGTGAAATGTTTTTAAAGGTTTGTTGACAGTGAAAAACTATTAATTAAAGTTCAATTGGCATGGCTGTAAGTGATATATTTTATTAAAATTAGTATGAAATAGTTCTACATTCCAACAGTAATCACTGCTATAGAGTAGTTGATAAAGTGCGGCAGCACTTTATGCCCAGATTTTCCACAGTTTAACGAGCAAAATGGACTTTGACACACCTTAAACGAACTAGCGCTTTAGACTATGCACTGTAGCCCGTCTAAATACGGCCCACAGTGTATAAAGGGTTAGGGTTAGGTCTTGTTATAACTGACCTTAACTAGCTGACACTGAAGCTGACTTTTAACCTATTATGGCATTTTGTAATCATGAATTTGAGCACTGTCTTAGTCAAAACAAATTGTATGTTTTTCATGGATCTCAGCCTCCTGCTGTTGTGTTAAAGAGGTAGATCTCACCAACACACTTGGCTCCATCAGGGCTGGAGTGGTAGCCGTGGCTACACATTACGACTTTCTTCTGGCATGTGTAGGAGCCCACTGTGTTGATACAGTTGAAGCCTGAGCTGCACGGCTCATTCGGGCCACTGCATTCATTTATGTCTGTAGAAGCACACACACACAGACACACACACAATCAGACACAGACACAGACAGACAGACAGACAGACAGACAGACACACACACACACACACACACACACACACACACACACACAGGAACACAATTAAGCCTCAACACAGCTGAGACAATGACAATTCCACAGGAGAATGACTGTGTGGAGGGTTAATCCTGATTGACAGACCTACCTACTGTATGGCTCCTTCCTCACAGTCATTTTAACACAACATTTATGGAGTCGCAAATGTACTTGTTGGCCGTATTAATTGTCTTCCTAATATGCAGTGGATCAAATAGATTATGGAGCAGATGTTGGTGAGATAGGTAGTGAATTGTAGATGTAACACAATAGATTTAATGCAGCAGTAAGCACCTTGAAGCAACTAACAAGTCACAAAAATGCCACAAAGTGCTTGAATAGTCACAGCCCACTAAGTTTCAGATTTTGAGCAGTCAAATTAAAAAATTTAAATACACACAATTATACATTTGGAAAAAGCTAAAGGAACCTAAAATGTGGTTTCATAGTGGGTTATTTGGACTATTATTTTGCCTATCTTTACCATTATGAGGTTACCAAGCAACCAGTGGGGAGTCTACTAATGTTGTTTTTCACTTTATTTATTTTTTTGTATTCATCACATTTATACAGAATGCATGATTGGTTCTGATTCACAGCAAATTACTCCTCCCGTAAACCATTGTGATTGATTAATTTCCAGTGACTGCTCACTCACAAACAATATATATACTTGTGATTTTCCAGCCCGTTCACCGCATGTTAGACGCGCACATTTCACTGTCTGAAGCGCCTGTCCATCCGTCTCTGGTGACTGTCTGTTTCTTAATATCGGTAGGTGTGTCAAAATCAATACATAGTAACTGTGATCAGTAAGAGCAGACATGTAACAGCATAACATTGGGTGTCAGCAAATGGCCACGATTTCTGATTATTATCCTCCCCTCCTAAGCTGTTCATGATTGTCGAACATCAGAGATGTTAACGTCACGATGTCAGTGTGAATGTCAATGCACACAGGCTTTTGCGACGTCAAGTCACACAACATTTACGCCGCCCACAGCAAATAAACACAAATTTGCATCTGTTTGCGTATTTTCATTAATTTAGTATGTAATCTAACCATGCTTATGACTGGCCTCACATTTGGTTTGAATGCATCATGGTGCTAAAAACACAGCTAAAATGAGAGTCTAGTATTGGACTTGCAGTAGTCTGGATTACTGAAACATGATAATGCTAATGAAGCTGCAACTATTTACTAAAACATAGGCCATACAAATCAGTGCCACTTCAAAGCTGGAAATAACCGTTTAAAGAGATTAAGGGAAGATATTAAATCAAAGAAATTAGTGAAAATATGCAATAATGTTTCACAGTGCTAATGCTAGATTACCAACTGGGCAAAGTGCCCAGAGGCCTTAAACTCTGAGGAGGCCTTAATGCACCCTGTGGGCCATTACTATTACTATTACTACACAATAACTTTGTGGTAATTTGATTAATCACAATGTTTTGCCAGAACCACACTGTGGGTTAGTCTTGCCCTGTAGACCTGAAAGAAACTGCAGAATAAGACGACAAATGTCTATAGGTTTGTAATTCGTGTCTCTTTTCCCTCCTTTCCCATTCCACAGCTATTTCAAGTTCAAGAACATAAAGACAGCTTAAGAAACAGCAGCTATGCCTCTTAAAGGTGCTGTCTTGTTTCACAGAGGAGTTGTCACACTGTTGGGGAGAAATTCTAACCCGATCAGCCTTAAGTGTGTACATGGTGTGTTATTAAGTAAGACCCAAGACATTCCCACGTTTTTGAGCATTGAGCATTAGCCCTTAGTATGAGGAACTCACATGGACAGGAGATGTCTGAACAAGAGATGTCGAGAACAAACTTTCCACTGATCATGTGTATAATGACTGAAAGGATGAATTCATGTTTTTCTGTAATGAAGCTGTGGCACAGCAGTTGAATGCCCCCCCTGCTGGAGCACCCTGCTTACTACCACTGTTGCTGTTGTAATGGCATTTTGAACATAAAACACGAGAAAACAGAAAAGAACTGCACTCTAACTGCAGCAACTGATCGAACTAACCATTATAAGCACAAACTATGATATAACATGAAAAGGCTCATGTATCAGAATGAGGCCATTAAATGTTAGTGCTTGATCTGACCCTCTGATAATACACAATATTCCGCCGTGATACTGTTGACAGATTTGCACCAATTACAACACATTCCTAGCCACAAGGAAGACAGGACAGTGTTCTTCTATAACCTTCAACACACAGTAAATGCTAACACACAGTAGAATTAAAACTCCCCTAGGAGAAAATATGAATGCCTTAAGTGCTACTTAGAATAGGGGGTGCACTTCACCCTCTTGTGGTCAAAATAAGAATTACAAAAACAAACATAATGAGCCTTACAGGAATGGAAGGAAAAAAAGTATTGCTATGGAACACAAAGGTATTTCAAAAACACATTGTGAGGGAATGCAAAAGGTGGTGTTAAAAAAGTCTCACTGTTACCAAAAGGGGGATCATTAGGTTTCACAAATGAAAAAATAAGTTTTACCTCTGAAATTATTTTTTTTTCCACCCTATTTTACTGAGTAGTAAGAAAATGGGTCACCAGAAAAATAAAAGTTCCTTCATTTGTCCCTCAGGGCTTCTGTAATTGAGCTATTGATAAAATCAATATATTTTTTTTTTACAATAAGTGAATAGGTTTTAAGTTGGACAGCTATTTAATAGTTAACTATCAAATGTGAAAGTGTGGTGTCTGTCTGTAGGTTCTTCTGGTGTGAAGAACCTACAGAGAATTTTCAGCGCAGAATTATCTGTTCCCTTTGGCTTTACAAAGCTTACAGTGAGTTTTAGTTCATTGTTCCGTTGTCTGACGCAAAACTCTATTACTGTGCTTTACCCTTGGTGTCTCTTACTGTCCCTTGTAACAGGATAAGGAGCTCTGAAGTTGTTTGATTTGGCTTGACTCTATTCGTTATTCAATGATCATGTGTTGTAAGTTTTTTTTAAGAGCAGCATCGACAGTTTCTCACCGATACAGTTGCCATGGGAGTCCTGTGTGAAGCCGCTGATACATTTATTCTTGGG
Organism: Diplodus sargus; assembly: GCA_903131615.1. Lineage (NCBI taxonomy): Eukaryota > Metazoa > Chordata > Actinopteri > Spariformes > Sparidae > Diplodus > Diplodus sargus. The sequence continues at coordinate 1,431,514 of CAEMYA010000093.1, forward strand.
ATTACACAGGAAAGAGCCCACTGTGTTCTCACACACAAAGCCCAATTCACAGTTATGGGATTGCAGGACACATTCATCAATATCTGGAGGACAGAACAGATAAATAAAAAAGATTTAATGAGGGATCTTGACATAACAATCCACATTTTATATTGTAAAGACTTCAAATGTGTGGTAAACTCTCTGAGCTTCAATCTGAGCTTTCAGCATGTTAACATCACAGTAGGTGGCACTGTTGCTCAAGCACAGACAAAAAAAACATGCAGCATCCCCAAACTTCAAGCGTTCACTATGTCAGTGTTTAACCTGAAGAAGAATTCTCTTCCCATAAAAATATAATTTACTCCAACTCTGCAGTTAACAGAAGTTGGACAAATGTTCTTAAATTAATTGAATCTCAGGATCGATGGACAGGGGTGTAAATGAAATATCTGTTTTTTTTATGCTGCAATTCTATTGTAAATAAATGCTATTGTTGAAAAATACTTCAGGCATTTGCAGAATTGTCCAAAATTGACGTTATTGTCCAGCTATAAGGCTGTAGTCTTACTTTCCTTGCTGCATATTGAAGAAGACATCCTCAGCATTTCCTGTGACTACTTTATGCACTCTGGAAATGGCTGCTGAGTAAATTGGCTTAATGAAATACTTCAGGAACAATGAACTCACCCTTGCAAACACTGTTCCTCAGGTGGTAGCCTGCAGGACAAGTGACATGCTGCTCGCATACAAATGAACCCACTGTGTTCACACAGTGCTCTCTGGGCCGACAACTGTGGGTGTTGGTGGCACACTCGTCCACATCTGTGGGAGAAAAACAAGGGTGATTGTGTGTGAAATGACAGCTGGAGAGGCAGCCTCTCAGAGGTCAATGATTGACAGGACCTCTATGTAATTGTTCTCTGATTTTCACCATGATGGAGCTCAATGAGTGGACTTCGGCAAAAAAATACCAAAGAAAGTAACACGTCATTTTTACATTGAGATGTTTGAGGCATGTCAGGAAATTCTATGTTTTGCATTTGCATGCATGAAAATGACTAGGTGGGAAGCTGTCATGATAGTGAAAATTATGTGAAAGTGGTTTTTGAATTCATTCACTGTGGATATTTTTTTCTGTTACTATAGGGGAGGAAACAAGTGTCTTTGGATGTAATCACACAAACTTTTTCAGCCTCAAAGTGGAGTTGGCTGACCAGAGGGTGGCACAGTATATGGTAACACTCACTTACAAATTAAAGACAGACTGTGTTTTGTTTTTAGGGGTTTTGAAGAATAAAGCTGCACTAACCAATACTTTTACATCACCAGTGGATCAAACTTATATGTGAAAGAAGTCATTGGTGGAGTTGAACCTAATGAAAAATTATGACCTGAATCTGTAGCTTCCCTCAGAGCATTTTATCATCTGTCATTCAATGTTATAGCTTTTAGGGGCCTGCAACTTTTTTATTTATTGTTGGGATTCAGTGCTCTCATTAATCTCATTTATTCAAACAATGTGCAAGCAGCTTATTTCGACCTGTATGTGTGTTTCTTGTTAGGCAGCTGCCTTCTAGTTGCCATGGTAATTATTACGGCGGCAAAGGAGGAACTCAAGTGAAGAAGTGCAAAGACTGAAGAAACACAAAACCTGGAAAACACTGTTTGTGTACAGTATGAAACCAAAACAAGTTATGTATATAATGAATGTACATATGTACATAACCTAAGTTACACTAGTCACATACCTCAACAAAATGCAACTGTACCACAAAGATCTGATACACCTGTTTATAAAGCGATTTGGGAGTCACCGGCAATTGACCCACTCTATTTAACCCATATTAACTCTAGCACATGGATTTTGAACAACCTGTAACATGTCATTACATATTGTATGGTACATATTTCCTGTTGCAGACACCCCCCACTGCCTAAATAGACAATATGGTCCTCGTCCATCTCCACCCACTGGTGAGTCCTTTTATGGACCCATTCTAATTTGCCTACCAACCTGGCATCGGAGTGGACGACACCATCATCTTCCTCCTGGACAGATCACTGTCTCACCTGGAGAAGCTTGGAAGCACTGTGAGGACCATGTTCTTTGATTTCTCTGCTTTTAACACCATACAGCCTGCACATTTGCAGGACAAGATAGAGCACGCAGGGGTGAACCAACACCTCAGGTCCTGGATCCTTGACTACCTCACCAACCGGCCACAGTATGTGCGAACTCGGGAACAGACCTGGCCCCTTTCCTGTTCACCCTGTACACTGCAGACTTCTCCCAGTAACCACCCCACAGCCATCTACAAAAGTTATCTGACGACTCTGCTGTCGTCAGCCAAATCAGGGACAGGGACGACAGAGCCTACAGAGAACTTATCCAGGACTTTGTAGACCGCTGCCACCAGCAGAACCACCTCAAGCTCAACGACAGCAAGACCAAAAAGCTGGTGGTGGATTTCCGCAGGCACAGACAACCCTGCACACAGGTGAACATCCTGGGAATGGACATTGAGATGGTGACATCATTCAAGTACCTGGGAGTTCACCTGAACATTAAGCTGGACTGGACTGATCACACTGCAGCAACATATGAAAGGTCAGAGCAGACTCCATCTGCTGAGGAAGCTCAGGTCCTTTGGAGTGCAGGGGGCACTCCTGACTACTTACTATAACTCTGTGGTGGCATCAGTCATTTTCTATGGAGTATTCTTCTGGAGCAGCAGCATCTCAACAGCAGGTAGGAAGAGACTTGATAAACTTATAAAGAAGGCCAGCTCCACCCTGGAACGTCTTCTTGACTCATGACTGCATGTGGAGGGAGAGAGCAGGATGACGGACAAGCTGTCATTGCTGCTGGTGCAGGAGTCTCACTCTGCAGGTCACTATCACAGCACTGGGCAGCTCCTTCAGTGATAGACTGATACACCCCAAGTGTGTGAAGGAGAGGTATCACAGGTCCAAGTGTGTGAAGAAGAGGTATCACAGGTCTTTCCTTCCTGCTGCAATAACAACACACTGTCATACTGCTTACAATCACACTGTTAACAGTGTAAAACATTATTTATATACAATGTATATGAGTCTATTTCTATTTCTTACTTTTTTATTTTATTTGTTCTTTTACTATTATTATTGTTTATTACAATACCTATAAATAACTATA
>CAEMYA010000093.1:1434752-1477767 GCA_903131615.1 Diplodus sargus
TATATATTAGCTATTATAGCTAGGTAGGTATAGTAATGCTGATGATCACCACTTTATGAAAACATGCTTAAAATTACATTACATCAAATGACATAATTTGATTGGCGATAGGCGAAGAAAGAATAGCATTCTCACTGGTGTTTCCACCAGCAGGAGGTGCAACCATTATCCAGACAGAATGTGTCCTGGAGAGCTGTTTGCGCAGGCCATTATACCAACTTTGGACAGTGACTGCTTTGTAAATACAGGGAGTACAAGTAAAATGTAAAATATCAGGTCTTGGCAGAAGCTATATAATATTTTGCTTGCTAGGCATGTTTGTATGAAATAAAAAACACAATTGCAAGCCCTTGAATCTTTATCAGTCAGACAGCACAGCAACCAGTAAACAGGCACTGTTGATTTATGACACTCATGGGCTCATGGTGTGACAGTGGATCGTTGCTCTGTTGTGGCTCATCTTTATCAAACTGCTGCATTCCCTTATCTTGCATCCCAGTACATGACTGATAAGCTGGATGCACTGATAGAAATGGACTAGAATTATTGTGTATGTCTGTTTTTTGTGTGCAGGGGTGTGACAGTCATCCAGATGTGAAGATCACCCCAAAATATGTTCCATTCCGCAGGGAACCTGACAAGAGGGCTTTTACAAATCTGCATGATGGAGTCTGGGCTGAAAAACAAAAGGCAGGAACAGGGGGAATATATTGTCATGTGTTGCCTATGTATCTGTCGGCAGTCCCTTGCTGAAATGCCTTTCTCGACTTTCAAAGCTTTTGCTACAGGGAATTTGAATGCCTTACAACAACTTCCAACAGAGAGCAGGGGGAGGAAAAACACTGATCTGAGTTTTAACGGGTGTGTGAGAACGTCCTGCAGCTCTTTTCCTATAAGGTTTTATACCTCTCACAGAACACAACATGGTTTATTGTATTATATGAAGCCTCTGTGGATCTGCAGCAAACACATTCTTCTTACTCACTAAAATGAACAATTTCTACTTTTGACATTGTGTAACACTCTGGAGAGTCTGTAGGATTCATGCTCGACACGCAGTGGTGACATACTCTTGTTTTTGGGGGCTTTTCCCGGTTTATTCCCCAAGTGAGAGACATCTGCTGTCTCCGTTGTAGGGAGGATATTTCCAGGGGCAAACCACACTAAGGGCCGAATCTGCCTGGTCCTTTGGGCCCTGCTTTCTGTCAGGCCCAGTAATGGACGGGACTGTTTCCAAATTTTGCGTATTGCCAGTGGTGGGGAAAGTCGCTTTCTTCTTCCACTCTGGAGGACAGCATTATTTCCAGTGCGTCATTCAAAAAGGAGAAAAAAGAAAAAAAAGAAAAAGTGCCTATTGCCTCAAGGTCCCTACATTCCATGAATGGCCCCCATGAGTAGGCACATTACACAGTTGTGAGGAGTGAAATGATCCAATATAGAGTGGAAACAAAGATTCTATTTTTTGAAAAATACAAATGCTCAGTCGAACAGAGAAGAGATAGCAGTTTTAGAAGAATTCCTTCAAGAGAACAGAGAACATTTATAAAACTCTGCAGAGAATCAACAAATCTTTGTGCACGTACACAAGAGGAAATTAATACACACCAAAAATTATTCTGATTTATAAACTTGGTGCCCAACAGTGCACAATTTCCTTTTATAAATCCCATATCAACCAGGAAATGTGCACACATTTTTCAGCCCCCTCCACATCTACAGGGACTTTGAAGGCACATCTACAATAAGATAGATAGATAGATAGATAGATAGATAGATAGATAGAAATACTTTAATGATCCCAGACTGGGAAATTATTTTGTTATTTTATTATAAACCATACATAGCCAATGCAAAGTGTCTTATGAACCTTACCCTAACCCTAATGCATGCAAATTAACTACAGATCAATACAGTAAACCATCATTACAACTGAGAGGAAGACGAAGACTTTTTTTTTACACAAAAAAACAACAACAATGTGTTTGTGGGTGAGGTTGAGCTTATAAAACATATGAAATGATTTCTATATTTCAAGTCGTCCTTGTCCTTGACTGTAACTGCAATTGTTCCACTTACCAAAATGATCAGGGGTCTCCCCCAACCTGTGATTTCATCTGAAAATGGAAGTTTGATAAGAGAATACTCTTTGTTCTATTATAAGTTCTATCATGGTGAACTGGGCCTTCATGATGATTAGGGCTCATAATGAGGATACGGAGAGTAACGTTAATAATTGATACAATCCATATGAGTGGGAAGTTCAGATGTACCAGGTGACGTTCCAAAGAAGGCAGTGTGTGTGAGAGTGTGAAAACTGGTTTGAATGTTTATGACAACACGGATCATTGATAACATTTCATTTTAAGTGAAATCAAGTGTGAGATGCATCATTATGTGTAGAATAATGTCTATAATATTTAATGTGCACAATCTGGCTTCTATACACCACCTCACCATCACTGTCGCCAATTCCCTTTGCCTTTAAAAAGTACGATCGAATGGGTCAATGTTTCTGTAAATGTCCCGTCACATTTCCCATCAAGTATTTTTTAATAAATTCTATTTTATGCTTAGAAAGTGGCGTCTGAGATACAGTACCATTAGGCATAGAAGCAAACACGCACCCTCTTGTTCTTTCACACTGGACCACGCAATGAGGTTTTTTGAAAAGTTTAAGCTGGCTTAATTGCATATTTGGTCTGAGACAGGATGATTGGCTGGTTGAACATCTTCAAGAAACACATCCAGTTGCCTGTGATATAGCACTTACAAATTCATATTTTAAGTTGTTCAATATTCTGGGCCCAAAATACATTCTATTGCAGATATGTTTACTCCACAACCCAGACAGGTCTCTCAGAACTGCAGGGACTGGTCAGCTTGTTGTAACCACACTTAAAACCAAACATGGTGTAATGACTCGTAACCACCACTGGAATCGGGTTTCCTCCGGAGCTAAGGTTTGCACCAACTGTAGCCATTTTTCCTACTGCTCGGTTTAAATGTCTTAAATTTGCCTGTACTTTTGTTAACACTATTACAGCCAGGATGGGCATTTGATGTGCTATAACTTTGTTGAATTAAAAATGACTGTGCTGCTGGTACCAGACTTTTCCTAAAAGTGTCCATATTTTCATTTAAAAATCATCTTTATTTAAATTGCACAAAGAAAATGTTACAATTTTTACCTATTTTGGCCACAGGCGGTCACTACACAGATTTTGCTGCAGTGTAATTGATATGTGTTTGCATGCTGGGAGATGCATTTGGTAGCTAAGCAACTACCATTGTCTCTCATGAGAAAACAACCACCAGACGGATCAGCCAGAAGTGTTCATGGCTGATGCAGGTCAGATGTTGCCCTGCACTGCATCTTTGAGGTACGCAAATTAGAGGAAACAAGGAGTGCCTGTGTGCGCATGTACATGACTGCCTGTGTGTGAGGATATTAATATATGCACCTGTATTAACTTCTTAAAAGATATCTGAACACAATAAATGCACTACTCTCCCTATATTGTTATCTATCATGAGATATTATACAGTTTGGAATGCACAATTTAAACGAATGCAAGCAGTTTGGTCCTTTAACTAAAGCTATAAACCACTATGATGTATGGTATGAATGTGGATTTGTGTGTGTGTGTGTGTGTGTGTGTGTTCTTTGTGTGTGTCTGTTCTTGTGTGTGTGCTGGGAAATTTGGAATATGAATTCACAGCCTGACGATAAGCAGATATAATGCTGGAGCACTGATTAACTGTCTGCCCAACACATTTACTATTCAGGTTGTGTAGGAAGCCACCATGTGCTGGATCCTTGCTTACTCACACACAAATTGCAATGGGAATAACTGTTTGTTCAACTCTTACTTTCATTCACATTCATGTGCAGGTAAAAATCTCAGAGAGAGAGGAGCTGCTTTATTTCGCCTGCAAACCTGTGAATCATACAGTCATGATGTTGGATTAATCACATCGGGGTTCGGACAGATTAAACACATGTCCGATTACTCTATGCAATCATCGTAGCTTTACTTTGGTTTCACGGTCAGATTGACAGATCCACAACAACCTGTCCTCAAGTGTATTTCAAAGTCTGCTGACATCTCCATCAGATCCCCCACCCTCATCTTGCCATGTTATTTGCTTTGGTTCATTCCATACCAAACCAAACAGACAGTTGCCCACCCACAGCTTAACAAGTGGGAACACTTTTAGAGAGAACTCCCCTGACCAAATGGAATGATAGGAGGGAAAACACTAATATCTTAAATAGCAGTCATATGTTATATCAATTAATCACTTATTCCATTGAAGGCAGTCCAAAGAGACCAGAGACAACTCAGTATTATGCAATTAAATTCAACAGCAAAAAGTGAACAGACCTTTATGAGGGAAGGACTGCAAATATATATAATATATATATATATATATATATATATATATATATATATATATATATATATATAAGGGCTGTCAGTTTAACGCGTTAATTAGATTAATTAATTACACTGCAAATTAACGCGTTATAAAAATTAACGCAATTAATTCTGAAATTCTGAGTGGCAATTCAATGCGCGAGCATTTTAAATTTGGGACATTGAATGGCCCGTAGGCTACTTGGCAGTGGCACATCACTGTAGCACTAGCACCGAGGAACTTGTCCGGACGCGTTCGTCACTTCCCACCTGCGTCGCTAGTAGGGCTGTAATGATACACGTATCGAAGCTGAAATGGCGACACTTAGATCCACGAACCTGTCTCGCGCTGTGAGAAGGCAGAATTGAGACACAACTTCCAGTCCGCTGTGTAATTCACACAGAAAGCCGGCGCTGCGTCTCCTAAAGAGACGTGACGGTACACGTCATGATGATGACGTGTGTGTGTTTTCAAGGGGTTTCCCCGGTGTCTCCCCTGTCAATCAAAACCGACGGAGACTGTCTTCCGGGGTAAAGTTCACTGAAGTCTCGGTCCGGATGGCTGACTGTCGCGGAGATTTTTTTTCATCAGAAACACTCGGCCGGTGAAGTGTTTTTGCCGGTGACAGAAGCATGGCAGAAATGTGACGAGGAGTCTGTAGGACGGGCGGGAAGAAGGACGCTTCTCCACGTACAGCTGTGGTATTTTTAACTTGTTGCCAAAGACAGTTACAGTTACTACGTTACCTTAGTTTGGTTCTGTAACGTTGTTTTGTGGGACATTTCTCTGTATTAAGTTGAGTGAGGAAACTGTGCAGTTAACAGACCATCAGATAGACAAGCCCTCCAAAATACTGCACCTCTGATACTATCAGACAAGTATCATATACATAAGTTATTGAAATGTTACATAAATAAAATGTTTAATTTAGACAGAAAAAAAAATCGAGGTTTGTATCGAACCGTGGGTCAAAAATCGTGATACAAACCAAATTGTGAGTTAGGTGTATCGTTCTTCTCTTCTTAGTGTATTCAATTGATTAGTCATGCAATACAATTTTGTAATGTCCTAGAATTCGAATTCTTTATTTGGGTACCTTTAGCAGGTATGAGATTAAAATGCGATTAATTAGATTCATTAATTACAAATCCTGTAATTAATTAGATTATTTTTTTTAATCGCCTGACAACCCTAATATATACATTTACATATATTATATGTAAAAACTACAGCAAACACTGTGCAAGCAAGTTTCAGGCAGGTGTTGTTGCATTTTCAACTTTTCCACAGCAACACATCAGCATATGAGATCAAACCATATTTACCTTTCAATTAACAAATTACATTAGCATTAATTGGGAGCCATGTTTCGGCCACTTGAAGAATGTAGGTCCAAGACTTGCTCTCGCTTGTGGGCTCCACATAGACACAAATAAGTCTCTTTTGCTCCACTATGTTCACCCAGTTAATCCTCATCGGAAAAAACTACCATATAGGTCAACAGTGAAAGCAGCCTATTACATACCACACTGACATGTCGTGTTAAGCAGTAGTATAAAGTTAAGCGAAGTTAAGCGAAGTAGTATAAAGAGCAAGAAAGTCTGCATAAGCAGGACATCTGGGTGCACATTATTATATTCCAGGAGACCGCTGTTCATTCTAACTTATTAAGGCAGTAAACTGACATCAGGAACATAATTTAACGATAATATAATTTATGTGCATAACAGAAATGTTTCGAACTACACTGCCAGTGTAAAGTCAGGGTCTGAAGGTTCAGGTTCAGTATCCTTGTTGCTGGCTGTGGGCTAACCTGTATTAACAATAACTGCTCAACTGTTCAGAAAATGTATTATCAATATCATCTCTCTATAAAAGCAAGGAATCTCTGTCTGTCTGTGTGTATGTGTGTGTATGTGTGTGTGTGTGTCTGTGTGTGTCAAATATCTCTGCAGATCAGGATCAGACTGACCTGAGAGTTTCAACATGGCTGCTGCTTGGTTCTATGGTGTGCCATGCAGATTTGTTTGGATTACAATGATACCGTTAATGAATTATTTCATAAATGCTTTACACATTCAGCAAGCATTTGTCCACCACAGTCACGTGCGCACCAGAGCCAATCACTGCACACTGTAGCCACATACGCACCAGAGCCAGTCACTGCAGAGCTCAAGCCACGACATACCTTAAGAAACAAGCAGATTTGTACCTGCAGTCGCGCGAGCTGGACCGGGATTTTGCCGGCGGTTCAGTCCCGTTCTGTTCTGTGCATCTAAACTGACTGTTGTGGATTAATGAGACTAAACGAGCCCAGAACGAGTCTGTTCGGGTCTGAGGAGATCCGGTGACGCGCAGACAACAAAGTGTAATCGGAATCTGTGGATGTTCGTGTGTAGCTAACATTAGCTGCTAGCCTCTAACCCACACGGCCCACCTCGCGAGGCGATGGACCGGACCCACAGGCATGTCCAAATCCGGACTGAGGGTAAATAATGTCCGTCACGCTTTTTCGCGAACATTGCCGTCACGTTTGCTTTGTGTCTATTGCAGAAGAAACGGTAAAAAAAGGGCTATTGTCACGAAAGTGTCCAAGTAGCAAGTTTGGTTGAAGAGGAACAGGAAGTTGTGTGAGGGACATCGGCGGTGATACAGGCAGCGACAGAGACAGCGAGTTTTGAGAGTTGAGAGATTTGTGACATATAGCGTGTTTGGAGTGTATAGTTAGTGTGAAATGAAGTGTAGTGTGTTTAGTGTGTAGTGTAGTCGTTTTTATTTGTGTTGTGAGTCAACTGCTGAATTGCAGAGCAGGTAGGAATGATCTGAGGAGCCTGAGGCATTGCCTGCATTTTAATGTAAATAGTTACATATAACTTTGTAAATTTCAAAGACTTATGCACAAATTCAGCAAACAACAATTTATATTTGCATTATAAGTAATGCAATTGGTTCATTAAACTGTTTGTGGTTTTCACAGTAAAAAATCTAACTTTTTCCTACTCTGATTTTATGTTATTTTGTGATTTTAGATCCATAATGTTAAAATAACATGTCAAAATGAAATAATAACTGTACAGTCAAACATGTGAGGTTGTGCTGAAAATAATGACTCCAACCAAGGCAAGGTAAATCGTTTTCAAGGTGAAATATAATGGTATAATCAAAAGTTGTCAAAAACAGCCAATTATATCCCTGACGTCCCACTTTCAAACACAGCCTCATTTGGCCATCCATGAAAAAGCTACTTTTCCTCCCACTTTTCTATAGGAATACATGCTTCCTACGGGCAATGCACTAGTATTAATAATACTGTTTAAATATTCTAGCACCCTTTTTAGTTGTTATTGTTTCTTTTTGTCCTTGCTTTGTTGTTGTAGGAGGGAGTAATGTATATTAACAGTGGTTGCCAATTGCCATACAATAGAAAAAGAAAAAGAAAAAGCTTCAGTAACAGTTGTAAGCTAACTAGCTATCTGGTGTGTGGCTGCTACTCAATGATTTACTACTGCTGTGCAAAATCATGAGGATGGACAGTTATGGTTACATAGATTCTCTCTCCACCTCCCCAGAATCTCCATATATATCACAATAACATTGAATTCTTCTGGCTACGATAATCATCTAGTGAAAATCTGATATCATGAAAGCCCTAAAAGACACTGCAGTTTATTCTGATCCCGCATAAACGGTCCTACTTCCAGAAATACCATTGAACCCGATGTATATTAATCTGCAGCGAAAAAAATACAGTTCCCAGCTGTTTAAGAAAAATACATGTAGTCTTTTAACATTTTTTTTTAATAAAGTGATGTACAGTATTTGTGACCTATGATTTATGTCTTTAGTGGGAACAAACTGGCTTGAGAGCTACAGATGTAGTAGGGAAGGTGGAAACAATCAAAAGTTTATATGGTCTGAGAAAAGTACTTGAATAGATAGATAGATAGATAGATAGATAGATAGATAGATAGATAGATAGATAGATAGATAGATAGATACGATACCATACAATCAGTTCTTCACACATTTGCAAGTACCAGGCAGCACACAATTTATTATTGTCATTTTACCTGCAACAAACTGCAGTTGTGAGTTCCGACCCTCACCTGTAATAGGTGTGTAAAGCTACCACACAAAGCTTTATAAAAGAAGGTAGCTAAGGACACAGATAATGTCTGTAGTATTTGTTTTTGCAGCTACAGCTGCCACAGAGTAATTGGCTATGGTTGACTAATGCTCTAGGCAACGGCCTTCCCCACCAGGAAATGGGAGCCCAATCAGTCGATGTATTGTTTAGTATCACAAGACCTGCATTTTCCTCCTTCATGAGTGACTGCATTCAATTAAAAAGTGTCCTAGTCTCTGGACAAACTGCTCCATTGCACTTGTGTTCTGTTGTCAAGGCTGTATGTGTTTGTTGTTGTTCATTTATATGGCAGTGAGTGCTATTGTTGATTGTGTTGGGTTGTTTGTAACCTTGTGCAAATCCTGCTTGAGGGAGAAAGCTTAAGGGATACAAACAAGCATTGTGAATTGCTCCAATTACTGCCAACAGTACAACATCAAGAAGGAGCGGCAGCTTTTACCTTCACACGTGTGTCCATCTGTCATCAGTGAGAAACCTGGGAAGCAGGAACAGCGGGCGCTGCCTGCCACTGTCGTACACTGCTGACTGCAAAGACCATTTCCTGCAAGATTCACAAATATGAGCAGCATGATTACAATCACCTCAGGACTCCACCAAGCTACACATCCAGAATAGTCAATTACTCATTATATCTTGAATTCCTCATTCTTTTGTTGTTTCTCTGCTGTCCTGCTAATTCACTGCCCTGTTGTCACATCCTCACACTGATCATCCCTTCCGACAGGAGGGAGCCTCTCATGAGCCATCGCATTCAACACAACAGAATCAATTCTCTCTATTTAACAACTCAATAGAAAAAAAGGCATGGGCCAGGGACTGTTTCCTCACAACCACCAACACATTCACTGCTAAAGCTCTGTGGTCATGAAGTGTCGGAGGGAAACTCCATACATTGATCAGGAGAGTGTTATAACCAACAATCAGAGACACTTTGAAGGAGCAGGGCATTTATCGGAGCCTGGAGTACAGACTTGAGTAGCTTGGGGGTTTGCACTGCTGATCTCCTCCTGAGTTGATCAGCATTCAGCACATGAGGCTGCAGCAACACAAACACAGCAGATCAATTATGACTGAACAATTTATCAGTGAACAGGCAAAGCAGACTTACTACTAAGGGAGTTATTTGCCATAGCTCAGTCAGATGGGACATGGACACTAAATGTCAGCCCGTCTAAGCTCGACCTTCCAGCTTTGTTTCAATAAAACCAGAAGAGATGTGCTCAGCAGCTGTATCTGGCCTACTGGGCCGGAGACATCAGCCACTGCTGGTAGACTTCACCATAAAATCTGTCAGTCATTACACATCAAAACAACCAAACAACCTTAGCAAAGGGAAGAATCAACAACAATGAGTCTCACAGCAGGAAGTGTTACCTCAAAATCTACAAGTCATGTTTCAAATCCCTACAATAACGTGTAAAGGAAAACCCGGATCCCTACTCCAAACTACCTTTAAACCAGGGATGCCCAAAATGTGTCCCTTGAAGGCAGGACCTAAGAAGGCGCTTAAAGTATGGGTGGGCCAATTTTATCGCAGGTTTCTGGGTTATCTCCTTAAATTTTAGTTTGTTTGGATGAAGTGTATTTGTCATATCATGTATTCTGGTGCATTTTAACAGTTGCTCCGATCTGGCTATAATAGCATGAGAAAAATTATTGGTAGGCCTAAATTGTACAATTCAGTCAAATTGAACTGCGAGGTACTAAAATAAAAGCTCCACGCTGTTCAATGTGAAGTCATGACTGCAATATATCGACTAATACGATACAATGACCGAGCTCCCTCCCTCTCTCTAGATGAACATCAGACTACCAGGTCATGCAGAAGGATGTGAACACAGGAGGTCGACCCACGCAGGCACTTGGGTCACACTGATCTCCCTCCATCTTGTCCAGTGGACTACCAGGGCCACACAAATCTCTGTCAGAGTAACAGACACGTTATTATTACCTAACTGTATGTTCATTGGCTGTCTCGTGTCAGTGCACCATGTTTGTGTTTTGTGAGCCATAGTCAGTAGGTGATTTGTTAATTTTCAACAGTGGGGATGGTCCAATGGGAGCATCACCCTGCCCCCACACACCTGTACACCTCCCAAAGGACATTGTTGCAGGACACCTAACCATAATTGTGACATTTCTAATTCTACAATTCAATTTTATCCAGTTATCTTCCTTCTCTCCCCACTACAATTGTCTTTTTATAACTGTATTAAATACCTTTACTTAATTAAATACCTAATCAACACCTTTAAATTGTATGCAGTGGACTGAGTTTATTCAGGCAGGGTTTTCTCATGTTTCTCACAATACACAAGCAGGGTTCGTTTAAGTTACATGACTCACATGACCCCTTGGAATTTTTTACTGTCTAAATTCCTTGAAGGACACACATTGAACATTGTGCAAAATAGCAGAGCCCAACCAACTTATCGGTATTTGCCCTCATCGATTAATCGGCTGATTTATAAGGTTTTAATACCTTATATTTAAAAAGTATAATGCTATATAATGTAACATGATTGGGGTAACAAAAAATTGGTGTAATGACATAGTTTGGCCAGCAGGGTGCGTTTTAATGGGGGATAAAGGGAAATGTAACAGCTACCTCACTAATGGTCACTAACTATAAACCAACACAAAAATGACAATTGGCAACATAACATAGCCACCATGTTCTGAACAGACACATTTAAAATGCTAACAAAAAGTAACACTTTGTTTTTAGAACATAAATAGCAAACTTTTTGTTGATCTGATCATTTTTTTGTTTTTATACAAGCGGGAGTCTGCACAGGGGGTTTTATTTTGAAAATTTATTTGTTGAAGCTTCCGTCAAGCATATACCGGGCAGCCGGATCGCAAAGCAGCCGTGCCGCCCGGCTTGACTTCACTGTGCACCGGAGCTGATAGGGACCGCTTGTGATTTGTCACACACTTTCTGCTGCTAGCGGATGGAGAGTGATGGCAAATCGCCTACTGGCCATAGTTGCCCTGGTAAACACACCACTACAACTGGCTGTCGCAGCAGCAGTGTCCCTCCGCTCGTTCAGTATAGCCAACAGGCTGAGTAGTGCAGCGGTGGTAGGGCAGTCTGCTGGTAGCCCGCCTGTCTGCTCTACAGAGACACTACTGAGTGAAGAGCTGCTCTGGAGAATGAGTGACCCGAGAGGACGTGCAGAAGACCAGAAGAGAGGCCGAAGAAAATGGTGTGTTTACCTGCAAAACTACAGCCCATGAGGCACCGAAAACAGACATTACCAGATTTACTGTGTGTGAGTTAACAGTTAAGAGTCAAGCACAGTAAATGCAACGTAATAGCCACTGACTACTTCAAATGTACAAATCACACAACGGCCGCGGCAGTCGGCACAAGGCGGGCAGCAGCGGAAGCAACCGCCGCAGCAGCAGCAGACACTGACACGGAGGCAGTGCTGGTCCGAAAGAGCTGCAAATGGAACAAAACGTCGGACACTCGAAATGCCAGAAGCCCGTGTGTGGTAACTGTGTGAGGAGAGCGGAGGTAATCTGTAGACTGTGACCAGTGATCACAACGGCTCTTTTTTTCGTTTTAGATCAGCTCGTTTCCAACTTTTTCTATTATTATTATTATTTTTAAGTGTTAAAATAAAATGTTTCATCATCAAGTAAGTTACTTTTAATTAATCTAATTTCTGAGTTTTCTCTATTAAAATTGTGTGTAAATATATGCAATAATTACAGTTTACTATGTGCGATGATATGAATATTGATAAATGTATAATTAAACTTAACTCAAATCTACATTTTGGTGTTATTTCGTTTTAAAAAAAATATCATGACACAATGAATGCATTCATCACTCAGTTGGGTATTAACATGAATGAGAATATAGAGTTTAACATCTAGTGGTCAAAATGACAGCTTACAGCTGTTCTAGTAGTGTTGGAATTCAGGCCGTTCTAGTGTTAACAAGAAGCATTTTGTTTATGCAATAAAAACAAACCTGTTTAAACTACATATTTATATGCCACAAAATAATTTGAAGGGGGGGGGGGCATTGTGTGATAGAGGAGCAGAAAGTCAGCGGCTGGATTCTGCACCCACGGTCAGTAGTATTATAGGCAAACAAACAAAAAACAACCACAACAACCATTATTCATTGTATTATTACATTTGTGGGAAGTTATTACAATAAAGATTTCCACTTCCCCACAAATGTAATAGTTACTACAAATGTGGGAAATCGTTATTCCATTTGTGGGAAGTTATTACAATAAAGATTTTCACTCAGCGTGTTATATTTGTAGTAGGCAGCAGCTATTACGTTTGTGGAAAATGTATTACATTTGTGGGTTTATTATATTCAATGCTGCAGATTTTTAATACATTTGTGGTTTATTACGTTTGTGGACATTATTACATTGGTGAGCGTTACAATGCTTAAAAGGGCATGGACCAGAGGCACAACTGTAATGCCTTGTCAAGATGCAAAATGGTACTCGGCTCCTAAGATTATTTGATTGTCTAACTTTATTTGCCATGCTCAGATAGTGTAAAATAATTAATAATAGGGATCCTACATATTTTAAGAGCATCTTTAAACCAAACAAATAATACTGCATAAACAACGATTGATGTTATAATGTTTTTAAATTGTCACATCAATTTTTTTTACATGGAACATCAGTCTGGCCAAATCAGACCCTATGGCTGGCCAGCTTTGGACCGCAGGCCCAACTCTGGGCAGATCTGCTTCAGACAGTTTGTAATGCAATTTCGGTTAATTGGCACAAAGCCCTCATCGTTAACAAATAAGGCAAGACCTGTAAAACCACTTTTAATGTGTAAAATCTCACATTAGTAAACTTTTAATCAGGGGTGTAACAGTGAGGGGAAAGTGTAACTCAACACCCTGAGCCTTGACATAGGGAGGGTTACCATCTGTAATTTTAAAGTTTTGTATCATTAGCATCATAAATATTCTTCAGGCTGCAATGTTCTTGGAATCTCATTTTGCTAATGATGACAGTTGAGGTCAATTTTCTATATAAATGCAGCTGAATATGTAAAATGGTTAAAATGGCAATCAGTGTGTAAAATCCCTCTCCCATTTTTTTTTTTGTGGCTGAAGACATCACAGCCTCCGCTGACATACTGTCAGCCATTAAAGACTGTATCAGAATCTTTCTGTGACACGATCATATTAAAGCACACGTCCACTGTGCCATATGCTGCACAAGCTGAATAAGTGCCAGAGTTAATTATAGATTCACTTAGAAGTTAGATGTTAATTTTTAGAAGCACTTTAGTGGATGTTCTACATAGCAAAGGACTGTTGTTTTGCTCGAACTTGGCAGAAATTATTTTGCAGATAATGATTAATATTATTAAAACAGTTAACTCTGAACGTTTTGAGCAACAACAATTGGATGTGCATGTATTAAACCTGTGCCTGAAAAACTAAATATAATCAAATTTGTATTGTTAATATGAATGCACAGATGCTGCAAATGTGAGCGATTATTATTCAGGGGTGAATGACTGTCCTGACTCCTGGTGACAGTAATGTTATATCATTTGTGGAGTAATACTGGCATTACCTGTACAAGGCTTGAGGCGTGCAGGGCTGGTGGTGGTTGTACTGGCTGTCGTGGTGGTAGCAGTAGTTTGTGTTGGGACCAAAGCACGACTGTCTTCTTTGACTCTGCTGTCCTTATTAGGACTCACTGCACATTGGAAACACAATGAAACCATGACAATATATGAAGCACTGAACTGAAGGCTTAAACTACAAAAAGGATAACACTTCATACACAAAATCAGGAGGTTGACTCACATGTTCCTGAAACCAATTCAGAGTAATATTCCACATAATAATAGTATAATTATCTCCTAAATACATAATTTGACCCTTGCTAGGTATTTTTGTTATCAAACTCTTATAGAGCAGCAGCAAGAGTTCTGTGAATAAATCATCTCCCATTTGATGTGTTGGGTAATTTTAATGAGCCTGTTTAAATGGCTCACACTCAAGTGCCATTAGTATGGTGGTAAATCTGTTGTTGCTCTAACCAGTGCATAATCATAGTAAAATGACCATAAATACACATAAACTGTGATTCTTGTATAGCACTTGAATGGAAGTTACATAATTAAGTTTTATTGCTCAGCAATTCCGTCATCTTCAGTTACAGTCAGTAAATTCCGCTCAGCCATGTGTATCCTAGTGCAACCAAACAAACGCAAGGTCAATCAGGAGACAACTTAGCTGGGAGGTCAGTTATATAGCAACACAATCAACCTTTTTAGTGTGTTCCCTTTAGATTGACAATGTAAGAGAATCTCTGCTGAATACATTACAAATACTGTACGCCACAAGTACACAACAATAATACATCTCTGTTTGAGCGTTGACCATCTTTATATTCTTCATGGAAGTCAAGTATTAAGTCCTTTAGGTAGAGGTAGGTTTAATGACTCAGTAGCAGGGACTGCTTGCAGTGGTGACTTTTCTGGGCCAAATTAAATACGTATAGGTAGAGGTGAAGAGAGACTCCCGTTGTAGGGTCTAGGCTTTTGTCTTTTTGCTGTGGGCTGAAAACGTGATCATCATCTTTTCTTTAAAAGTAGTCTTGAGACTAGGAATTGACATGTTAAGTCATCAAAGCTGACACTTCACTCCTCCCCTGTGTCATCTATTAAACTTTAATTGAACTTAAATCGTGACATTATCAATGTTTCTTAGGTGGTTGAGATTTACAGATTTGACTAGGTGGCACGCTAAGGTTCTCTATGACACCAAATATCAAATACATGAATTTACAACAGAAATCCATGATAAACATTATCAATTCAGTTTGAAATGATGGTATTTCATAAGTATATGATGCATCTATGTACATTGGCATATTTAAATGGGCAAACTGAGATGAAACAGAGAATTAAAATCAACATGCTGTTTGTCCAGTGATTGTCTCTTGGATGAGGAGGACTGTAGTTTAAGTTAGCAGAAAGGGATGCAGATTAGCATTTACACAGGCCATGGCACCCTGGGGTCCCAAGATGAACTGTATAAGCAACTGTAAGTATAAAATGCATGGCACAGTTGTGTCACTGCCATGAACAAACTATCACCTGCTGCTGAGAGAAAACTGGTCAGGATGTTCAAGAGTCAACCGAAAAAATAAAAGCTGCTGGAAGACCAGTGACACTGTCCACAGTCAAGTGTGTTGATTGAGAACATGTAGGGTATTAAAGAACAAGACTGTCACTCTATCACAGAAAAAAATTGAGTAGTACAAATCACTGGAACTCAAGAATGTTGTCCTGTATGTTGACTAAATGTTGTCAAATTTATGTAAACTTTTGACCACAACTGTATGTTCTTTTCACGTGTATTTGAACTTTTGACCATGACTCCAAGTGCTGGGCAGGTTTGGAAGGTATTAGGAGGTGGAGTGTATGGTTGCATGCAATGCATCTGGGTACATGTAGGCAGGCTGTACAAGCAGGAAAACTAAGAGTTAACCCCAACTTTCTCTTTCAAGAAACCACACACTGAGGAAATCATTGCCTCAATTAACTTTATTTACCATCAGCACTGTTATTCACATGCTAAATTTCTCCTTTAAATGTTTTCTCAGCATGTTTAAGGTAGTTGCAGTCATCCGGCTAGGAGGAGGACATCATTGTTTAAAAAAAATAATTTCCTAATACCACGAGGGGATGCTGTGAATGTTAACACATTTTAGCAAGTTATGTGCCTCATGACTTTTATCAAACGTGTTAAGTTTGGTGCAGATTCGGTCATGCACAGTGGAGTTACAACTGCTTCCTGTTTTACGGTGAATCATTGATACTCATCATGCGGCCTCACAGTTCTGTTTTCATTGGCTTCTTAATGCATTAATGATAACTTTTTTTAGATGGTGATTATCAATATTTAGGATGTTAACATGCCAAATTATCGTGTTTAACAGTTAAGTGAGCTGGGCCTCTTCCTGGGGCTCTTCAATCATGGAGCTTACCCGGTTTATTTTTTGGTCAATTTCTTCAGTGTACAACAAAAACCATATGACTTAAGTCAGAGAGTTCATGTGTGAAGCAACCATCCATGGTGAGTTTCAGTACCTGGTGCACAGGATTGTCCGTCCTGCTGCAAGATGTAGCCCTGGTGGCAGCCACAGCGATAGGAGCCCCGGATGTTAGTGCATGTGTGCTGGCACAGCTGGCCCAAATAAAGCTGACACTCATCCACATCTTCCTGCTCTTCCACTGCATTGACAGCTTCATTTGTGGCACTGATGGAGAAGGCCTCCTTAGGGAACTTGCTGTCTGATACTGGAAGGAATGAAAAAAAAAGAGGAGTGGGTGTGTGTGTGTATGTGCATGTGTGTGTGTGTTGGGGCTTAGATACAGCACCAGATTGCCTGTATAATTTATCCTACTGACTTGAAGACACGTAGCACCATCTGCTCCTCGGTTACAGTTACAGTGAGTGCTTAAGTGATGTTTTTATCCAGATTCCTTAATTACTACCATTACAAGAAACCACCAGTAACATGTGCAAATGTCAAGGCCTTGACTATGCGGACCACAGGACACTGATGTGAGAATGAAGTGTTGAAAACAGAAATGCACAAAATGTTCAGCATTTTTGTAGCGCAGTTAGGTCAAGTACACAGGGAGACATTATTTAACAGCGAGAGAAAGACATGAAGCACTTACAGAAAATATGTTTTTAACCTGCTGTTTCTATGACTGCACATATCAAACTATCTAACTCTCTCTATCACAGCTATTCAGATGGTGTCTATCCTGCATACTGTGCACTTTATTTAACCTGTGCATTACATTGCCTCACAAAATTTGTTTTAATCAATCTTACAAGAAAACAGAAAATGAAGGAAAGCTTCGACTAGCATTGCCAGATGTATGATAATTATGATATTTGTATGCTAAATAATGACATTTTGTGATGGTTGCATTACTCTTGGT
Source organism: Diplodus sargus (assembly GCA_903131615.1). NCBI lineage: Eukaryota > Metazoa > Chordata > Actinopteri > Spariformes > Sparidae > Diplodus > Diplodus sargus. The sequence goes on from CAEMYA010000093.1 coordinate 1,452,298, forward strand.
CTTAGTCTTTGCTGTTCCATTTGAATTAATTTTGTGGCATGATCATGATAGCAAAGTATGGATCCTATGTCTCATGCGACCAGCCAATCGTACATCAGTTTAGGCAATTATTTCATGATTAACCTTATTCACGGCATGGTTGTTATTCTCCTCCCGCTGTCCAACACGCATTCGTGACTTGCAGGAGGAGCTTGAACGTCACTAAAGTTTGCTGTGTTCAAGTCAAGTTGTTTAGGATGCACCAGTAAGCCTGGTTAGTTACTTTATACAGGCATACGTGTTCTGTAAAACTACACATTTATGCATATTTGTTCTCAAAATAAGCTTATTTTAAACCTCTGGTACCAAAGTTCAACATTTTCCATCCGTCAGTGCTTTATACAACTGTTTGTAGCCAGCAATTGCAACAGGGTAAGTCTGTAAAGTGGATTTCTTGTTGTTGAAGTGGTGCCCATGGATCTCTGCAAAGACTTATATCTTAAGATTTTGAAGGGTGGTATTATTTTATTAGTAACCTTCCCAAAAGCAAAGTTCCAACAGCAGGAGTCTAGCTTATTGTGGCTTCCTGTGCCATTAAGCAACTTTCAAAGGAATGAGCGGGGCTCCGCCTCCAACGCTATATCCAGATTTTCCCTTAATAGATCTATTAAGGGAAAATCACATACACTCCTACAAATGGATAAATCGGAGTGTATCGGGGCGAGGCTAAGAGTAACTGATTGTTTATCACGTAGGTAATCATCATGTTTGCAAGACCCTATCATAGCCTTTTTAGTTGAAAACTAATCTGCTAGTAAAAAGGCAGTTGTGGAGTTTTACTGTTAGCATTAGCAAAAGTTAGTTAGCTGCAGTCTGCCATTAACAGTCACCATTTCAGGTGACAAACTCTGTTATACACTAGAAATATGAAGCTGGTTATACTTTTCTTTGTGAAAATCATCAATCCATCATTATGAATTTAAAGTAAATAAATAAATAATTTTGAATTGTAAACTGCAATGTTAAAATGGGAAATTTAACAGACCTTGTAACAGTAATAAGTGAGTGCACTGAAATTAAGAAGAACATGAAAAAAAAATATGGTGCTTTGGATGTCTGGTGACAAGAAGTTTTATTTACAGCACAGACTCAGTCTACTGCATCAGCCACAGAACTTGTCACAAAGCAAGGCAGCCAACATTGCTGACATTCCAGTCATCCAACTGATCGCTCAATGGCCAGATCAGGCATCACAGCTCCCCTCAAACTGAATCTGGAATTTCAGCTTGGCAATAAAATTAGCTGGGAGGGTATTTAAAGGAGACAGATTGAAATTATAATGGTCCTAACTGATACAGTTAGTAAATGCATCTCAACTCATCTGCATTTGTCATCAGACCTTCTCTGACTGGTTATACACAAAATTTGTGTATGTATATAACTATGGTCATCAAGTTTAAACATATTTAATATTTCTAAATTTGATGACCATAGTTTGCAGGACAGAGTTTCTCTAATAAACTTGTCGTCTCTGAGGCCACGATGTAATAGCTCAAATAGTGCTACTCATGTCATTTCTATAGACTCTCTCCAGAGCCGCTAGATATTATACAACCATGACGAGTAAACTAATCTTCGTGTGTCACATTGGTGGAGTTCTTCTTTAACATGTGAAATATCTATCCAGAATTAGAAAGAACTCTAATGCAATAACACACAAGATTTTTCAAGTAGGTTGTCTGAATAACAGGAAACCCACTTGAAAAATCTTGTGTCCAGTATGTGCCGGCACTGTGAATGAACATGTCAGTTCATCAGCACTGTGAATGAACATGTCAGTTCATTATGGACACACATGCATCACGAGGTGATGGGTTGTGGCTTTCAGTTAATATTTCTCACAGTCATTACCTGGGGTTAAAATGCAAGGCGATTAAATATCCTGTTTTAATTAAAAGGAGAGTCAAAGACTGAAAACATATTCCCTATGGAAATAATTACAGTGCATCCATAAAACACTCACAAAGTAAAGGCATCCTTCATGGATCCAGTATGTGCCGGAGCGAGTTACACGCATACACACGCGCACACACACACACACACACACACACACACACACACACACACACACACACACACACACACACTGAGAGCTGGAAAAGTTTTTGCAGCTCCTAAACCTTTCACTGCTTTCAGCAGGTTAATTGATTCCCACTTCAGAATGACATCATTCAAATTTCCCCTTTAAAACTGAAGGAAATGAGCTTCAGTCGATGGTTAGAACAGAGCCTATTAAAGGGTGGGATTAAGAGGAACTCCTCTGATGTTGTGAATGAAAAAAACAGGCTGAGTGAGGGAGTGAGGAGACTGACCTTACCTCACCATCATACTTGGACACAACTAGTCCTATTTAAGGAAAACCACAAAAGCTGACTAATAATGAAAACTGCTATTCCATGCTCTGTGTCAGGTCCCAATATGAACTAAAAAGCTGAACCAAGGTCCCCTAATCAAGATTTGGGGAAAGGCATTTTCTTGTGTGTTTATACGAGGGATTTAATGCTCTAATTGCAGAGGAGGATACAAAAAAATATCATACTAACAAGTGCGGTACCATACTGTAATCTTAAGTCTTATTTGACCCAACACACTTCTGATCTCATTGATGAAAGCCATGCATATCCCTTCCAATGGAGCTTACAGCTGCAAACAAGATACATAGGTCTTATTCCGAGGCCAGCACACTGAACAGAAGCAAACCAACTGGTTCAACCATGTTTTTGTAGTGATAAGTAGATACAAATGTGTATTGGAATGTTTTTGCATTGACGCATGTTTATTCCGAACCTCATATGCTTGAGAACTCATTGATGTAAATGTCACTGACATTAGGTACTTGATGGATCAGAGAGAGAGGAAAATGTTGCTGGCAAAAGTAGAGAGACAACAGCCTAAGCTTCCATCTGGGCCTGATTCATCACAGCTTGCATACATCTTTCCCCATTACGACTTCTGGAACTCCTGACCAAGCAGCAGTGAGCATCTGTCTATTAGAACATCACACTCAACCCATACCCTACCACTGACATAAACTTCAATGATGACAAAATAGCGATGGTACAACCTGGAACAATTCCATATTCCAGTACAGTGCAAAGAAAGCTGAAGGTAGTTGCAGTAAATACTTTTTTTAAACGGAGCTGCCGAGGAGGCAGAATTCCGTTAGCTTGAACTGTGTGTTCAAGCTAACTGGCTGTGTGTGTGAAAAAACATGTTCTTGTTTCCTTACAGGAAAAGTTGAAATATGAAGCCATTATCTAATCACCACAACGCTGATGGAAAACCACATTGAGTTTTGTAGTTCAAAAAAGATTTGTGGAGCTTCACAACAAAACAGTGATGTAGCATTCTCCAACAACTGAAGGTGATGGGGACCTGTTTAAACCTAAAAAAAAACCCAACAACAACCAAACCAACACCATAAAAGTGCTCCAGACCCAAACTGATTTGAAATTACATTATTTACATCCTTTGCAAGCTATTCACTGTAGCTGCTAAGCTAAAAAGCGCTTGTGCAAATGAGCTATATGGAGGGTTAGGGGTTAGGCTTGGTGTTAAGTTTTTTTAAGTCACCATCTATTTCAGTTGTTTATGTGAATACTACACACTATTTTTCCTTGAATGTCCAGACATTTTTACTTCAACATGACTGAATTAAACATTTTACATTAGGCTTCAAGGCACCCATATTATGTCTCCCAAGCTGGGGTTAGGACGGTGTGGTTGTCACATCGAAAACTTATGGAAGTCCTGACAGTTTGTCTGAATAATTCCTGTGCGCTATCTCTGTCGATTTAGCGTTTTGGTATTTTTTATAATGCCTAAACTTGCTTTTTAATCAAAAAAGTAATGGAAATCTTACATTCTACAACATGGGACCTTTAACAGCAGCATCATAGTACATAGCCAACAGTTGAAACATGTTTGTGTTCCAAAATCTGTCTACACACTAACTCTTAGCAGGATCCGGGTTTGCGCTACATTCACACACAAAATTGTTCACTTTTTCATAAAAGCATGAAACTTTGGACACTTGTACAGTTTGTGGCCCCGGGCATTTTCAGAGATGGAGCAATTACCAAAATGTCATGTGGCGGACATGACAGCCATTTCACTTTCCGACCATAATTGCATCATGTATTTCGCATCATCATCTCCTGGACAAAACATGATAACACAGAAAAGGGTGTTATCATAATTCAGTCATTGTGGAAAGCAAAAGGGCCATGTGGTGTTTTTGCAATGGCTCAATCTGTGCAAATGTTACGGGCCCCAAACTGAACAAGTTTAACAAATTTCATGCTTTTATGAAGAAGTGAGCTATTTTTTCGCATATCACCTGTACAAAAGTACAAAAATGAGACATTTTTCACAACTGCAACACATAACATAAAAACCGCCAACTGCAGTTTTTCTGCATGACAAACATGTTGACATCAGCAATGATGGCATCACAAGATCACATCTTTTCTATATGACAATTGGGCAAACTCCATTTGATTATGAAAAGGGTTGCCTCTGATAATGCCTAAACTGCTGGATCTGGTATCTGTATGTAGTAGGTACACAAGTAATGCACTAATCCTATCCCAAAATTGTTGATAATTGTGTTCTTTTCCAGTTATAACTGACTGTCAAACAAGATCATACATTTTTTTTTCATGTATTTGTTTTTGTATTGTTTATAAGTGTTTAACCTCAGCCAGACTACACAACAATGATAGCAATCACATTATGCATTTCATACAAGAATGGAAGTAATAGTATTGAGTTAACTTAATAATGTGTATGTATGAATGTATATATATATATATATATATTCTGACAGCCCTAGTATAGTGTATATATATACATATATGTACACACACACACACACACACACACACACACACACACACACACACATTAGGGCTGTCAGAATATTTAATCGCAATTAATCGCATGATTGTCCAAAGATAACTTGCAATTAAATTAATCGCATCTAGTATACCTTAAATGGATATTTTTCAAGATTTTAATACTCACCAACATTGGAGAGAACAAATATGCTTGCTTTATGCGAACATATGTTTATTATTATGGCAACAATCCCATGACAAATACTGTCCAGAATATTCCACAGAATATCCTCAAAGGCACAGCATGCTCAAAATATGGATCAATAAAATATTGGATCAACACTCTGTTCCTACTGATACAGAAGTCCAAGTGTCGGAATCTGTATAAGCAAGGGGAAAAAAAAGGTATTGGAATATTTCTAGTTATGAAGATACAGGCATGACTGGATACTCCATATGTCCACTAAATGAACCATCAATTCTATATATTTTTTTTTCTTAACCAAAGCAGGTTTTACTCCAAGGAGTATTTGAAAGTTTGAGTTTGAGTTTTATCACATTCAATAAACCCTGACTGTAAATGCGTAATGAATGTGCTCTCCATGTTGAAAGCTCCATAGCAATGAAAGATGCTGTGCAGTGGGTAACAGATACCTCTTCTGGGCAAAGACGTTGATCTGGGCATTTGCATCCTCCTCAGAGGGATCTGGCTTGGACTGTCCTCTTCTTCACAACAGGTCAGGAAGATGTGACCACACGGGTAGCCAAGGTACTGGTGGGCATCGCAACGACGTCTTTCACTGCGCACCCATAAGCCAAGGGCACAGCAGCTGCAGCACACCTGCTCATCCAGACAAAACAGCAGAGTCAATTAGCAGTGTGTCACTGGGGTGCCCTCCACATGTCTAATCACCACCCCTCTTTATGGCCCTCCACAGCAGATGAGGGGAAGAAAAAGGCAAGCAGGCTAGTTTAAACCTGTGAACACATTGCAAAGGATTTCAGCTGCTGCCTCAAGTTGAACCACATGTCATGCAAAGAAAACCAGACTTTCATCTTTTTTCAATACTTTCCTCTTAAACAATGACCTGGCATAATAGTTTGGCTCAGCTGCCTCAGCACATGAGCAGTTGGCTCAAGGGCCAAACCACTGGGTTTCCTCTTGGAGAGTAAAGCAACGCTATTTGAGCTGACTCTGAGCAGTGGCACGAGTCCCATTTCCATATGGAAGTATTCACAGGTCTGAAGGGTCGGCACAGAAACAGGAGACTCTGGCAGGTCTTCACTAACAGATTTCAAGCTGTTTGCCAATAAACACAAATAAACTGTTCACGAAATCTGAAACTGAAATCTCACTTGGGCCAAAACAACAATGCATTCCAGGGAATGTTTAAACAGTTTCAAGACTAAATATACTGGCAAACTCAGTTTTCCCTTTGTTATTGTGGCAGTAACAAAGGATTCACATCACTCGCCCACTATCTATGGTTAAAACTGTATACACTCTTCCGTTTTTTCACTTTGAAACATTAGAAACGGTGAGTCATACCCTACATGACTCACACAAACAGTCTGGTATCTATTCTAGATGAAAGTGGAATCAATTCATTGTTTGTTTTATAGAGGAAGTGTTGGCTTGAAAATGTGCGCACCATCAGTCCGTGACATCATGTCTTTCAGTCATGACTCAACAATCTCCCTCTTGTTTCTTGTCCCTTCCACGGCATGCAGTCTAATAAAGATCATCTGTGGTGGATGCCGTCACCTTTGAAAACAACATTTTTGCAAGAGCTCTCATTGAGGTGAGACAGCAAAGTACCTGGTAGGAGTTATCCGTGCAGTGCTGCTCCTCGCCCACTTCACAGGTATCCCCTCCTCTGGCTGAGATCATACCTGACTCACATTGGCTGTCCTTCACAGAACTGAGGCAGCACTGTCTTGCTGCCACACTGACATAGACACATGTACATACATAAATATCTATACACTACACTGAATGAAAATCAGGTGGACACAAAATAATGCACACAGAACAGTTGAAAGCTATTTAGTCCTGTGAACAGGCCTCACTGGTAGATTTAAATGTAAAAGGGCGAGCCAAACAACCAGTGTTTTCTGAGAGCAAGATAGACAACATGAAAACATGATTTGGCAAAGGGAGAAACTCTGTTTGGTGGTGACTGAAGTGAAGAGAAAAAGATCTAAGAGTAAAGGTAAGGGAAGCTGAGTATCGTACATTCCCAAAGTTTAATCAAACTCAAATCAAATCTCTGTAATTACATTTCAATCTGTAGTAACATTTCATTGTGCATCTGTCTTGCTTTTTATTTGGCTGATTGGTTTAATGTTTTATGTCACAGCCATGAACCAGCAGTAATTTAAAATGTTGATTTATTTCCACCAGTTGAATGGATGTAATTTGTTAGGGTATGGCTGATCTGTTGTTAGCGATATAATGTCAGTCTGACTTAGAAGGCTTTTAATGTTCTAACACACCTTCTAAAAGTTTCATGAACATCACACCAGTGCAATCTGACATATTGTCTGGTCTCATGTTCAAGATGACAAACAGATGAACAGAGAGAGTTCAGTCCAGCAACCCCTGATTACATTTTGTTGTTGATAGCTACTAGAATATTTTGCCGACTAGTGGTATTTGTAAGTCATTTGCACATTTCCTATATATTGTCTATTTAAGCAGTTGTACAACACATTCTTGTCATGCTTCTGGTTGCCGACTCTTTATTGTCATGTTGAGGCTAGTCTATGTAAATTGGCAGTGCCCAGCATAGGGTTGTTTACCAAAATCAAATTCTTTACTAGCATGCTGTTTAGTTTACTCAAACAATGCCTATTAGTCCAAAACCTTGGTATGAAACCAATAGTATACGTAAACTGCATACTGTCAACAAGAAGGTTTTACAGCATGCTTTCTCTGGTCCCCAAGGCAATTTCATATAAGAGGCACTGAGCACACTTGATAGAGGCATTGCTATCACAGTAAGTAAGTATATTTACAAACCATCCATTTCAAATCAATTAAACACTTCAATATAAAAGGACACGTCTGCTCATATTTACATACAGTATTTTATATGCAAAGGAAACACAATTATAACTGTTGATTTCACATAAGCAACCCAATCTGCTGCTGTAGCTTCAACAACGAGCAACTACAGCAAGCGCAATTGGTCAAAACACAAACTTTAAATTCCTAATTGGTTCAAAATACAGCCACCACTGGTGGAGATGTTGCGTGTCAGGAGAGGGCAGTACATAAACCTCTCAACATTTTCTATTATATCTATTATTATAGCATTAAGTTGATGAGCAGGAACAGCTAAATGAGTAAGTTCACTTCACAAAGTATATTATTTTCCAGATTTAAATGCAGTATAGCAAGATGCTACTGAAATAAAAGACATGTCATGTGCATTGTTGCTGGAAATATGACTCATGATATATTGTCTATAGAAGTAAATGATTTAACTGGTTAGACTTGAAATTACTTTTATTGTTGCTATAAAGTACTGAAATATTTGGGTATCGGAACCGGAATAACTTCAAATATGGGAGTAAAGTTTCCACTGCCTGCCATATATGTCCACCATGTTTGCGATCCTGGAGGGGACTGCCCATGTGCCATAATTCATGGCCAAATGGAAACTGTCTCACAGATAGTTTGGCCGGTTAAAGACAATCAGTACTGGTTGATATGGTGACCCATCATTATTGGTTGCAATGGCACAAGCATTTTAATAAGAAAGGCCCTGCACTTCCATTAAAAAAGACAAAGTAGTGTCCTCTTGGGTTAGCAAACATAGCAACTGATGTGTTTAGGGCAAATGAAAAACTGTTTAAATCGCTTTAAATCAGACCAGAGTAGACAACAACAACCATGCTTTCCATGTTACATTCAGTGCATGCATGCACCCTCGCGACCCACAGAAAATTGAAAAATGCTGAAGATACTGAACTGATACTAACTTAACTTAATTTTTACAATGATAGAGTGATAATATGGTAATTTAACATTGCACTGGCATGAAATTAGGGGCCTCGTAAGAGGTAGATTAAAAATGGGAAAGACATGGGATATCTTGACTTTTAGCAACTAGCATGATTGCTGCCCCTGAAACCTGGATCCTACACCGCAAATGGTTTTTCCCACATAAATCTGAGCATCTTTCATTAGACCTTTGCTGCTCAATAAACACAAAGATCTTCCCACCTCCACTCCGCAAAAACTTCCCTCAAGAGATCCCTCCAAAGCCACAGATGACTACAACTTCATGTATTAAAATTGTAATATGCCCTTGATTGGAATTTTAAGTGAACATACATACATACTTGAATTGTGGTTGTTTGGCTCCGACCAGTCATGCTTCATCCAACTAATGACATTATCTCTTCCTCCAAAACAGCTTTCAAAATGTATAAAAACAATATGACGCTTGGGGCCAACTCACCTGCATATGGAGTGCTTGTCAGAATTGAACAGTGACATGTGGTTGCAGTGATGATTTTCTGTGGCCCATTTCTGGCCTGCAGCACAGCAGCTTTGCAGAAGGTCTTCACCAGAGCTCCCTGGACCTGCAGCACACAGACATATAGGTATGCATACATCAGCACACACAAGACTGATATAATATAAAACAATCCTGAAACAAATCATCTGTGTCTGCAAAGGAATACTGTATGGAACAGACAGTCTAAAGAGTGTCCTAAATACAGTCAGATAGAAACATATGGTAGACTGCACCGGATTTCAAAGGCGCCTGTACGATTTCAACAGCTGACTGAAGAGGTGCAGTCACATTACCAGAATATAGTAAGAAATAGTTTTCATAAGTACAATTGCAGAACACAGATCAGTGTGTAAAGTGTATGACTGAGGGCCAAAGAGTCAGCATTTATGGCAGTCACAAGTCACAATGGAGCAGTAAGGTGAGAGGTAGACAGACACAGTCTTCAGTCCTCTACAGGCACAACACTCTCCTGGCTGAATCACCACCTGAATTATAAAGTACTTGGTTCAAGACTAAGGACCCTATTTAAACAATCTGCAGTGCTTGGCCTAAAGCCTTCTTTTAGTATCACCTCTCCCATCAATAACTCCCTCTGCATGTAAGAAAATACACTGATATTTAGCTGAGGAGGAGGAGTGTCCCTCTGGGTAGGCATGGATCTAAAGTATTATTCTGATCAATAGCGGATCCAAGTGGGGGACATGTTGTCACAGTTCTGCTGTGGCAGTCTGCTTGTTTCTGTTCTGCTTGTGTTTTTCACCTGTGTGCCTTTCCCCCTCACCTGCTCCTTCCCTGTGTGTCTCTGTGTGTGTGTGTGTGTGTGTGTGTGTGGGGGGGCATGGCGGCAGCAGCAGCAGCAGCAGCAGAGTGGCGCACCTGCTTCTCATCAACAGATCACCCTTCAGCTATATTACCCTGGTCTCTCCACAACGTCAGTGCCAGATTATTCCGTCCCTACGATGACTACACTGTACCACATTTATAGAATTATCTCAAGACTCAAAGTATTCTATGTTCCTGTGTTTTGCTCCGCTGCTAGTGCTCCAGTGCTTCTCCACTCTGTTACCTGCTTGCCAGCCCTTCTGTGTTCCTCCACGCTGGCTCCTGGAAACCCTGACTGCTTGCCTCTCTGCCTGCCTACATGCCAATCTGCCAGTCTGGTCATCTCGTTCACATTACCACCTGAATGCACCATTGCTAATAAACCTTTTGCTTCCTGAATTTCTGTCTCCGGCCTCTGCATTTGGGTCTACTACAAAGCTTAAACGTAACACATGTCTTTAATGAGAAAACTATTAATGACATCACCTTCAGCAATCCACCTGCAGGCAGTGACTGAGAGTCTGCTGAGAGTCTTGCACTAATGGCTATGTGAGACTGTACTCAACAAAAGCTGTGTTTTGAGCTAAATGCTAACTTCAACTAACATGCTCACTAACAATGTTAACATGCTGATGTTTAGTAGGCTTAAAGGGGCTCTAAAGGGCTGCCAAGTCTTGCTCCAGCCAAGGACTAGATTATCTAGCAAACATTGCTAATGGTTATCTATCCATCTAAAAAATGCTAAACGGTACACTGTTAATAATGCATACCAAGAAAACTGAGTAGTATTTCCACTAAGATATGGATGAAAAATCAATGAGATAACCAAACATAACCATTGTAGATAGACAGAACTTTTAATGACTCAGAATCAGTTAGCAACACGCTATCGTTTGATCGCCATGGCTCATTTTTTACACTTGGAACTTGGAAGAAAAATCGAAGTGAAAGTGAGCAGTAAAGCTCCAACCTCCATTTTTTTAACAAGGGATTTATATCACAAATATCAGAGAAGCAACCCACATAAAGGCCTGTTGGGTCCACGACCATCAAGTGGCCCTAACACAGGGCAAACTCAGAGCTCACGTGTCCTTAACAACTCTGTAAGGACACTCCCACACAGAGTGTAAAAGCTTGCAACTCCACTCCAGTTAGTTAGAACTGAAGAAGCCTCTTGGATGAGAGGTGAAACGTTGTCAAGGAACTGAACCAAGTCAGTTGCTTACGATGCAGCACTTAGAATCAGAGAGAAGGGTGAAATAACAGGTTAAAGCAGACACACTGTTGGTGTGAGTGGTGCTCACAAGCAAGGCTGCAGCTGCATGTCATTTAGAGATTCGGAGACTCGACAATTTTTTGCAACATGTGCAGCTTTCAGCAGAAGCAACACACACAGGCAAGTGAGCCATATTGGTTCAGCAACACAGCCACTGCACACTACAGAAGCAGGCAGTTTGTTCTGCGGGTTAGGCATGAAAAAGCACAGAGATAGTACAGAGATGCATTCTGTAGACTTGGCTAAAGGACGTGCAGTTTGTAAAGTGGTTATACATCACATGACATTGTGCGAGTGGAGATTAAAAGCCTGTGAACAATTTGATTAAGTTGTTTAACGCGGCTGAACTGTGGTGTCTTTATGAAGGACTTGAGTCACATTTTTTGCAACAGTCCAAAAGATTTGACTCATACATGTTCTCAAATGCATTTTCTCAGTGCCTCTCTCCATTCTAACAGTGACCAACAACAGCTAATGTTAGTTTAGGAATGGAGGCTAGCTGAGCCCAGGTGTGAATGGTTGTTAAGCTGTCTGGGGAGAGAACTCAGTACAGCAGTGTAGGTGAGTGATAACTAATGTCCAAGGCCACCTCCTCTGTTCAAAGATGGTCATTCCAGTTTGACATAGATGGATTCTTTTACTCCTTCTTCAAACCACCTGTCTTCTCTGGACAAGATGTTCACATTGCTGTCCTCAAAGGACTGATTGTTCTCCTTCAGATGTAGGTGGACAGCAGAGTCTCGACCTGAGGAGTTGGCCCTCCTGTGTTGTGCCCTTCGTTTATGGAGAGGTTGTTTTGTCTAATCAATGTACAAATCTGTGCAGTTCTGCTACATTGAACAGCATAAACTACATTACTCTGTTTATACCGCATGCTCAAAAAAACTTGCTGAAAGCATAACATGGTCCAACAAGCAACAACAGATGACCTGAATGTAACATTCCTTAGTAATACTAAAACAACAACTCTGTGGATTTGTTGGTTCTGAAAGCGTATTGGTGAGGGTCAAGACTGGCAGGGATGTTATCTTTGATGTGCTGGAGCGCCAGCTTCTTGAAGGACGGGGGTGAGTCACAGCTCAGGTGTGTGGAGTCGACTTCACAGCTGAGTCTTTGTTGAGGGGATCAAAGTGATCGTAAAATGTGCTCAGCTCAGCAGCATGGCCTCACACATGATGGGGGTGTTTCAGCCTTTGTAGCCTGTGACATTTTGAATCGCCTGCCACCTGTCGTCTCTTACCTCTTCAATGCCAACTGCCAGTCTTGCTCTGGCAGTGATGGTAGCTGACTTGTCACCTGACCAAATGTCAGCTTGTTTGGCCCTCACCTCTCCCTTCATCCAGGCCTTGTTGTTGGGGAATTAGCTTACTGTCTTTGTGATCACCACATCATCAACACATTTGCTGATATATGATGTCACTGAAGATGTATATTCCTCAAAACTGAAGTTATTATCCTGAGTGTTCGGTACCCTCAAAACAGTCCTGTAGGGCTGCTGGAGCTTCATCTGTCCAGACTTTAACGGTTTTTAAGAAGCAGAGAAATATGATTTGATGTAGACGTGGGAGAGCTTTGGAGCCTCCAGAACTATTTGTGTACACATATTTCTTCCTCTGGTGGGGATCTGGAGGTGCTTGTGGAATTTTGGTTCTGAGGTTTGTTTGATTAAATTAACCAGCAACTATGACAATCCCATCTGGTTGTTTAGTCATGCTGCAGCTGATGACATCATACAATTACTGCAGTGCATTTTTTGAGTTTACATCTAGTGGAATGAACACAGCAATAATACAAAAGCTCTGATGAATTCTCTGGGCAGATAATATGGTCGACATCTTAGCATCAGAAGTTCAACATCTGGTGAACCCTGTCCATCCACTTTAACTGCGTTTGAGCACCAATCATTATTTATGTAGACTGAGTCCTCTTCCTCTCCTCCAACCATAGTCCTGTCTCCTGTGGGCTGAACCAGCTTCGTTGTTAACCATGTCTTTGTGAATGTGTGGACACTGCAGTCTCTGATTTCCCATTGCTGAGTTAGCCTCAGTCGCACCTCATCTACTTCATTCTCTTGCGACCGGACATAAGCCAGACAAAGGCTTGGTAGATGAACAGTCTGGTCCTCTTAACTCTTACGTTGTCTCTCTCCCGCCTCTTCCTGGAGCGCTTTCTGCAAAGTTTTGTCCCACTGCCTGGCTGGCCGCTCAGCAGATGCCGCTGGTGGAGATCCTCCTGCACTTAATTCAAAACCCCACATAACCTTTTCTAATGTTGATCAGTCCATCTCTATTGTCTGTAAATTTTGCTTCAGACGAAAATATAGGAAAAATCTAGCAAGGATTGAAGGAGCTACTGATTGCCACATCTGCATATGCTACTGTTGTTGTGGCTGAGTGGGTCAAGTACTGGATGGGTTTGAATCCAGTTTGGAACACGTTATTATACCGTTCACCTCTTATTCTGACCAAACTGGGTCAGAAAAACAAGTAATACAGAAAATAAGTTAACTGAAGTTAACTTATTTTCTGTTAACTGAAGTTAACTTATTTTCTGTATTACTTGTTTTTCTGACCCAGTTTGGTTAGGTGTAGGCAGCAATAATGCTTGGTTAGGTTTTGGCATTAAAAATATGGTTTGGGTCAACATAGATCATTTCACAATGTTAAACGCATTCTTAAAAGGATAACTTGTCCATGTGTGCATTTTTCATTTTTTGTTGCTAAGCCATCACAAATGGTTGGTTAGTTTCAGTGGTGGTTCTTGAGCAATATTGATTATGATATTCCAGGAACAACACAAACACAGTGGTATCAGATCGCACAGACATTATTTCATTCAATGACACAAATTTCATCATAGTGCATCACTATTAATGGAATGGTGGTTGATGAACTCACGTTAGCTAGCTTTGTAAATGGCTGTGCAAATTAAATCAGTTTTCACTATTAACTGGCCATTTTAGTCATTTGGTGAAATAATAAAACCCCTGTAAAGGCTCCTCTTCAAGACCATCTCCATTTTGCCATGGACTCAGAGGAAAATGGTATCATTTCAATATCATCTGAAGGAATGAGCATAAAGCATGTGTTGTTCCAGGAACTCATTAAATCCACATAATTAAATGAATGCATGTCATATTTCTAAACCCTACATTTCTGGTGATGCCTAAAAAATTTGCCCCACTGTTTTACTCCCATTTAGATGAATTGCACCTTGCCTGCATCATGAGACGGCTGATGTGTGGGTCATCACAGTGATAACTGAGATTCTTCACCACACTGTAGGTCCCTCAGAGCCTGAAATGCCACCCCCACCCCTCCAATGCTGAGGATGTCCAGTAGCAGCGAGCCCAGCAGCTCTACATGGAGCTAAGTTGGTGGATACACACTTTAGCACTTCAGCCTGTCCATTGCATCCACCTCGTCTCACCAAGCTGCTTTTCTCCACACATTAGCACGAACGCTCAAGCGCACACACCTGCACAAACACCAGACTTTTTTTAGTGCCCTTTGAAGACAAAACCAGTGACAAAGACCTTTTGTTTTTCAACTCAATAAACCTCGGTTGGCTTATACACATTACAGGACATTAGCATATTCTTCATATTCACCCTGCTGTGAAATGAAGCTTTGTTTTCTAACTTTGAGAACATGAACCTAATTTATGTGAACACAACAACAGTAAATACAAAACTATATTGTAATGCATAAAAGCATTCAGTCATGAATAGATTTGTGCTACACACAAGTTCACCCTTTCTTTTCAAACTCCAGCTGAAACATGAAGCTTATTCCTTCTGATTAAAAACAGCTACATGAGAAAGTTTGCTCCACAGGTTGTAAAATAAAGCACTGAGATCAGATTTAGCACTTCTCTGCATGCTTTTTTGTTTTAATATCTATTGTATTCACTTGACTTATAATACGGCTAAACTAAGCTAATCCTATAGTGCATAGTGTACCTTCAGATAGAAAAAAAAACAGCACGGAATGCCTTAAATAGTTCTGCTGAGCCTTGCTTTGAGACTCCTTTTATTTCTTTAGCTGCATTCAGTTTCTTGCCACTCCCAGCTCCTTTAAAGCTCAGTAAACAATCATTCAAAGCACAGACTGTCTGCAGCTTACAGTGCATAACTAATGACCACTGTCTTCAGAAAATATTGTCAAGTTGAAATATCGAAGACACTTGAAAGTTAAAGCAACTTCTCATTTACCCCAAAACATTTGTTATTACATAATTAAATACAAAATTATCATTGTAGAATTTGTGTCATTGCTGAGAGCCTTCGTTACAAAGCCCTAAATCTCAGCCCAACTAATGTCTAAAACTGATGTATCCATGTTTCAATGCAGTCTTTGAGATCCGTTTCTAATCCCAACAAGCACCAAAGTAAGGAATAAAGGTATATTTTCTTTTATTATTACATCAGCTCTGAGGACAGATGGATATACATCAGAAAAAAAATTGCTAACTCAGAATCACTACTGGCTGCTTTTCCCAGATCTGTCACAGAGCTTTCAAGAAACAAAACATCATGCCAGTCTGATTTGTACACAGGCAAAAGAAACTAAAGTCACAAATGCAAATGACAATTTGGAAGCAGTGTAATGGCCCACTGTTATGTGAAGTATGTTCCAAGAGTACTTGCCAAATGCCAAACATGAGTTTCAGCTGGAGGGTCAGAAGCACTGAGAAGTAGCCTACTAATTGCTAAGGAAACAATAAAAACAAAAACATACAGTATAAGCTGGAAACCACACTTTTGTAAATAGCTTTTGTTGAAAGAGTCAACATGGCATCTCTGCCTCTCCTCCAAACTGGCCTATTATGTTGTAGATAGGCCAAAAATAAGCCAACAGTTTAGTTGAGCAGCTCCCATAGGGGTTGACAAGGGACAAGGGAGCCTAATGAGGCCAATACAAGACTCCAATTCTGGAGGGGGGGACATACTGTAGCCTGTCAGAAGTGACTATAGACAGATTGATTTGTGTTGTATCTTCGTTGCCTCATTAAAGTTGCTATAAGAAAAGTTGATTTTTTAGTCTTCTTCCTAACTCGTCAAATACGCATTAAGATTGTAAGCTGGGCCGACCGCCACCCCAAAACTGCAGTATATGATGATGAGGGGATGAGATTAAAAAAATCACCTTTCACAGATTTTACGAATTTAGAAATGGTACCTTTAAACATCTTTATCCTCGCCGTGCTGCAGTATTAGAAATTATGTCAAACATCTGTATTCTTACTGCCTGCAGGATTATGAACTATGATAACTGTTGTGGGTCACATACCCAGCCCAGCAAGATAAGCAGAACATGTCAGGCAGGCAACTAGTACTAGCTATATCATATAATGTTGCTTTTTCTTTCTGATTATGACATGATTAGCCTATGCATATAGCCTAATGGGCACACAGTTAAACACCGTGAAATGTTGACTTGATCATGCTTTAAAATTGTTTGGGCTGATAGAGGCTGTAATGTGAAAAGTAGGTTGTTTGTTAAGGAGCTGGAACCAGCAAATGTTGAAAAAAAGAATTAAATGAATTTGATGTTGATCGACTGATCAATTAACTCTAACTCTAATGTGAAAAAAAACAATGAATTTCATCCATCCAATACATCCTTCTACTTCTGTCTTTAATACTTGTCTTACTGTTATTATCTCACATGTTGTGTTTTGGCTGGGCTGAGCTTACAGACAACAGCATAGTCTTTACTGTTCATCACAACTGACTAACTTACATCTTCAGCTGAATTTGCATTATCTACGGTGCGCACCAAAAACCACAAGGTGGCACATATGAGCAGTCTAGACTACAGTGAGCACATGAGGGTGCTGAACTTCTCCTCTCTTCCTCTTGAACCAGACACACTGTATTATTTTCTCATCGACTGTATCAATGGAGCCCCTCTAGTATCACATGGTAAACTGGATGTGGATTGCTGTGCTTCTCTGCGTGCGTAATGTGGTGCGCGGGTCTCAGTCTGATTAATAGGGGATGGGGTGTGGGTGGTGACATAATTAATGTTTGATGAGCAACATCTTAATACCATAATCTGCAGCCATCCTCTAGCATGAGGGCCCATCTTTTTTTCCTGGCTGAAGTGGTGCACAGCGCAGTGCAAGTGACGTTGCCAGTTTTAGACCGACAGTCTTTGTTGTAAAGTCAATATTGCAGTGTATTGCCTGATATATAAGTTCAGTCTTCATATGGTCAGATGCACCAGGTTCACAAAACATGTACACTGTTTCCTGATTAGAGAGGCTGATCTTAATAGGCTTAAGACTTAATTCAAATATATAAAAAGTTATTTTTTATTTTTCAATTCATCAACATACTGAGTACGAGTGTTGATGAATTGAGGAGTCTCACAGACAGGGAATGAAGCTGCTCTGTAAACTGGTGGCATGGCAGTGGATACTTCTGTATCTTTTGTCAGATTTGTTTATGCATTTTCATTAATCTGAGGTACAGGCAATGGAAAAAGGGTGATTGTTGTTAATGCTCCAAAAATCATGGTGGGGGAAATGTCAGTGTGTAAACCATTGACTTCAAAACAGCAATATCATAGGAGGTGCCCCTAACCCCATGACTTGTTTGGATAGATGGCATATGTTATCGCTATACCTGTCTTATTCCTGATGTACAACAGCTGCTAAGATACACATATACAACTAAAAGGGTTATGTGTAAAGATTTTTTCACATTTCCTGTTGTGATCAATGGTGGGCAGTGGCCTCAGAGAAGCCTATGAAAACTTGGTTGGATGAAGACTGTAAGAAAGCTGGTAAGACGTGCACTCACACTGATCTTTCTGAACTTTGGAGCATGTGGGCTTTGTGACATCATCTGGTAAACCAGTTAGACACCAGAAGTTGAAAAAATTACTTGTTTTGATGCAATTGTGCTCCCTTCAAAGCTGGCTGTAGTTAAGTGTAAAGCACACATCTCTGAATCTGATATAGTCTTTATTGAATAGTTTTACTTCACTGCATGCTCAAGATAAATGACACCGCTGGTTTGAATGTTTATGATAATGTGGATCTATAAAATAACATTTGATATGAAGTGAAATCAATTTGAGATGTATCATTATGCACAGAATAATGCCTCATGTTGAATTTATATAATCTTCACCAATTCAACACCTCACCATTTGTGTCAGCAATTCCATTTGTCTCCAAATGTTCGTACACATGGGTGAGAGTTTGCTTACGGGTGTGCACATTATCCCATTGAGATTGTTTTTATAGATCACAACTGTTTCGTGGTAGGGCCCAATTCTGTGTGCACACAGTGTTTCTCAGTGTAACCCAAGATCAATTTTGTTTTTGATAGTATCACCCATATTATAGAAATGTTCCTTTTATTATTTAAGTGTGTTATCACTCCAACCAGTATCTATAAACTGTACAAATCATGTTCATATGTGTCATCATTACAAGGACTATAAGACGAAAAAAAAGCTGTTGAGTTCAACTGCCTCTACATGCTCACAATCATTCAATGTTTTAATTTGCTGTGTCCTGCGTGAGGGAAATATTTCTAGCAAAAGTTCACACCCGTTGCAATAATTCACATCTGGCAGACACTTTTTAAATTGGGATGGAAGGGCAGGCGTATTTCAACATAAAGGATTTCTCTAATGTTGCTTTAAAAATACCCAACATCTGCATTCAATTCCTAGGTAGAATTCCTTTATCTCTATGATATCATTTGTAGAGCAACTGCCTTGTTTTGGTCACATTTTGTTTTAGGTCAGACCAAGGATTGTTGAATTCCCCAAATCCATATGAGGTTTTAACCTGACCACAGCTATAAGCATCTATCATCTCCATTTCTCCACTGCCTTTCTTCTCACTCATCCCCCCAGGGTGTCATCTGCAAAGCAGATGGGAATATAATGGACTGTAGGCTTGTCCTTACACATAGTCAGTCCTGTCCCTGAAATGTATGGTTTTGCTAAAATAGAAGAAAGGGAGGCATGTACAGTACAGTACTCTCTTTGTCTCATACTCTGCCTTCCCCAGGAGCAAAGTCAGATATACAGTACTTTCCACTCACCCTTTGCCCCTTGTTTATGAAACAACAGAGCTGCTGGCCTGTTGTTGCTCTCAACAATCATTCCTCTTTGCTTAGAAATGCTCATCTCCCTCAATGCCCAGCGTGCCCTACCAGACTCTCACCATCAGTCAGCCCTTTTCATGTCTGGCAATCTATCAGGCCCAGACACCCATCAACAGCAGCAGCACCCTGGGAACAGCCCCAACTGCCCCGTGTAAAAATATGCTGCTGTTCTATAAATATGAGGCTCAGACACAAAATCCCAGCCTATGTTCCAGATTTGGGCTCAAGACGTTTTTGGCACGCAACGCTAATAAGGTCTACATCTGATTTAGCTATAAAAACACACACAAAAAAACATAAAATGCTACCTTGCCAACATGCATAGCATGCAACATGAACAGGTTATATTCTCGGATATCCCCTCTCAGTCAGACTCTTCCTATGCTTAATGCTGCCAGTATTGGGCAAGATCATTCCGGTAGAAATCCAGTCAAATCGACCTCTCACATCTGCCAGACATCTGTTTTGGTCCCATGTTGAAAATCGATAGTAATGCACCTGGACATATGAGAGGAAAAAATATAAACTTCAAGCTCCGAATTTTATATTCTGTAACAGGTAAGAGTGCCTACTGTTTGTCAAAGGACCTTTATAGAAGTTAACAGTGAAAGAAGGCAACCAGGGGTTCAAGACACTTGCACACATTTATGCACTTCCTTGCCATGACAGATATATAGAGATCCATATCAATCGTGAGATGAAGGGGCGCCTTAATCACTTTTTTCTTGCCATGTGAGGAATTTAGCCATTTCAATCCCAGGGCTAGGATTACACAATGTAATGGCTATAGAGGCCACCATGATTTCTGCCACCACTTCAACATAATGGCGATGACTGAAAGGCCTTTTGAAAAATATGTACACTGAATATATAGTCACACTATGAAAACTGTTCATGTCTTCTATGAGATAAGAACACAGTTTCACATGCTGCTATTGGGTTTTTGCTGTGAACATCACCACCAAAATTTCATTTCCCTCCATTGCATTGGATGGAGGCAGAAATAAAACAACTCATGCTTCAGCTAAATGTACATCTGCTATACTAGAGGTAAGTGAAAATATTTTTGGAGGGTGTGAAGGTGAGCCTGGTCGAGGTGAGAGAGAGAGACGGGGAGAGGGCTCAGGAGAGCAGCGCCAGGTGAGTCACCGCCTAGCTGGCACCTGTTTTGCTAATCACAATCTCCTTTTAAATCCAGTAGTGGGCTGGACCTCAGATGGAAGATGCAGGGGGGAGCAGACAGTAAAGCTGCAGACGAAACGCACAAGTGCATTACTTTGTCTTAGTGGTTTGAGATTAATAAAAGAGGCATAAATCCAGAACTGTGTGCATGGTGTTTGCCGAGATAACCCACTGTGGCATGGGAAAGGCTACATTGGCGCCCAATTGATCTCAGTGGGTCAACGCACATCGTAACAGAGCTGCAGCAGCTTCAGCCAGTGACGGCTGTGGATCAGGTGCTCGGGAAGATCGCTGCAATGCACCGGGAACATATAGCGGTGAATGGGCAGCAGTTGGAGGCACTCCATGCGCAGACGGAGGTGCAGACACAGCTGCTGCAGTAGCTGCTTGCTCGGTCGGGGGCAGGGGGCAACCGGATGGGCTGCTTCCCCGAGAATCATGATCGTCGGTTCCGGACAATCCGGCTGGGGTCCGCTGGACCTCCCTTCAGCTACTCACAGCAGTTGGATTCCACGGGAGAGGGTCTGCTTACAATTACACTGTCAACAGTGTGAAACATTATTGTCCCCGTTTGTGGGACAAATAAAGGTAATTCTGATTCTGATTCTAATCCTGGGAACCCTTCCACCAGCTGCTCGAGCACAACCTACTTGAGCAGTTCATGGAGGGGTTCAGTGTCACCGACCACCAGACCTGGTGGCTGCTATCGACCTCGCAGAGGATCATCTTGCGGTCCACCACAAGGGCCAGCAGCTAGAGGGTCAGCCTCCGGCTTTCGGCTCCGGCGGCCCTCAGGAGAACCATGCTGCTGCCCCTGGCCAACACCACAACTGACTCGCCTTCCCCTTTGCCCTTCTCTAATCCTCCCTCTGCTTTCTCTCAATCCCAGGCTCCAACCGCTACACCCGCTGTTCTCGACTCACGGGGGCTCCTCAAGACTTCTGCCAGGAGTGCCCACTCATGGAGGTCGACAACGTGATCCGGGTTGCCAGCCCTCCTACACCCTCCCCCGGTCCAGGGGGGACATACAGTGTTCCAGTAAGGATTCAAGGGGCTATACATCAGGCAATGCTGGGTTCAGGCTGTACTCAGTCTATAATCTACCAGAACCTGGTTCAACCCGGGGCTTAGATGGTGGCATCCTCGATGGATATTAGGTGTGTGCATGGGGATATTCACAGCTACCCTGTAGTGCCAGTGTAAATTATACATAATGAGAAAAAGCATAGCGTTAAAGCCGCGGTGCACCACCTAAATTGGGGCATGGATTGGCCTGCGCCGCAGATTCCCATGTTACACTCCATGGAAGATTTTCCACTCAAGCAATCTCATGATCATACTTTGCGCTTTGCCTTGGACCAAAATTGATGGTCATTTGGTGCGCCCTGACGCCGTGCAGGCGTATCCATACTTCTTGTTGATTAGGGACAGATTGTATAGTGAGTCGCGACACTCAGACAGGAACGGAAATTACCCAGTTGCTGGTACCAAAAAGCCACCAGTAAACTGGTTTCCACCAGGAAACTGTTTTCCACCGGTAAACTGTTTCCCACCGGGATCCCGAAAGGGATCCTAACTGACCAGGGCACCTCATTTATGTCACTACACTACGGAACTTTATGGGTTATTGGGCATCAAGTCAGTTCAGTCAAGTGTGAATCACCCACAGACTGACAGCCTTGTCAAGCATCTGAATAAAACTTTGAAGTCCATGATCCGTAAGTTTGAGCTCGAGGATGGCCACAATTGGATTAGGTGAGTAGATCCTCTGTTGTTTGCAGTGCGGGAGATACCCCAGGCCTCCACGGGATTTTACTCCCTTTGAACTGTTTTTTGGCAGGACACTGCGGGGGGCTCTGAACCTGGTTAAGAAAAGCTGGGGGGAAAGGCTGAGCCCAAGTGAAAATGAAGTTCAATCCATCCTGGATCTCAGAGCAAAACTCCACACAATGGTCCAGCTATCACAGGAGAATTTGCTCAAGGCCCAGGAGTGTCAACAGCGCCTGTACAACAGAGGAACTAGATTAGGAAAATTTGCACCAGGAGATAAAGTGCTAAGTCGGGCAGTGGAAGTAAGTGGAGGTGAGCATGGTCGAGGTGTGGCTGCAGGAGAGGGAGAGGTGGAGAGAGCTCAGAAGAGCAGTGCCAGGTGAGTGATTGGCAAAGCTGGCACCTATTTGCTAATCACAATCTCCTTTTAAATCCACGGTTGGGCCTCAGATGGGAGATGCAGGAGAGGTGCATGGTAGAGCAGACGATGAAAGCTACAGACGAGAAACACAAGCTGTTATCGTGCTATGGGGGAAATTACTTTGTCCAAGTGGTTTGAGCTTAATAAAAGAGGCTTCAATCCAGAACTGTGTGCATGGTAAATGCCCAGATAACCCACGGTAGCACAAGAAAATCTACAGAGGGATTTCAGGTAAATTGACCCTTTAGAGATGACGACAACAAGATGTCTACATTTTTTGCTTCCCCTTTTTAGGTCTGACTGTTTTGGCAGCAAAATGCAGTGCTCTAGTTCTTAAGCTTCAAAACTATCTTATTACAGGCTTGTTGCCTTGGTTTGTTGCAAAAATAACAATTTTCTGTTTCCCTATTTACTTCCATTCGCCCTGAATAAGACACAAAGATTTTCTTTGAACTCAACAGCAGATCCAAGCGTTTGATGACTTTGTCCTAAAAACACAGAAACTACTGCAGTGTTTGCTAAATTGCCTGCTTGATGCTGCACTTTACTGTTGGCAGGCAGCGCTAAAAAGCGGCATGTCTGGGGTCATATCAAAAGTAGGCATCCAATGTGCATGTCTCAGCTATAGCTCCACATCCAGAGATAAGAAGACCTTAGTGACAGATAAGGGACCCACTCTACATCATCATCCCTTTTTATTTGGACAATTTTCTTTCTGCCACCAAGCCCCACCAGCAAAATGGGTCTGACATCAACTGAGAACAAAGCAGGAGATAGCGGGCTGAGAGGCGAAAGCTTTCACAGATCCACTTAAGATATGTAAAAGAAAGCCATCAAATGGAGTTATATGCAAAAAATAAAACAGGAGATGAGAATCAATATCATCCATTATTCACCATATCTGTGCCAGTTGCTTTTCATGCCAACATCTTAAGAGACGCTCTCTCCATTGTTGGGAATAACAATAACAAAGAATAATCTGTCTATGAATTTCACCCATACAGTCGACAAAGAGCTGAGTTTTATTCCATTCAGAGCTGAAGAAAAGCCCTACAGGGAGGGGAAGTAAAGGCGGTACGTATTCTTTTGTGAGTTTCACATCCTGTTCAGACGGTACGACACAGTTACACAAATGGGATCAGTCCAACTTTTGGGCAACTATATAAACACAGGCTTCTGGTTTGTGCACTATGCAATTTAATGACAGGACCTGGCAATGTGAAATCCTCAGGGGCCCATATGTCAAGGTAGTCATCTATGCAGTCTATGTGCCTAGCTGCAGTGAATGGAGTATTGTTTTGGTGATTGGGGTCATGTAGTAGGTCGGCCGACATCAGGCATGAGTGTGAAGAGGAGCAGACCATCATAACAACGGCATTATCCAAGGACGGCAGGATGCAAGTCCTTGCTTCCTGCCGTCCTTAGATATACTCATGCACACTCACGCACACTTTGATTATTGACCTATGCTTGTCAGTAGACCTATTTGTAACTTGTAACTTTAGTTAAATGGTGCTTTACAACACTTGCCACATTTACCCATTCATACACACATTCATACATACTGACAGACACTGATGGCGGAGGCTGCCATGCAAGGCGCCAACTGCTCATCAGGAGCAATTCTGGGTTCAGTATCTTACTCAAGGACACTTCGACATGCAGCTGGGGGGAGCCAGGATTCACTAAGAGAAAGCGTTACAGAGGACTAATGGAGAGCTTCATCACATGCTGCAACACAAATCAGGAGGAGGAGGATCAACATCAGCAAAATCAATGAGCATGTGGTGTCAATGCTTCAAATATGGGTGTGGCTTCAAAGAAGCTGATAACTGAGATAACCTAATGAAGGGTCTATGTACTGAAACGTTGGTGTTCATAAACTTAATTGCAAGTGAAGTGGACAGTGTGCGGTAGTCTTTTTCCTGCTGCAAAGAAGCTAAAATATCTAAAACATGGATACTTCATACACATGTTCAACCCAGCAGCACAGAGTTTCAAGATGGTGTCATCAACTGTAAAACATGGTCATCCAACATCCCTCTTTCTGCTCCAGAATTATGGTATTGAATGATGGCCAGAACATTATGATGTCACAGTGAAGTTGACCTTTGACCTTTTGCATATAAAATGTCATCACTTTATCAATTTAACAGTTAGACATGTGTGTGAAATTTTTTATAAATTCTTCAGTTATGGCCAAAAAAACATGTTTTGAGCAGTCACAGTGACTTTTGACAACCAAGATCAAATCAATTTTTCATGATGATTCTAATCATATCACCTTCACAAAGATGGAACAAATGGATCTATGGATGTACAGTTGGACAGACATCCATTTAACATAATGCCTCTGGTATGAGGCATGAGGCAAAACCACCCCAAAACTCCCTGGTGTCATTCCTGAATCGTAAAAGTCATAATATTTCAATAATATTTTATTGAAAAAACTTGATCGCAAA
>CAEMYA010000093.1:1477851-1497242 GCA_903131615.1 Diplodus sargus
TGTCAAACGATTAGTTTTTTTAATCGCAAATTAATCTCAATTTTTTTTTTCTGTTCTAAATGTACCTTGATGTATTTTTTTCATGTTCTTAATACTTTTAACAACATAAAGGGCAAATGTGCTAGCTTTATGAAAATATTTATTCAACACTTCAAATCATGCAGGAAAATAAAAGGCTCAAAAAATATCCCCTCACACTTAATGAGATCAAAACATGGTGATGTCAGCTTTTGACGAGGGGTGGTGGGCTCTCTGCATCTGCCGTGTGTTTGGCTTGCAAATAATATTTGAGACTCGACGTACTTCAATGGTAACTCATTTCATGTCGACAGTAAATTCAGATAACCTTTGTCCTATGGACCGAACCATCTGGCAGTGTTTTGAGAGTGAATTTGCCGTTCATAAGTCCTTTCTCCATTTACTTTCACTTTCGCTTTTCAGTCCACTGTGTTTTTTCCTGAATGCCAACCCTGCTTCTTCTTCCATTGCTGTAGCAGCTAATGTTGGCATAAAGCACAAACCCACAGTTGCTGCAGCACAGGGTAGCTTCATCCAACTGAAGTACACTAGCCACAGCTAGTTTGCTTGTGTTTACATGATTGTGGCATTCGGCATTTAACAGAGTTGTTTTTTTTATTAGTCTAAAAAGCTGGGAGGGTGTTGAACACAGGGAACTAGCCACTAATACATCTACCAGGTGGAGCTGCAGAGCAGTGTGTAGGCAGTGCACATGTGTTTTGGAGGAGTGGGTCTGACAGGAGGGTTGAAGGAGGTAGAGTTTTTTCTCTGTTGTATACTTTCAAAGTTTTGCTGGCTTTGCTGGTTTTTACAGTCTTTTTCAACCCCAGCTTTAGTTCACTTTATGTTTAGTCTCTTACTGAATGACCAAATGAAACCCATCAGCACCTCAGACAAAATTACGGGTTAGAGAATTCAGATTACAGCATTTAAACCTTGTTGGAAAAATTTGGGATAATGTAAATGCACAACTCAACAAAATATAGAACAAAGGACTAGTTGCTCTAAGACATTAGAATATAGAAATGTTTTATATTTAATCTAACTGCAACCCTCACCAAAATAATAACATATGGAGATAGTCAGGATTCAAGCCCCTTGAATGATGTACTAAATACATTGCAGAAGTATAATTTAAAGTTGGAAAGCTATCCTGTTGAGAAACCAAGGACAAGGTGACACAGTGAGTGTGAAAACAGTGCGTTTACATGCACAGCTTAGTCAGATTACAGCCATAGTTCCACTATGCTACTCAATCAGACAACTGCAGAGTTGTCAGACTACAACTGAGAGGCGACTTTTTCTTGTCTCTCAGTTGTAGAAACATTTCACAGTCTCCTACTTTAATTGCCTTTGAATGAAAACCATTCAAATATTGTGCCTGTCCAAAAATTACCCTTAACTCTCTCAACCTCCAACACCAATTAATTTGTCATTTTGAGGTAGTGATTATAAATATAATGCAATGCAAATGCCTCTAATCAACACTGGTGTTGGAGGAAGTATTAGGGTGATAAAACCAGCCATGGCTTAAATTACAGGCAGCATATCCAAGGGCAAACTGCAAACGGCTTTACTCAAAACCTCCATGATGTAAAAATAATCTTTTGCATGTTTTTTACATCACTGCGTTCATGGAATGTTTAAACATTTGCCATTTACACAATGTTGGTGCTGGACCTGAAAATTATGACTGCGCCAGCCAACTAGCAATGACATTTACAATGTGCGCAGCTTTGTGCCTAGTGCAAGATAGTGCATTGAAAAACCTGGACCTTCAATGTAAAGTACAGCCTACTTAAAGAGTTACTAGCTGTTGCTAGGTGACATTATAGTTATGACCCCAGGGGCTGCATAAATGTTTCTTTGGTATGTGCTTTAATTGTCTCTCTGCTTAATAACCCTCTGCGTGTGGCTGGTTGCAGGTGTTTTTGAGTGAGAAGTTGTCCAGGGAGCTGATTGGTTCCTGCCTTGGAGTCAGAAGTTTAAAGGTCAGCTCTTCCCAGTTCCTGGGGGGCTCTCCTCTGTCAGCAAGACTGCCAGCATGCCAGTCTATTTGTGTGCAAGATGTGTTTTTAAATAAAACCTTTAAAAATGCTTCTCTGCTGGTGGTGCATGGGGGATGGGAAGAGGGGAGTCTCTCTTTCAAACTGGGGGGAGTGCCCCCTGGTGGGGAGCACAGTTATGATAGGGGGGCGCGACGAGGCTAAATATATATGATGCATCACTCTTCTGCACTGCTAGCTAGCAAATGATGGACACGTTTGTGAAAGGACTGCCAGGTAAATGTAAAGCTAAAGATGAATCTACTCCAAATGTCACAACTACCAAAAGACAGACAAGAAAGTATGACGAAGCATATCTCACCCTCAGCTTCACCAGTACAGCGGTGGGTAATGAGGAGGAACCACAGTGTGTTGTGTGTCTCAAAATATAAGCTTCTGACAGTATGAAGCCAAACAAGTTAGGATGCCTAGGAGAGAAGCCATTGATTTCTTCAGAAAAAAACTACTCAACTGTCGTGCACAACAGAGTTGCTTTACTAAAGCAGCATCTGAATGCTCAACTCGACTCCTACAAAGTAGTTTACAGAGCTGCTCGGTGTAAAAAGCTGAGCATATGGTTGGTTATGGTATGGTTTCAACTATGATTGATGAAGAAACAGCCAGTTGACTTTCTGTGGTTGCAAAAACACCAGCAGAACTGATGTAGAGACATGGTGGGCTGTGTCTTCCTAGGTTTGTG
This sequence comes from Diplodus sargus, assembly GCA_903131615.1. Classification (NCBI taxonomy): domain Eukaryota; kingdom Metazoa; phylum Chordata; class Actinopteri; order Spariformes; family Sparidae; genus Diplodus; species Diplodus sargus. The sequence continues at coordinate 1,480,615 of CAEMYA010000093.1, forward strand.
AGAGCTGACCAATCAGAGCAGACCAGCCTTTCTGGGGGGGAACCTAAAACAGACCCTTCAGACAGAGGACGAACACAGGTGCTTCAGTACGCATTCTATAGTCACTGTTGGGCAACTCATTACGCTACAAAATGTGCTGCCATTAAAAAAGTAACTTGGTATGTTACTGTGTTACCTAGTAAGTGCTGGGTAACACAGTAGTGCTAGTGGAGTGCTGCGCTGTCTCTCGCTCTGAACACCAGTTCAGCCAAATGAGAGCACATTTCCTGAGAAATACAGCCAACTCTCTTAAAGGGAGAGCAGTGAAGGTCTGGCCAAACAGTCGCCAATTACTTTTTCTTGCAAGCAGCCGTAAAAATCACCAAATCTAGCGAGAAACTTGGCAAAACCGTCCTCAAAAAACTGAACGAGGAGTTTTACAGACTTGGGCACTAGTGACATTTACTGGTAATACATCACACAAGTAGGCCCAGGAATTTTTGCAAATACTATAAGTGCTGCTTTTGGGAGTCCACACTTTCCATATACTTTGAATCCCTTAATGTATGAGTAAAGTGCTTCAACATGGCATGTGATTTCAGATAAATGTCCAAGCAGCCAGGAAATCCTGTCATAGTCATTTCAGCCGCCACATTTAATACAGTATGTCATCTATTCTTTCATCACGTCATACATTGCTCAGTTTGAAATGTTTGCGCGATGATTCCTTTGAAGAGGTTAATCATTTTGGTCACTAATCCAGACATATACATAGTAGCATAAGTATAAGCTTTGTTAAATACACTCCACTGCATCAATACAATCAAGCTTTTAGTTCAAAGTCACATTTGTCAAAGTCCACAAGCTCAGTATTTGCTATTGTTTATCCCAGAGGAAGCAGTGTATAGGCGAACAGATGGAAACTTTAGTCTGGTATTCACTGAACACATGCAGACTACCTTGACGCAGGTCTGAGAGAGTCGGCTGAATAAGCTCTGCTCATAGAGCTCATAGAACGAGTTTCTGTGGAAATGATGATGTGAAAACTCTTTGTCTCTTTGCAGTGTAGCTGCGTGGACAGCCATGAGCAGTCCATATTGTGTGAGCCATATTCCATCACCATCCTATATGTCAGGGCCTGGGAGTGTGACTGGCATTTTAATGGCAGTTGTTCTAAGGGGACTGTCTGGGGCCTTGAATCAGGATCACACACAGTGGCTGTGGAGGCACACAGGCTCCAGTGGGGACTTGTTTGGAAAAAAGTGTTTTCTGCTATGGAGAGTTGCAGTGACTTTTTTCATCGTCTCGTATTTGATGGTGTATTAACTAATGTTTAAATAATCGTTATGCATCTCTGGGTAGGGTTGTTTATCAATGGAAGTGACCCTGCAATTACTTTGTTAGAAGCTAAGATTTCAGGCTTTTTCAACACACTTCACAGGCTGTATTGTGTAGTGGAACGAATAGTCACCAGCTATTAGAGTGTCAGATGCTCTCAGCAGTACCAATGCCGCAAAACATTTCTGAAAGGATGGAAAAATGGACATCTTCTTTTTCTAGCCGTGGTGTTATTTCATTATTTACTATATTGATATAAACACAACTTTATTAAATCTAAGCTGCAAGTGACTGTTGCTAATCCTTCCCCCTTTTGTCCAGTCAGGCTTGGCAACCGTAACTTTGACAGGCCATTATATCGACTATACACGGGAAAGCCATCCCATGTATCTATGGTCTGTTAAACTCAATACCATATCAACAACTCTTGTTACAGGACAGAACTCTTTCCAGCAGAACCAACTTCATCCCAGACCACATTTCTGCCATACTTGACCTCTGTCTGACAACCACCTACTTCCAGGACAGTGAAGGTTCCTACAGACAGAAGCATGGCTGTGGCTTGGGCTCACCAGTGTCCCCAGTAGTGGCCAACCATTATGGAAGAAGTTGAGAGCAGAGCCTTGTTTACTTTCACCTGCTCCAAGCCATTGGTTCAGATATGTGGATGACACCTTGGTCAACATAAGCAAAGGGAGCGGAAGCCTTCACAGAACACATTTATTCAGTGTACAGAACATCAAGTTCATGCATGAAGATGTCAGAGGAGATAATTTTCTCTTCTTGGACTGTGCAGTTCACACTGAAGAAGACAGTTGCCTCAACACCTACACACACAGATCAATACTCACTGTTCGACTTTCATCACCCACTGGAGCACAAGTTGGGAGAGAGACAGAGGCACATCAGGGGAGAACTTAAAACCTGTGGCTACCCAAACTGGACCTTTGTCAAAACCTCTAAATGATCCAGAGCAGACAGAGAGGAGGAGATGGGAAAATGTAACATCGTCATTTCTTATGTCATAGGAACATCTGAGAAACTCAGGAGGATCATATCATGGTTCACTGCAAACGTATCAACACACTGAGGCAGAAACTTGACCATCCTAAGGACAAAACACCCAGGCATAAATAGAGTAATGTAGTTTATTCTGTGCAATGCAGCAGGACTGTACAGATTTGTACATTGGGGGCACAAAACAACCTCTCTATAAACCAATGGCACAACACAGGAGGGCCAACTCCTCAGGTCGAGACTCTGCTGTCCACTTACATCTGAAGGAGAACAATCAGTCCGTTGAGGACAACAATGTGAACATCTTGTCCAGAGAAGACAGATGGTTTGAAAGAGGAGTCAAAGAATCCATCTATGTCAAACTGGACCGACCGTCTTTGAACAGAGGAGGTGGCCTAAGACATCTCTGATCACCCACCTACAATGCAGTACTGAGTTCTCTCCCCAAACAGCTTATAACAACCATTCATACCTGGGCTCACCTAGCTCTAGGAGCCAACATGAAATCCAGTTGGGTCAACAACCCACAAGTGGCCCTAAAAACTCTGAAACGCAAGATCTCTGACATTTCCTAAACAACTCTATAAGGACACTCTCACACAGAATTTAAAAGCCTGCAAACCCCCCCCCCAGTTAGCTAGAACTGAAGAAGCCTCTTGGATGAGAGGTGAAAAGTCTTCAAGAACTGAAACACGTCCAGTGACCACGATACAGCACTTAGAATTACCATGACCTGGATGACTGAGAACCTTCATCAACATTGTAGACAACCACATTAGAGACAAAGCCAAATGCTAGTGGGTGTTACTGGGCTTTTTGTCCAGTGTTTTTTATTTTATTTTACAGACTATTTGTCCTGCCACAAAGATAATTTGTACTGTCTAAAAGTCATATTTAATGTCAATATTCAAGCAATGGAAGAGAACTACTACTACTGGTGCATCTGTCACCACTCACCAGTAATGATTTTCTGTTTTTCAGTATATTAAAATAACAACATATTCATTGTCAAGACAAAAAGAAGTAGGATCTTATACACAGGCAAAAAGTCCTTTTTTCATTTTAGTGTGACTTTTTGAGAAACTTCAAATGCATAACCAGGTGTATTTCTAGTTGGTAACATGTAGCACAAGCTTTGCCTTTCATTTTCAAAAAGACTACCATAAAGACATTTTATAAATATATCAGGCATCTTGTGACAGATGTCACAGAGGTGCCAAATCCTGTGTGCTTTGCTGGTGCCAAACTGAGATGACGAACTTCAATATCAGCAGCCTGAGGAGAGACCATGTCTGGCCCTGACCTTTATTTCCAATCTAACAATCTGAGCAGAAACCTGTCTTTGGACCAGGGCATTTCTATCAAGAGGGAGTATTTTATCTACAATAAGAGCACCTTTCCACCCCAACAGATCACTCCTCCTAAGTTTATCCACCTGCATATCTTAGAAGACACAGCAATGTGTTACATTTGGGAAGTAACTCTGTGATCAGGCCATGATCTAGGAGCCCTTCCACTGCCCACATTAACATGAATCAATGTGCAATTGGCCTGAGAATAAATCAAAAGTGGCAAACAGTGATTATATAATTACATAATATAATCAAAAGATTAATTGATTATGTCCAGCCTATTAATAGATGAAGAACTTGAACTTAATTTTATCATCTGCATGCTCTATTTAAAGAGGACTTTGATTAAATGTGTTGTGTGTATACAGAATATCCTTCTGTTATTTTAGTGCAGAGCTTCACAGAGTAAAGCAACACCTGTGCAATCTATTCAGATACAGAAGCCCTGCAGTAAAGCCTAAATGTATAGGGCTTGTAAGTGTTAGTTAGAGATACAGTGTAAGGGGCTGTCTTAGATGACATAATATCCTACATGTATAGAGCTGCAACTAAAATATTATTTTCATTACGGATTAATTTATCTTTATTAAATGAAATGAAGGTCTTCATGTCCAGTGTGAAAGCATAAGTCAAAGGTGAGTTATTTTAACTTATTATTGTAAGCAACTTATGTGACACACTGAAGTAACTGAAGTTATGCATGTAATGTAGCTACATTTGTAACTTAAGTTACATAAGTAATGTAGTTTATTTCATCCAAATGTTTTTCTAAACCTAACCAAGCCATTTTCATGCCTTAATCTTACTCAGCTGTAAACTTACGACAATGTTCCAGAACGCCTGTCACTGGGATGCTGCAACAGTCATGTTGTTTTTGGGTATGGTGATATATGTTGTGTTGGAACCAACTGGCAATTGACCCATTCAGTCTTTAAGGCATGAAGATGTGATGGCTTTTTTCAAATAAATTATTAAATTAAATGTCCTAAGAAACTACCTCAGTATGAATGGTAATGACTGCATTTATTGAATTAGAATTGTATTGCATTACACATAGTGTATATTTCTATTGTTGTGCTCATTCACTGCATTAGTCCACAGCATAGCTCCAGTGTGGTCTAACTCTGTACTTCTAATCCCTCCAGGGCGACTAAAACCTAGATCCGCTACTGTCTCGCGCTGCACAAACGGGTAAAAATGTTGCGTTTATTACGTCTACCAACTACCTGTACTGGTGGATCAGGGGAGGTGGAAAGAAACTGTCCCCACTTTCCGCTTCTGTAACTTTCACACACACAGCGAGGAAAAATATCAGCACAACTTTCCCACCTTGAAAGGGAGTGTGTGAATGGGGACGGAGACACATTGAGTGAAACCCTAAATGTCGTCAACTTCACTGCCTCCACAGACATAGTCTGCACAGTCCTGCCTGTAATACAATGTCTCCTACCAGCAGGCCTGTTTGTAGGAGTGAACTGTAACAGGCACTGGTCTGATTTTCTGAAGTGAGGAGGGCTGTGCATCTGCATCTGGCCTCTTTGATGTTGGTATACAGTAGGGTGAAGGTCTCATCCACACTAGTATTGCAGGTAACATACTTGGTAAAGTTGGTCCGTGTCTTTGAGATATCAACATTGTTAAAATATCTTTATTATGAGGAGAGCAGTGTCTGTTGGGCCACGTTGCTGGAGTGAATGATGTCACAAGCGCGTGCCACCACTGCCGACAGTGGAGTGTAAATAGTGACAACAATGGCGGCTGAGAGTCCCAAATGGTATGGCCTGTGTCCAGCAGCTAACAACTTAACATCAGGCATGGAGTTTTGCCTTCATAGTACCATTTGGAATTAACAGTCAGCAAGCCCTCCACCCAGCTTCTTATCGCTCTGTTAGTCTCTGTCTACCGTCTCCGTCAGGCATAACACACTACATCTTCCAGTCCTTTTGCTGTCCACTGACCAGGTCAGAGAGTTCATTCATCTTGTCAATTAGTGAGCATACATTTCCCATGACCACGGAGGAAAGACTAGGGTTGTATCTCCACCTTCTCTCCAACCTCTTGTTCCTCGCCATTGCTCCGGCTTAGGTTTGGAAGCAGCTGAAAGCACTGCTTAATTCCCTAAACTTAAATGAAACTTCCTAAACTTAAAGTGCCAGAGTTAGAAATGGGGTGCAGGGCACTGGCACGCTAGCATCAAAATTATATTCTTCTATTCTTAAAACATTAAGAGGGCTCAACACAACATGAAACTTTGCTTGTACTATCACCAGGGTCTCTATCCATGAACATGGACATTGAGAACATTGTTTGTGTACACAGAGTTTAGTAAAAAAGAAGGTTAACGACTAAAACAAAGTTTACTTTCTTTTATTGCTGGCGTATGGGCTGCCATAATCTACAATAAATGTAAAGTTCCTTGTAGCTGTTTTAAGATGAAATGTTACTTTTAAAAAGTAAACCCCAAAGCAATACTGGATTTTTAAGACCAGTATTGATACTATGGCGCTTCTATATAATGATATATTAGCTCAAACAAACAATAATCTTGACACAGCTTCCTGGGATTTTTTAAAAATGATTGTGACCAGAATACATACTGCGCATTTTACAGTGTAAAAATTAAACATGATGATGATGTTTCTAGATTACTTAACCAAAATGCAAGGACCTATTATATGAAAGCATCTTACCTCCATCAGGTTTGACAAACATATTAGGGGGATTTTTCCTCTCCTCCTCTTTCTCAGTCACCTCTTCCTTGTCCTCACTGTGAAGGTTAAACAGTGTCTGGCCTGGTTCTCTGCTGGGCTCCATGTCCAGTGTGAACCCTACTGGCAGCTGGGTAGTGGTGGTAATGAAATGGACCATGGGGGTTGTCAGGTACTCAGGCCTCCTGGGGGAGATGGTGCTGGGTTTGGCTGTGGTCTTTTTATAGTTGCTGCTCTCTGACTCCTCATGGCTTCTCTCTTGATGTGCTGTCTTTACCTTGAGGGGCATGTCCCCTCCTTCAGGCCCAGTAAAGTGATGAAATACTATTTCCTCCTTCTTCTCAACCCCTTCAGTTTCTTCTCCATCCACCCCTTCCACGTGGTCTGGTGTGACTGTCCCTTGTAATGCTTTCTGATCATGTGAACTTGCCTGGGGATGGACTTGGCTCTCTGGGCTTCTCAACATGTTCATTGAAAAGTTGATTTTATCTAATCGTTTCTGATGATTGGTTTGACTGTCTGTACCTCTCTCGGGAGGATTAATGTTGATCTGACTCACTGAGCCTGTGGGTGTGACACTATCTGTTGCATTTTGGTGATATGTCTTAGATTTTAAGTCTGTTTGATGATAAACTGTACTCTCTGAAATCATATGTGAATACTCTGGGTGTTGTTCAGGCCCAAATCCTTGGTTTAGTGGAAATATGACACTATCTGAACTTTTGACTGCATACAATGGATTCTCAAAATCTGTTTGTGCAGTAAGATCACTGAATGAGATACTTGTTAGCCCCTGTGAGGGCTGCCAAGAAGTAGTAGCACCCTTGTGTATATGTGTCCTCACAGTACTCTGCTCTGCTTTCAGTGGCGTTTCTGTCACTTCCTCTCCGTCTGTGGGATGGTCGTGAACTCCATATCGCTCTCTCAGCTCCAGCTTGTTTGGTCTGCCAAAGCTTGAAAGAGAGGTTGTGTCAGGTCTGTCAGAGCCTTGGGACACAGCAATAATCTTCTTGGAGGAGGAGGAGGAGGAGTAGGAGTAGGAGGAGGACTGGGTGGGGAAGACTGGAGATCGAGGGTAGGTCTCTGGAAAGTCTGTAGGGCTGTAATCATATTCTTCTGACTCTTCCTCGTCCATTTTGAAAAGAGGAAGGTTCCCATTAGGGTTATCTAGAAGATGGCCATATGGTGTGGACTGAGCCCTGTGCCCCTGTTGAACAAACCTGTCAGGGTAACTGCTGCCCCTGCTGTCCTCCCCTGTTGGTGCAACTAACATTGGTTTCTGGACCTTTTGCGGATCACAATCTGGCACAGGGTAGCACATCAGCTTCCCCCCTTCTTTGGGGCAGTGGCAGACTCGACAGGAGTCAATGTGGAAGGAGTGTCCGGCCTCATACTTCTGCCCGTCATGAACACATCCTACACGTTCACACTGCATGCAACTGTCTGCAGGCTCTGAAACATGGATACAGTTTGGTGGTAAATCAGGACAGCTGATGAAGCTGCAGCTGATCCGGCCCCCTCCTGCAGGACAGGAGCACTCTGTGCTGCCATAGTCAACAAAGTAAGAGTCTCCCTCGGGCACTTTACCATTCTTGAATCCAGCATTGATGCAATCGTAATATTGGTAGCCCTCACATTTGCATCCTTTTTGTAGGCATGAAGCGCAACAGGCGCCACTCTCCAGCACTTCTTCGATACAGTTGTCCAGCTGGGGACAGTCCACACCAGTGCAGTCACGCTGGCACATGCACACACTCAAGTAGAGGAAGAGAAATGTACACCTGAGCAGTGTTACTTCAGACATTACAAGACCAGCCATGGCACCAGGTGTATGTTCAACATCAAAGGAGATCAGTTATCGTCGTCAGCCCTCAGTGTGTCTTCAAGGATTCTGGCACATTCTTCTCATGTTATCCAACTCTACCCTGCAAGAGAGAGGAGAAGAAGAGAAAGACGGAGGCTTATTTCTCAAAATGCAAATGCTCAAATTCCAAATTTTGAACAGCCCTGTGTCATAACTTTAAGGCTACGTGCTCCTCATCAACACCAGCTGCAGAACAGTGTTTTGAGTCATTATGCAGGCTGTCATGATGGAACTTGGAACCTGCCCAAGTCTTCAATTTCTGCACCATCCCTGATTTCTCCATGGGAAAAACTGCTGTAACAGTATTGTGATGCAATCAACCCTAAAGTCTAAATGCTGAACATGGAATTCATAATGCTTTAGCAGTTGAGTGCCATTGATTACACTTTATGGAAAGTACTTTCTCTGAAGTAATTACTTAGAGTCTAAACTGCAAGGTCTTCTATGACTATTGATTTTTGTTCTAACCTGCATTTAGTTGGAGTTGCAGTTTCAGACTCAAAAGTAACTGATTTCACACAGCTTATCATTAATACACAAAATGATCATAAAACTAACATAGTTATTCATCTGCAACCATCTCAGCCCAAACAGGCCGAGCTCAAACTCACAGAAATGTATTTGGATGAATCCAAAAGTACACAACAACTATACTTTCTGCTAAATGATAGGTATGTTTGCATGAAAGCTCTGCCATAACCACAATTTATAGTGTGTATATACAGACAAACATGGCATTTCCTGTCATTACTTTACAATTAAAAGCCAACCTATGTTTCCAATGTGAATCAACAGCAGACAGAAATGTTATATTTGCATTATTTCAAACAGTAAGCCTGGATTACATGTTGCAGGTTTCCCACCACGGGGTGGCTGTAGCTCAGCAGGTAGAGCAGGTCAGCTAGTTATTGGAAGGTTGCTGGTTCAAATCCCAGCTCTGGGCTGAGCTGAGCTGTCCTTGAGCAAGATACTGAACCCTAAATTGCTCCTGATGTGCGGTTGGCACCTTGCATGGCAGCCTCTGTGGTCAGTGAGGACCCTGTGCTGAGCTGGCAACTTGTCCAGGGAGTACCCTGCCCTCGCCCAGAGACAGCTGGGATTGGCTCCAGCGAAAAAAACCAGCGACCCCATAAAAGGGATGAAGCAGTTACAGACAATGGAGGTATCCCACCACTCACAAAGAAAAACTCTAGAGCTGCAATTAAGGAATATAAATACATTACATTGTTAAAAACATGGAGTCCAGAGAAGAACACATCAACAACTTGCCATTTAAGAACATTGTGACACTGAAATTGTCGACAAATTGTTTGATTTATTGACTCATAACTTGCCCAATATTTTAAAGCATTTCAACTGGAAACCAATTTAATCTAGCTATAACAAGAGTTCAGACAGGGACACCACTCTTTCACATGGCCAATTCTTAGTTTATTTGTCACACCATCCTTTCAATTTCACATGCTCACTTATAATGGCCTGTCATTATCTGAGGCCATCAATTGATACCAGCTGCTCACATCGGGGCAAATCTATCCAGTAGCACAGCAACACACCCTCACTGATGGCCTATCATCTTGCTGCTGTCTTTTTAAATATGACTGTCTCCTGCCTTCAGTCCAATCATGCTTCTGTTTTGCACAAGCCCTCCTACTACTTATCATCAACCAGTCTTCGCAGATTCACCAGCTTCATCATTTCATCAGCCTTTCTGTCTCAGAAGAACCATCGACTACCACCAGTGTCTGGACTCCGTGGGGGGGATCACAAAATCCCCCTTTAGAGTCTGAGCACTTTCTGACTCATTATCACATATCGGCTGTGGTATATCACATATCATCTGCTGTAATTAAGCTTTTCTTTACTTCATTCACTAATCCTCTGATTAAAATGCTATATCATAAAGTTTTTGGTTTGGAAACATGCTAAACCACTCTCAATAAAAAGGCTGGTTTTCAAAGTCAAGCAGTTTGAACCACAAAATAAAATGCATGTGTATGAAGCAGAGAGAAAGAAGAGGAGTTGAATAATTGCCATTCGTGTTCTAAACTTTCAGAGTTGAAGTTTCTGTGACAGCCTCCCTGGTGGGATAACTAGCCCAAGCCCACCCTGAGACCCTGACCCATAACTGAACTTACAGTGCTTCTAGCCTGAGAAGTACACACAGTACTGCCAGTTGACATGACATACAGCGTTACTCTACTGGACATAATAAAAGCTGGCAAGGCTGCAAAAGAATGCAACTTGAATGGATTATGAACCCAGGAGCCTCATTTATAAAGCTTGCTTACATACAAGAAAGGGCTTGAAATGTGCATACACCACTTTCTAAGCATTCATTTGGATTTAGAAAAGAAAAAGTGTACATTCATGGATGTCCATGTGCATTTTGATGGCAAGGGGAATAGGTGACGGTGATGGTGAGGTGGTGAATTAATGCCAGATTTTACAAATTGAATGTGTATATATTCATTTTCAAATAAGCATTGTGTGCAAAATCGGTGCGATGAGCACAAAAGTGCACAGAGAGCACTTAAGACACGGTTTTCTCCAGGGAATTGTATTAATTATCAAAGCCTGGAAATAAAGGCATGAACAGCTCCCACACAACTGTTACTCTTCATATCGTCATAATGAGCCCTAATCATAATTCAGGCTGAGTTCCCTGGAACAGATCTTAAATACACAAATAGTGTTCAAGTATCAAACTTCCATTTTCAACTGATATTTAGGGAGTCAGGAAGAATACTGATCACCACAATCATTTTGGCAAGTGGAGCATATATGTTGTGCTGTAAACCTATAAATACTGTGGTGCCTCTTGGGCATGATGCTGCATGATGGAACGCACAATATGTTACTCTCCTCGCACTGCTAGGGGACAACTTGAATGAAATAATTAATTTCTTGTGTTTTATAACCTTCATCCATCCAATCATCTTCCTCCCAGTTGTGACCAGGATTTTTTGAAAAGGAAAAAAAAAAAGAATTAACAATCATATGGTGCAATGAGCATTTATGGTTGAATGTGGTGAGGGCGGTATAAGGGGCTGATCCACATGCGCACAGTTTAATATATTGATGCTAATACTATCCAATCCTGTCTGCTGCACTGTGCTCGAGCACTGAAACTAACTTTATAATTTCATTACTTACTACTATGAGTCCAAACAACAGGGCTGATTTGATGATTGAAGTGACTCTTTGATTAACATTTGATATGATAATCCAGTGTGAGCTGCATCATTACGTGTAGAACATCTCACATTTCATCTGTGCAAACTGGCTTGTATTCACCACCTCACCACCGGTGTCGCCAATTCCCCCTGCCTCCGAAATGCACACAGGCATCGGTCAAAGTTTCTGTAAGTGTACACACGTTTCCAGCTCCAAGTCACGTACAAATCACAACGTATGCTTAGAAGGTGACGAACGCACATTTCAAGCCATAAGCTTTATAAATGAGACCCCTGATCTCAAACTGGTGTCATGCAGCTCTGCCAACATGGACTCACAAATAACAGGATTCTTTAAGAAAAAAAAAAAAAAAAAACTGTAACCGAACTTCTCACAAAGTTTCTATGCACGTTTGCATGGCAGCAAGAAACTATAACGTTCTCTGAAATACATACGGTGAGATTATTATATAGAGTGAGACTGTAAGACATTTACAGTTTACCACATGAAATCGCTTCAAACTCAACATTTCTTGTATACTGTACACAATCTGTAACACCGATGAATGTTACAGAAACGTGTCCATGCTGTTATGTTCATGTTATCAACATGTAAACATGCAGGCCTGACTGAATGGAGCAGATTAGAAGCACACATGAACCAGACTGGTATGTTCGGTCAGGCTTGCGCACAAACTGCATCGCAACCTGTCACTCTTTCCACCTGGTAACCGCACAAAGTCTTGTTACACTGAACCCCGGACAGGAGGGCCAAGGCATCATTTTACAAAAGTCATCTGTGTTGAACGACTCAAAAGTTCTTACCCCAACATCCGTAGATAAAACTCTATTTGAAGCGGGCGGGCAAAGTGTAAACTAAACGGAAAGAAAAGAAAAGAAAATTCTAAAAAACGCTGCAGACACGTTAGTTAACGAGTTAGTAGACACAGGCTGGTGTTACGTATTCCTGTACCGACTGATGTGCTGTGAGCCGCCGGTTGCCGGTCCTCTGAGCCCCGCAACCTTTCACCACCGCCGCTCTGCTGGGACCAGTCAGCAGTCAGCAGTCATCAGGCAGCAGGCTGCAGGCTGCAGGCAGCAGGCAGAGGGACGGGGAGGTACGAAGAATTTCCCCTGCTGGAGACTGCGGAGGACATCCCATCTGTTGGCAGCGCCCACAGAGTAGGCTACAACAGGTAGGCTGAAAGAGCTTTATTTGACTTAGAAGCTTTGGATCGTGGACAGAAGTTGCAGTCACCAACCAGTGTTGTGCAAAGTACCCATAAGTCATGAAGTTAAAGCAGCTATCGTGTTGAAATATAAAAAAATCCACATATAAATATCAGGTCTACTATAGTCAAATTCTTAAACTGTGCCGAAAAAGTGTGTGTGGTTTTTTTTTTAAATTTGTATAATTATTTTTTTACCTGATTGTCAATACAATCAAAGATTTCATTCAGATGCAGTATAGAATCCAAAAAGTAACTAAAGATATCTAATTAATGTAGTGAGCAAAAGTATGATAATTGCCTAGAAAATGAAGAGGAGTGGAAGTAGCAGAACATGGAAATACTCGAGTAAAGTACAAAGAAAAAAGTACAATACTTGAGTGAATCTGCTTGGTTACACTGCAACACTGAGAAAAACTACATGTCAAATGTAAAGAAAATCATCTCTTTTGGTAAAGTCACTGCAAGACAATATAACAATTGACAAAACAGTCTAACACACAAGCCACGAAGACAGAAATCTGTAGGATTATTAAAATTATGAGACAACAATACAGTGTCATTCACGCCAATTTGGCAACAGCATGGACTGGGGCGTCTCTATTAAAAAATGCTGTTGTTACCGACTTGATTTTTGATGTACGCTACACAACTAGCTTGATGAATAATCAATTCTCTTTCTGAGACTGAGACAAAAAGATTGACACGATTTTTATATTTGTCCATTAAAGTTCTGCTAAAATGTCTGAAATCGATTGGTTGTATTGTTAAGTTGTGTAAGCCTATTTAAAGTATCCACATGTTTCCAACCATGGAGATTGATCCTCTGCTACTGAAGTCTTTTGTTTTGATTTATGGACCCCCTGGTAGCAGAGATTAGCCTACACATGCCATGTGCTCGCCAGGAAGATTAGCTTAGCATTGCATCAAGATGGGAAGCAAAGTCAAACAGCTAGCTTGGCTCTGTCCAAAGTTAAAAAACAATGCCTAGATTTAGCATTAAAGCTCATTAATTGATTGCTTCATCTCAGCTGTCTAGTGGTTATCATCAGTGCCATGGCTGGTTGCCCAGAGATATCTTGCCTGCTTTATATCAAAAGTTACCGCCAAACCTAAAAACAAGAGCTCCAACACTTAATGGACTCTTGTCAAGTGGGTCTCAAACAGTGACCAAATCCAGCATCGAACCCATTTCATTATTTAGCGTTTCCCAAGCATGCTCGCTTTTAAGTTGATGAACTTTCTGTATTTTTTAAAATCCAAACACAGTTGACCTTTCATTGATCTGGTCATTAGAGGTACTTTGTATAGCCAGCCTAATTATTATTGTAAAGTACTAGCTATAGATTATAATTGGCAGCTAGCTAACAGCAAAACTTCACAAGCTACCGTTACTAGTCGTCAGTTGGCCTACATTTATCTAAAATTAACTGCAGTAAGTGTTGTTCACTGGCATATAATGAAGTGATGGGTATGCAGGGTGCTGAATATTACAGTCACTATTATGAGGTGTGTGTGTGTGTGTGTGTTTGTGTGTGTTTGTGTGTGTTTGTGTAAGTGTGCGAGAGTGACGTTTGAACCACATGACGGTGAGATCAAACCGCGTTGCTGCTCTTTTTCAACAGGTCTGGTTACAGTGTGTAACTTCCTTCTTTTTTTTTACATTTTCTGTTTGTTAATGGATTGAACAGACAAGATTTCTATCTTCATGAAAATCTACATACACCACAGTGGTGAACTCCTTTAAACTCGCATAAGGTTTGTTTGAGCCTATAAAACGAGTAAAACAGGACTGAAGTTATTAATCCTGTCTTTGTCCTTCTTGTTTATCTCATTGTAATATATCGTTGCACTGTCTAACCAGATTGCTGGTGCACACTTTTATATTTCTGTTAGAGCTGTGTTGTTAGGCCCCAGGGTAAACCTAAGCTGCTGTCTGCTGCTGTGTTCAAGGATCTTGCATGTACCTCTTAAACCGAAGGCTGTAACCTTGGCTGAAACAAGGCCCTTGTGCTCGCATCATTACTCATGTAGCTGTCTGTCAGTGGCCTGCCCGTTGCAGTCCATGAATCACACAAGGCCATAGGCTACTGTAGCTCCAATCACGCTGTCTTTTCAACGCGGCAACTTTGCGCCAATATTCTGCCTTGCCATCTGTGTGAAAGTTACAGAGGCAGAATGGGGGAACAGTTTCATTCCATATCTGATCCGCAAGTGGAGGTAGTGAAAGAGCTGCAACAGAGGCACGTCGACATCTGTGTGTAAGGGTAAGCCAGCAGGGTGAGGCAGGGGTGTGTTGTCTGATGGCATTCACAGTCTGATGACTAAACAGATCCTTCACTCACTGTTGCCAGCTCCTCATAAGGAAAGTCACTATCAGCTGTCCTAAAAGTCACAAGAAGTCTCTGAATGATGTCATCGCCTAATTTGCATAAATGACCATGTGCATTTAATTGTAACGCGCTGAAGGAGAGAGGAATAACACTGTGGAAGAGACGAAATGTGAGTAAAAAAACACACCCTTATTATGTTTAGAACTACAAATGAACTTATTAGTGCAGTGGTTTATTTTAGACAAAAACATTTTTACATTTACATCAGATCAGCCAGCAGCACATGCGCGATTTCGCAGTCTGGATGCAGAGGGCTGAACATCTCCAGCTCCAGCTGACTGCAGCTGGGAGGGACTGTTACATGAGGACTGGGTCGCCTGTGAGGGCTTCGGGACGGGGGAGGGGCCCTCAACAGCGCCTGGTGCTCGCTCAGAAGTGTATAAACGATACATGTTGTCACGTATCAAAGAGTCTCCAAAAGTCTCCAATAACACCAGAAAAAAATCACTAGATTTGTCACTAGTTTCTTTTTTTGAAAAAGAGTCGCTAGAAGGGTCTGAAAACTTGCTAAATAAAGCAACAAGTTGGCAACACTGCCCTCACTCATCAAATAGAAGAGAAATGACCGCTATTTATTGATGGTGATTATGTGATGTAACTTGGAGCAAATTTGTCATGATGCATGGTGGGTCAGGGTCTCAGTCACAGCACAGCATCCATGTGTTTCCAAACAGTCACGGTTACATTTTTAGATTTACAGGTGGAAACTGGGGTCATTTTGTTGAAACAATAACACAGAGATCTCAACATTATGATGTGTACCAACACGCCTCTTTTGGTTTTGCAGCGCTGGCATGCTGTATGAAATGACACACTGGAGCGGCTTTATGCCGCCACTGCTTGGTTCAGTGTGAACAAAGGCTGCATAAAAGCAAGCCTTCATTGGGGCAATATTGATGAACCTCTGTGTGAAAAGGGCTTGTATCTGAACTAGTCACAAAGGAGCAGATCTACTTCAAATACAGACTTGTCTGATCTCCCACAGGGCCCGACTCCCTGGAGGGATAAAGATGTATGCAGGTCAAGTGAGCATGTCTTTGAATTCACTTGTGGTGCTGAAATAATTCATCCGCAGTCATTTTCATGTATTTTGACCTTCTGGAGGAAGCATGACCCTGGAGCAGCAAATGGCAGAAGACTAAATAACTTTATAACTTGAGACCAGTCTTCGTCCTCACTTCCACGACACCCTTCCTTTATTTGAAGCAGTCCCTTGGGAGAGCATCGTAAATTTGGCTTCACAGCGGACGTCAGTGAGTTCAAAGAGCGTAGGGAGTGTGAGTGTTGTCAGGAATAAAATGTGATAGGCTTGGTGTTTGAATGGACTCACTCATCATGTTGGAGCATGGTGACCTTATCACCAGTCTGGACCCCCCGCAGCAGTCCATATAAAAAGGCCCTAATGAGGAGCTGCTGGTGCCTTGGATGGTCAGTGCTGTGATAAACCGATCAGCTGTGATCACAGATAAGACTACTGTCTATGGAGTGGGTTGGCATTTTAGCTTGAAATGAGAGATGAGGTAAAACAATGGAGAGCACTCACAATCAGAGTGTTCAAGGCTGGGTCAGTGG
>CAEMYA010000093.1:1504920-1530286 GCA_903131615.1 Diplodus sargus
TGGCATATGTTTCGGTTTAACAATACGCGGGCCATCTGCAGCTCTTTATTCAACTCTCTCTCTCTCTGTCATAGACTAAATTGAGATGCATCAGGGAAGAAATGTCACAAAAAGAAGTTCAAACACCTAAGAGCATATGCTAGAAAATAAAAAAACTGCTGCAAGCTTTAATTTTCAGAAAATACTGATTTGATCTCTTCTTTAAAGGTATTCAGGCATCAGCACTGACTTTGATAACTCTTGCTGAAGTCCCTGACTGTCCCTCTTTTCCAGCTGATATAAGGAATTTTTCAAAGATGACAGGAACAGCAGGGGGCATTTGCAGCTTTTATGGTGCCACTCGAGGGACATTGTGGCAGCTGAGTCAGGAGCCAACCCAATCGCCAGACATTTTGAAACTTTACATTTCTTCGGGGTTCAAATTGTTGCCAGGGCCACGGAAACCGATTGTTCGGTTAATGTTGGGTGTTAATGGTGTTGAGTTATACCAGCAGTTGCTTTGTAAAAACAAACCGACAGCAGCAGAGCTGCTGCAGCAGATTATTAGCAGTAATTTGCCGCTGGTGAACACGTTGCTGCAGGACTGGTAACAATTGTTCAACCGGCCTGCCTGCTTCACCTAAAGTGCCAAGAGACACTCTTGATGTGAAAAGTGGCTCCAAGGAATGAGTGAAGAGATCGGAGTATTATTACAGGTCTAATGCTGCCGGAAACAAACCATAGCGGTCAAGCATTGAGAATGAACCAACAAAGCCATAAGAGATGGAGGAGGGATCGGTTTTTTGAGAACCAGTGTGTCTTCTTGAGTAGTATGACTGTGTCTCCAGCTCTTCAAACAGAACAATACAATGACAAGGAGACGAAGAATAATGCATTCATACTGATTTTCCTTGTTAGATCTATGAACATTATGAGCAAATAACCATGGGATAGGTTGTCAGATACCATCACACTTCCACAAACAGTAATGCAGTTTTTTTATTGAGATGTGACCATGCCATTTTTATGGGGTGCTGGGGCACAAAAACCACTTGGTTTGGGTCGATCATGACCATGATGATGTTTTGGCTTCAAGTGCATGTGTTATATGGTGGCTCAGAGGCCTCCAACCAAATGCAAAAGCAAACAGGAATGCAAAAGTTATAACATAAATGCCTTTGTCACAACAAGAATGCAAAAGGTGCGCCGTCATAACAGAAGTGGGCTGTAGCAGGAGTGTGCAAGCGACAGTGGAAGTGAGCAGATGTTGATGTCTCCAACAATGCCAATGTTACTGCATAGCAAGCTTAATAGCGTGACGGGTTGCAGGTATCACATTACCAGGTAAACAGGAAGAGAGCCAGGAGCAGAGCTCGCTATGAGGCATACAGTGGTAGGAATGTCATCAGTTGTCAGACAATAAAGTGAGTAACAAGACATGACAGCTCATGTGGTGATTTAATTCAGAATGTGCTATCTAATCAACTATTAAGATATTCACATCCCAATCTTAAAATGTTTTTTTTTATTTATTTTTTTTATGCCAGTATGTGAATCAATCACACTAAAATACTGGAAGTGTTACAGCAGACGCTCAGCTACAGTCTGGATGCAGCCAAAGATTTAAAAGTGTCTTGTCTTCCAGAAGAGCCTTAGAGAACAGTCTGGTTGAATTATCAATCAAAGGCTGTGGCAGATTTTTAAAAAAGTTGTCTCAGGTATGGCCATAAATCCCAATAAAAATCCACTCTAGAAGATTACAGTGTTTGAATATGAAATAAACTCCACTTCCCTCCACACTATGAGGTGACCTTGATACAGATTTTGCTATTTCATTGAGAAAGAGTGAGTGTGATCCTGCGAATGAATGTTTGGTTTAAGGACATTGTGACTTCACAGCACGGATGCAACCTACTCTACAGATTGATGTAGATTGAACAGCAGCAGCAGTGACGACCCCCTGCATGTTATTTATATTATATATATCTATATTTTTGTATTCATGTTAGTTTTGTTATTTAGCAGGTAACCTGCTTACAGCCACCCAACGTCCTTCACTCATACTACACCTTACACTCATGCTCATAGCACCCTCACCACTGACACTACTATTACACCTCTACACCTCAAATTATTCTCAGTTACTTTTGTGTTGAAAATTATGCATTTTGTTTAAATAAATCTTATACATATTATTTGGTTTCAGTCAGCGTCTCACTCATGGTAGTGACGCAGCACACAGAAAAACAGACTTAATAACTCTTATGAACAAACTATTTTCCCCAATTCTTTGCTCCTAATTGACCTTGGCAGCTTGGATGTGGACAGCAGTTTCTCCAATTGCTTATTGTGATTTCAGAGACCTCAGTGACAGCTTTCTCTGAGGGGGATGAATAAAAATGCTTGGCTCTCATCTGAGGCCCACCAGCAGGGCGATCAAATGAGGGCTTGAACACGACTTCTTTGCTGTTGACACAGCAAGAGCAGCCGGGCCGGAGGAACACTTTTAATGGGTCAGGTATTCGACATCTGAGTCTCCAAACACCTCACCCACTTGTTTCCTTTACATAACCAACAACGGTTTTATTTGGCTACATTGTCTTTCTTTTCCAATTATTTGTGGAATAGAACAGAACAGAATAACTTGATTGTCGGTCTACAGGTATATACAGTGAAATTATGTTGCACTCACTGGATGGAGCTCAAATATAATGAAAAAGATAAATAAATGAATAATCAATAGAATAGAGAGTAATGAATAAAAAAAAACCTACATGCAGACACTCATACCCACGAGTACAAACATAAATACGCAGTATAATAAAGAGAATGTGGACTAATGAGCACCTACATAAGGAGTTCTGAGTTGCTGCATGTATGTGCACCGCCATCTTGCCTCCTGCTACCCTTTTGTTGAATTTCTAGATATTCAGATATAACCCAGATAGCAAAATTGTATCAGACACCCTCATGAGAGTGCAGCAGCACTACAGTCCATTAGGGCAACTCTGAACTAGAGTACAACTCAACGGGACATAAACACCACCTGTGGAGCGACGCTTGGTTCAGTTGGTTAGCACCAAATCACACTGGTTGACTCCTCCACCACCAGAAAGGCAAAAACCTGAAACATACCCAACCGTAATACATACGTGACATTAATCACGAGTGAAATATCAATATCAGTCATCGTTAAAGTTCACATTAAAGGGAGCTTGAAGATGTGCAGCACACTTGGGAGCCAGTTAGCCTAACTCTTTAAAATATTGGTTCCAAAACTCTCAGAGGGTTTGTATTTGCAGACATAACATGTTTACAAAAGAACGCATGGCATCGCGGTTTGAGGAGCTTTTGTGCTAACAGCTATTAGGCCAGCTATCATAACCCAGCTGACTCTGTAACTACCTAGCTAATCCGTAAGTCAAATGCTATCTAACAACATACAACATAAGACAGTCTTGGAAATGTTTATGCACAAGCTACCTGTTTCCCTATTTGCAGTCTTTGCGATATAGATAATCTAAGAGGCAAAACTTTCTCATCCAAAACCCACATGCATAGATTCAACATCAAGCTTCTCTTCTACTTCTCAGTATGATGGCAAGTCGACTTTTTTTCAGGAAATGTCAGAGCAGAATTCCTAACAGTAAAATATACAGTGTTTCCTGAACAGCAGTTAGTGCTCTTGCCAAAGAAAGCTCCACTCAGCGATGTCTCGTGGCTTTTTCAGTTCTGGTACAAAATCATCACATGCATCACTGTATGTGATTTCTTATGATTGAAGGTCAGCTATTTCACAAACGCCCACTATTTCAAGACATTGTTACGCACCCTCGAAAAACATTAGACTGTAAGATCGCTTCTTAAGTAACATAACTGCCCGGCCTACAATAAATGTGCCCATAAAGAGGAATACAAATCTCTTAGACAAAACAGATTCACAGATGACATTGTTATAGCAAAGACATAAAATCATCACTTTCTCGAGACATTAAGAGACTGCAGTGTGTCTTGGCCTGATAGTCAACAGTTTGATTGATTATTGTTCGGTTTGCGTCCAGGCAGAGGGCCATGTCTCTGCGGCTGCTGGTGGATTGAAGGATGAAAGCTGAGTCCGGATCCAAATGCGTTCCTGCAGCTTCTGAGGCCTCCATGCTGGCAGCTTCCTCATACCTTCAGTATACCTACATACATCGTCCTGAAATCTTTTAAAAAACACAAGGGTGGGATTGCATAACTTCACCAACAGTACAACAGTAATAGTGTATAGGCTGAGTTTTGACATTTGAATTTAACTGCCAAAAGTAAAGCTATATTTTTGCACATTGTCTCTCCTTAATTTATACACTAAGAAAGCAGGCCAGTTACTGTTCACCAGTGCCAATAATCACAGTAAGGGATCAAGGAATGTCTGGATATAAATCCTGATTTGTACAGAATGATCATCTGAGCCCTAAGGAAAACTCATTATTTCTTTAAATTCTTTCATCATCCAGTGGGAGATGAAATCCCTTGAGCAGATCTTTCTTTATTCAATTTCAGTAGTCTTGCATCTGTACACTGCATGTTTGCTCTATTATGTGTATGGCAAACTTAGAAAGACAAACTCTAAAAAAAAGCATCTCTTCTCCAGAACAAGCACTTAAAGATGTCCGTTGCACTGGCTGCAGACATACAAGAATCCAGGAGCTCAGCACAGTATTTAGGCTCCTCGATCCTCGCTTGAACCGGAAGTCGTTCCTGTCCGCCATCTTGCAGGCCGCCCAAAAGCTCTTATTTGTGCTCCAAGGAATGAGGACTGATCTCTAAGGGGCAATGACCAAGGATACACCAGAGCAGCCTTCCCGGTAGACAGTCAGCTGGTGCACGAAGACGGATAATTACTCCGCCCCTACATCTGGCTCATTTGAAAGAGGTGGCAGAGGAACAGTTGCACGTGTAAGTACCAGTTATTGTCCTCCTCGCAATGAATAGCTGACTCTATGAAGAACTCCAAAGACTGATTACCTTCAATTAAATTGATGTTTATTCCAACCACAGCCCGTTGTGTCATGCCATATATCTCACTAACAGCACCTTGTCATAGTGTGTGTTGATCGGACATCATTTTGTAGAAACTGTCAACTGTTGTAGTTGTAGTACAACACTCACTGTTGTGAGTGAATTAATATGTTGGTGGTCTGTAGGTTGCCCCTCACCAATAAGTCTTTAATAGGTCTCATTTATTACAGTCTCACACCGGAGCCCTCTTCCATCAAAGGTCAGATGCACTCAGCTGAGAAGGCCTGGGGGTGAGTACTGTGCTTCATCCGGATACACATTGCTATTTAGCTCACCGGCATAAGTCTGCCTGTGTAATCAAACTTCTAAAGTAAAAATGATAAGATAAATGTTTTAATTGTGAGATAGGAGACACAATTATGAGAAAAAAGTAAAAATTATGACAAAACTAAAATTATGAAATAAAATAATGAGAAAAATGTAAAGATAAATGTAACAATTAACTTCTTTAATCACATTATTATTACTCTGAATCTCATTATTGACTTTTTAAAAGATCAGACTCTCAGGCGACTTCCATGTCATTTTAATTGATTTATTAAGACACATAAGACCATGAACCATGCATTGATGTGCTTTCTCCCGTGTCTATCTCATATCCTGTTTTCAGTCTGCACCTGGTAACATATCTTTATTTTCCTGATGAGAGTGGAGTCTGACTGCACCACATGAACGGACCGAAGCCGAATGTGTTTTGTTCACATTACTAGCCCCAGTAAACAGACAAGACTCTGGTGACTTCTACATCATTTTTAATTAACATAACATGATTGCCAAGTGATACAATCAATGCAGCATAGAAAGATGGCTTCACTCCTCAAAAGAAACAAAAACTCTTCTGTAATCAAGTACCTCCACACAAAACATTTCACAGTCACTCTGTAACTGACTCTGACAACATGAATGGTTCCCTCAGAATATTTTCTTCTTTGTCATTCAAGTCATCAGACAACTGCGACTCTATTATTGCCGTTATGTGGTCTTCCTGCTCATCCCAGTTACTTTAGGGAAAACTGTGCCTTTGAACATTTGGTGTTTGCACCACCTTGTTGCCTCTACAGTGTCCCTGAGAAGAGCATCTGCTTCCTTGATTTAAAGAGAAATAAAACAGTGATTAAGAAAAGTAGTACCTCTTTTGGTGATCAAGACTAAAACAATGTCCACTTTCACTAGACCAAAGGCATGCAAACAAAGGCCAATTTTAGTAAAAGGGTTTTCAGCGATGTCTGTAACTACTGGCATCATTGCAACCATTATTGTTATGCATCAGGCCTTCCACATTACACACAGTAGGCTACATACCCAGTCCACAGTGTCCAGTTTCATTGAGGAACAGATTGTGGTTATTATCAGTATTATGATACTGCAGAAGGTAGGTTATGGATGGTATGTGGATTTAGTGGAAACAGAGAAATGGCAGCAAAACAGGATCAGTGAATTTTTCACCTCTAAAACCTTGAGGGATGTGTGTACAAGAATGCAGCCTGTACAGTACCTGATCCTGCACAGCTGGCCGCTAATTTAGCATGCTGTGGCTTCTTCAGGGGGACATATTCCAAGTCTTGAAATATGTGGAAGGGTAAGACTATAGTCTTCAACAAACAGTTTGACTATATGACTGGTGATCACATATCACCTCTTACCTGTAGTCTGGTTTGTTCTCATTGCCTTTTTCGATCGCAAGCTGTTTTCTTCAGACCTTAGTGGGTAAATGACATACATTCAATATAAAAACATTCATGTCAGTCTGTCTACAGTGGAACAGGTGATTTGACAAGATGTCACTGAAAAGTGTAATCATATTGAAGGCACTTATGGCATGGGACATTTCTATGATTTAAGGGGCTGCTTTCAGTTCTTCTAAACATTTCCATGAACACAGTCATGTCACTCTAGCAAACATTGTGGCACATTTCATCAGCAAAACTAAAAGCTGTAGTTATAAACTCTCCAAAAGAAATGAGTCAGGAGCTTTAATAGTCAACTGAGTGTATTATCTGATCCTAGTGTGCAAATGCACACATTAATGTAGAGATACACATATGGTTTCTGCTGCTGGAGGATCGCTGCAGGTAATGTCATGAATATTTTCCTTATTAAGGACATACAGTATGTCTCACCAGGATGATGCTTTTTATGACCCGTCCCATCTGATCCACAGACTGAGAATCGCTCACACACAGAGGGAGGCAGCAGCACTCCTCCTCTGTTTAACATCAGTGGATTTTTTATATGCAGTCAGACAGCTGTTGATGGGACAGATGATTGTGAAATGGTGGGACAGAGGGTCTACAAGAGTGCTAATGTTTGTCTGCACCCAGAATATCTGCCATTTAACTGGCAAAATGGACTTGGACACGTCTTTAATTTGTAGGATTGAGGTGCCTTTTACTCAAATTGAAACATGACACTGGAACTAATCACTGTTAGGAACTATAGGCTGCCTCATGACACACTTTACTTCTGATATTCAAAGGCACTTGATGAATCTGCTCATCAGAGTGATTAAGTAAATTAATAGCAAGGGAGGAATAGAGGCTGATCTTTCATACATGAGCAGGTAAATATACATGCATCTGAACAGAGTTATAAGTCTGGGGGTGCTACTGCTTGTACATAATGGTAACATGCCGGCCGCTTCAGCGTCATCAAAACCAGATGTTGCCTCACATGACGCTTCAGAGGTCAGATTCTCTCATTCCCCTGAAAACACATTTACTCGTTTCCTCTCCCCTCAATGGCTTCCTGGTGCCTCTCCATGAATCCTTGGTGGGACGGACACAAGGAGAAGACACAGGTGAGGAAAGCCTGAACGCATTTAATAGAACTGGGATGTACCGATTACTGATGGAGGTACCTTATATGGATGGTGATCTTAACGTTATTCAGATTTTAGACATTTGTTACGAAAACAGCCGGAATGGATCATAAAAAAATAAAAGTATTTTATGCAGAAAAAGCATCTCCAATCTGCTTGAGCATATCTTAGTCATTGGCTGATAGGCCTAAGTAATCACTCCAGTTGACAGTCCCTCACCAAATATGGGGAATCATTTAGCAATATAAACACAGCTAAAAGCCTCTTTTTCATGATAACAGTTTCACTATACACAGTCACCTCCTTTTTCTAAGAAAAAGAGAGATGTCAATCCTTAATAACCTTTATCGGTGAAAACACATCATTTTAAAGTGTATAATAATATGCAGTGAAAACACTTGTGCTAATTAAAGATGCAGAATGATGTGTTTTAAAGTTTCTAAAGATTGGTCCCCCCCTTCCATATGCCTCACAGTGGTTTGGTCCAGGGCCAATGAACCTGCAGCTGACACACCTGTCTGTGGAGTCTCACAGTGTGCTGGCACTGCAGGCCATACTCAGCAGATATTTTGTGAACTTTAAAGAAAAGGTGCTATTTTTTTCTTGTCACAAAATGTTTTAGCTCTGTGCACAAAAAACACCTGGTTTGGGTTAGAAAATCAGTGTGTTGGCTCAAAATAGCTCCCTGTTTCAGTCGGCACAAACATGCTGCAGATGTCCTGAGGTCTCAGTGAAAACTCCTGGATTTGTCGCCTCAAGCACGGCTAGAAAGTTTCCCGGGTTGTTTATTCAGGGGTCTCACGTCTACAAACATTGAAACACCACAGTCCCTCTCAAAAATGTTCCAATTCAAAATTCAGTTAATAAACATGTATTGTGAACATGGTTTGAC
Organism: Diplodus sargus; assembly: GCA_903131615.1. Taxonomy (NCBI): domain Eukaryota; kingdom Metazoa; phylum Chordata; class Actinopteri; order Spariformes; family Sparidae; genus Diplodus; species Diplodus sargus. The sequence continues at coordinate 1,513,671 of CAEMYA010000093.1, forward strand.
ACTATTTTTTGGAAGTGTAAATACAATGCGTAGCCTATACCGATGTAGGAACTATCATTGCACAAATGTTATCCTGGTAACAGTATGTTGTTCTGCCTCTTACCTCACAGTTGAGGCAAAAGCCAAAATATTGGCACATGCTGGTATAACCCTGAAGTTATTATCTTTCACTATCCGGCATAGTTTAATTGTAGGCTTAGTATTCAGTGATTCCTCTATATACATTCAGTATAACAGCACGTTTGCCTGCACCTTTGGTGTCCGGTCCAGGAATTTCTCTTGAAAATGTTTCCTGTTTATTTTCACTCATGTACTTGTGTGGAGGGATTTATATCAGTCATATTTTACATGATACATGTGACTCATATGCAAGTGACCTACTGTCATTTTATGCACACCACTCTACAGAAATGTCTTCATGTCTACTCAATTGGAAGACAGATCCAGGTAAACCTCTTCTTCCCCCGGAGCCCACCAAGATTGCCAAATCCATTTCCATCCATAAGACACATTCATCTACATGACAGCCTTATATAATCCAAATAGCCAAAGACAACACTGTTTTCCCTATGTGCTCATATAGAACTGCTGCTGCTCTACTTTTTTCCATTCCTGTACGTGTTTTTATTGTTGTGAAAGTTTAACTGCACACATAATGGTATCGTTTGTGGGATTTGTGTTGTGGGAATGTAATCTGTTACTGTCGCTTTCTAGAGGTCAAAATTTCCTAGATGTTTGACATATTGAGGTGAGATTGACAGGAATTGGAGGAACAAGAATTGTTGGATGTGCTTTCCATAACCATGGTCCGCTGACAGATCAGACAAGGGTGTGGTGGTTTTTGCAGATAACCATTGCTGTTGCCAGTATCTCAAAGCTTGAGATCATGAGACCAAATTCACCAAACATAACCTCACACTCTAGAAGACTTTAAAAAAATAATCTGTGAAATCTTCTGATTATTTTGACCCTTTCTGTTAAATGTTTTACCCAATTTAAAGGTCCAGTGTGTAGGATTTAGTGGCATGTAGTGTTAAGGTTGAGGACTGCAGCCAACAAAATAGACCTTGCCTCACTTTACCTTATGGTGGCTGCTAAGAAGGAGAAGAACACGAAAAAGGCCCTGTCTTAAGCCAGAACTCTAACAAAGCAGAGTTTGGTAACTTGAAGGAGAGCTTCTTACACTGAGACATTGTATCCCTGTAATTGTAAACTCAGAATGCACCATGAGATCGGAGGAACAGCTTCTTTGGTAGTGCACAAGAGAATTGTATGTTTTTACACTACCGACAGACAGGTTCCATGTGCTTTCATACAAAGAAATGATTCACCTGTCTTTGAATGCCAATGCTAAAAACCTCTGATTATATTCAAACCCACTGATAGTAAAAACACAAAACCAGCAGTGTGTAGACAGATTCTCTGCAAATTGAATCTGACAAGATGAGTGAAACAACTTAATATGCCCTTGGCATTGCAGGGGTCATTCACTGAATTGAAGGATAGTGATTATTGATAAAAATATTTTTTTCGTACAAAAACATAAACTGATGTCATTATACATCATTATATATCACGAAAGCTGGCAATCTTAATCACATTATGTAGCTAGATCTTAGGGTCAGGGAGTTCTCCACTGCAGCCAAATGAGAAAATGCGACTTTTCATAATTTAGGAATTGATTTTCAGGAACAGGAAAGGAAAAAGGAGGAAAAAATGTTTTTTGTTTTGTTTTGGGATGGTTTGTTAAGTATACAATTAGTGAGTGTCACTGACTGATTGATTGATTGATTGACTGATTGACTGATGGATTTATTGATTGATTGATTGATTGATTGACCAGTTACGCTAGTGCGTAGAGATAGAATATAATATTCTATATTGACAGTATGTGTCATCAAGAGCACCTGCAACAACATCAAAGGTGTGAGACCCCTTTAGCATCTTGCATGCAAGTGCAGTGGCACTCCTCTCTAAGATTCCCTCATCTATCCAATGAGCTGTTACCCCAATGAAACTTTGCTGGTGCGCTGTGGTGGTGGCACATAGCTGACTTTACTAAGTTGCAGTACCACATTCTTCTTCATTTGATTAGCAGTTACCTCTATTCTACTCCGGACTGTGGCTTTAGAAATGACCTTGATTGAGTGTCATGACTATTTCTTTGAAAGCATGTCATTCGACAAAAGAAAATGGATGAAGACCCTCACAAATCAACTTGAGAACAAGCTCGTCGGCCTTTCCCTGTGACATACGGCAGTTGGCTCCCAGTGACATTGCATCTGTTATTTTTGCCTGCTTGCTTGGGATTGGTGCAGGTAGATTTGGGGTTAGATGGACTCTCTTTGCTTGATTGAAAGCCGTCAGCTTAGATGGATGTTTCCTCTGAGAAGAAAGAAAAGGTTTTTCTGCAGTCTTAGTGACATCTGACAGTAGACTGCTGTGGGGTAGCAAAGCTGTACAACAACAACAGAAACTTTGATTTTCCTAAAAGACGTCTCGTTTGATGCTATCCTACAATAATTACTGCCAAAGCAGTCACAGAGCCTCACACCACAATCCTCTCCAAAATACTAAGCTATTTACCATTCACACTGATAATACATTTGATGTGATTGTAAATTCAGAAGCTTATTTACATTCAAACCGGTGGCAATTTCAGGAGGGCATAGCTTATTTGTTCCACCAAGGCTAATGTTCACAGCCCAGATGGTCAGACTAGCACCTAGCAAGCTTTTACCCATCAGTGCCATACAACCAGCTTGATAGCACTGAATAAAATTACCAATGTCATGAAACAGGGTAGTTTGTAAATTGACAATGTGCTATTAGCCATTAAGAAAAAGAAAAATTTGTTTGAAGTAGCTACCAATGTAACATCTCAAGTACTTACCGAAACATGCTTCCGCATATTTGAAGTGGAGTTATGAAAGCAGCCAGTTCCTTCACCCTTGGCAGGCACATCTTGCACTGCATGATGTTGCTGTTGGCCCTCTTGTATTTGAAGGAAAAACACTTTTGAATGTCTGTCATCTCTGTCATCACTGCGAGTGCCTGTCTCATGATCAGCCTCCATCACCATCTCTTTGGGAAAGACTTGTTAAATGCTGATCAATCGTCACTGCATAGTTCCGGGTGCGATCTTCTATTCCGTTAAGATTTGTTTTACTCAGTAATGGATGGTATTTTTGATGTAGCGAAATACAATACAAAATACACAAAAAAACTACTCAATACGGTAATGTGAGTACATTTATTTTTGTTACATTCCACCTCTGTAAGCCTTCCATTTTCTTCTGACGTCACACTCAGGGTGGACTTATGTTAAAGGTACCATATTGTAAAAAACACATTTTCTCTGGTCTCTAAATATATAAGCTGGTCCTCCCTGAGCCTGCTAACTCCCAGAATGAGGAAAACAAGCGATTCCTGCATGCTCTCTGCAGCCCACCCACTGGTAAAACGACGCTCCTGCAGGCTGTTCAGATTCTGCTCCTTTCGTTATGTAGTGAAAGGAGTCATTTTCATAGTCAGGCCTCCTCTGCGCGGTGATAGGAGATATCCGAGAGGAGGGCGTTCATCCCGAGGTGAAGTTCGGTGTATCCAGCAGTAAGATAGCAGTGTTTCGCAATGTTGTCGCTCAGAGTTAGACATGCAAATTGCTCTGTTGATGGTTGTAACAATCAACATCAGTGCCTATATTCTGTCCCAGCTACAGAAGAACAGAAGAAACGGTGGTTACATTTCATTTTTTAATGACAACGTGCCAGCTGCAATTCTTGTTAGCTTGTATGTGTGTGCTAACCACTTCACATAAGACTGATTCAGTAACGAGGGTCAGTACAAAGCTGGCTTTGCCTCGACACTGACCCTCGTAAAAGTATCAGTCCCAACCATATAGGACCCAGCAACTGCACCCGAGCCACAGGTAAGTGTCGCCGCGGTTTGATAGTATTTACAGTTGCCTATGAGTATGGTGAAGTCAGCTGGAAACTGGCTAACTAGTTAGCTCTGCTTCGTTCCGCTATGCAATGGCGTTTTAAACGAGTTTGATGTTAATCATATTACGATGGAGCTTGGTTGTCACAGTAAAAAGTCTGGAAACGTGCAGACTAGAGACAGAGACAATGCGAACAGTGTCCAAGAGTTTGGAGACTGTTGGAGACAAACACAGCTTTCACTAGCTGTTAGCCATTAGCTACATGGTAGTAACTGTAACAACACATAGAACAAACTAACATAATTCAGACACACTAACCATTCTGAAACGTCCGGCTGCAGCCACAGAGTCTGTATTTCGTCAGGAGCCTCTCCTTCTCGGTCAAACTGGTTCGGTTGAACGACAGCATCTCGGTGAGCCATAGCAATACGTCCACTGTGGCATTGGCGCATGCTACTGCTAGCGTAAGATGCATCGTCTTCCTGAGAGGGGCGTGTAGCAGGTGTTGACAGACGGCGCTCATTAGCATTTAAAGGTGCAGGCACAGAAACAGCCTGCTCTCAGTAGAGCTCAGTAGACAGACTTTTAGACAGCTGAAGTTCAGGACCACGGATGGGTTTGGGGCAACGCATATCAAATATAGTGTTGTTGGACCTCTGACAGCTGTGTGAAATTGATGAAAACAGTATAATATGGTACCTTTAAATAAGTGTGTCCAAGATGTCTGATCTTATGTGTGAAATTTCAAAATGACATTTTTGTATGTTCTGTTCTTGTGTACAACAGATATACTGTTCCTACTTCAACACTTTAACACTTTAACCACAAGGGAGCACTGTTAATAAGGCAGGTTGTAGTTAACAGGCTGTACATACAGAGGTCAGAGTTCACAAGATGGCAGCTAGTATGATACGATATGATACAATACAATACTGCGCAGCTACTGAGAAATATGTTAACTTAAGTAAGTTGTTTAAGTAAACGCAGTTGTTCATGCTTCCAGCGTCTCACCATTGTTGAGTTAACACCACAATTATAATTAAAGCTAAATATAATATAATATAATATATAATTAAAGCTCAATATAACACCAATACAACCTTAATTTAGATTCATTTAAAAAAAAGATCACTTTGAAAAAATAACGCAGATTAATCACACTCTACGACCCCCTTGATCTCACGTCACTGAACACATTCCCCTCACATTCCACAGCAGCTTTGTAAACATGATGGAGGCGGATGACTAAACACTGCTGAGCATACTGAATGGGAAAGTCTCACTCCAAACGGTGTTTCTTTCTGTCTTAGCCTCATTAGCATGGATAGAAATAGCATGGATATTAGCATGAATACACTGTTACTCAAACATGAGGTCTTCTTGTGTATTGAGGAGCTGCAGAGTGCTGCTGCTCACTCAAGTGTGTGTTCACATTGGTTGCATTGCTGCCACAGGAACTGGAGGGACAAAGGCAAACCCAGGAAGACACTCAGGACCGGGAGGTGCATCGCCAACCCAGGAAAATACAAGATGCAGAGACTGGGACCCTTTTGGCACCTGAAACTCTCCGGAGCCATGCTTCTATTGGGAGGGTTCTCTGAAGATGGCTCCCAGGCACATAGGCTGCGTTGCTGCTGCATCGCAACTCTTGCCTGCCTTATCTGTTTACATGGAGTTTGCCTTTGATAATTATCAATCTGATTGTGCGATTTTCCTTTATCCCCTATGAATGAGCGAGAAAGCATGAGGGAGATAGATAGGAGTGAAAGAAAGCAACTGCCCCTCACCTGTTGTGTGTATTCTCTTCATGTCTGTGACATATTCTTACATACAGACATTAAAACTAGAAAACGCTGATAGGATGTGGGTATGACTGAGTACAGGTCGCATATCCAGTGGGTCCAGCCTGTTATAAATGGTGGCCAATGGTGGATTATATCAAAGTCCCAGATATTAATGTAGAATCTACTGTAGTGACCCTTTAGCTTCATTTCTTTCTTTCTTTCTTTTCTCTTTTTTTAGAACAAAATTATTTGTCAAAAATCACAGATCATTGTGATTGGTGTCATGGTGCTCAACACCACACCCATTTGGCGCACTGCTACGACTGGAACAATTCACAGGCCTGGAAACAGGCTACAACTGAGCCTTTAACGATGCCTAAATTTCCTGTTTTCTTCATTGCAGTGGATGTGGAGCAGTGGGCCTCTATCGGCTTTTGGTGAGCTACAAATAGCTACACCATTAAGCTTTTTTCTCTGGTAGTATAGATGACATGCAATTAAACAGATAGTTGTGCATTTGTTCCTTCACCTTAAAGTCAACATGATTTCCAAAACATTGCGTCAGGATGAATAGCTCACAGGTATTTATCAAAACAAGAAGCAGAGACATCTTTATTTCAGAATTGAAATCAGTTCTTACCCTTTGGCAAAACTGTCAGAGCCATAAAACAAACAGCTTCACATGAGTTGTTAGTTTGGATGCTTGCTGTGGTCTTCCCCCACAAAAACACTGGTACCATCTGTCAGAACAATATAATAATGGTTCTACTCTCAGTTTAGTTGTTCCCTGCTCACCGCACTCACTACTTATCAGAGGCAGGAGGGCCGTGTTGGGAGAGCTGAAGACGCTGGGTTGATTCCTGCTGTAAGTGAGTCTCTGCCAACATCACTCTGACACATTCAGCTTGACCGCAGTCCAAAAAGCACTGTGGTCTACCAGCGATTAATCAAAGTCTCGCCAATAACCCTGAAAAAGAGTCGCTTTCATGCAAAATTTGTTCTCAGTTATTTTTGTGGCCCTGCCAGCCAAGCCCTTTGATCTCCAGCTTTAACCAGTCATTAAAACTACTTAGTGAAACTATCTTTGTGGAAGGACTTTGTTATATGTGGCCGGAGGCATAGCAAACACTTCACAAGTCAGGAGTTAATATCATCAGCTTAATGTTTTCTTTAAAGTTCAGATTTCTATGTGACTGGCAAGGTCGGCACATGTGGATTGGAAAACAACATTAAGGACCGACAGCAGTATCGTGACTATCAATATGATGGATAGACATAAACAACAGCGCTTTGAAACAGTTTGCCAGTGAATACATTTCCCATACAGCCTTGGATCAGAAACAAATCCAGACCTCACATTATGCTAAACATGCTTACCTAGTTTAAACACCCGAGCAAATTCTAATAAGCCTGTCCGATCAAATTTCCACCTAGATTACATCACCTCCCTTGTTCGCCAGGTTTGGCCAATTTACTCTGACAGCGCAGCCAGGAGCCCACCGTGTCACACACTGCTCGGTAATGGTCTTAATGATGTTGCTGGTTATGGTTTTTTGGAGAGAGATTCCTCTGATTTCACAAATACTGATTGCACTGAGATTACAAGTAACCCATGGGGATTATTCTGGAGTTTAAACGATGGATCTATATTAAAAAGAAACATCTGTTGTTGATTAGTCTTACATGGCATGAAAATGCACACACTCACAAAACATTTTTGCACCCTGCCTAATCTTTAAAGGGCACCCCAGAAATGTGATGTTTCGCGTTGTGAGAAATTACATTGTTTTCCCATTCAGTATCCATTTCAGTTCTGTAAAGACCATATCAGGATGTGAGGTGGGAAATGGTGAGAGAGTCATATGTGGGGCCATTCTCTCTGCCTGAGGTGTTACAGGAAGGTACTGTCCTAATAAAACATCAGGGGGGCACTGTCCTGGCAAAGGCATTATCGACCAAAACCTCAGGGGGTCATTGCTTTGGGAGGGAGTAATTATCGACTGTTGTTAAAGTATGTGACACCCACTCTGTTGTATTTAAGTCAGTAACATTTGAAAGACTGCAGAGAACACTCTGGATCTTGTGTCCATGCAGCATGTATTGAAGAGCTCTGATTCATCACGCCAAGTCTAAAATTCTGAGAATTAACAACTCTGTACCTCACAAAGGAAATTTCCACTACCATGTCCGTGTTGGAGGACTCAAAAGAGGAAGACAGAAACCAGATGACCAGTGACCAGCTGTGTTTTGTAATGTCATAGCAAAATGACTGGAAAAATGTGAACAGGAAATTATCCTTACAAATCTAAGATTATAAAAGGGTTTCACTTATTTTCCTAAACCTCACCAAGAATTTTTTTGTTCCATAAACTTTGAACTTTTTCTTTCCCTAATCCTAATCATACAGCAACACAGAACTGACAAGACGTAGAAAATAATAAGTGAACTTAGTGTAAAACTTATAAACAATATTATGAGATACATACATGAGATACAATTATCAACATCAGAAAAGGAGGCGTGGGGTTTTGAATAAGAGCAGCACACCATGAGATGTTTTCCACCAGTGCCATCACCAGCAATGGAACTGACACAGGAGGACACGAAAGAGTCTTTACCTAAATTCTACCAGCATGTTCTGATCTTCCATTGGTATACAGTCCCTTTAGCTCACAGATTAACATATCCTTTTCCTTAATACATTTATAGGAGGTTGTTGTCCATACTGATAGACATGTCCTACCTGAAAGAATTATCTACCCTGTTCTGAACTACATTTACAGATATTATTAGAACATTGCTATGGATATTTAGTTTAAATCTAAAGCCCACACCGTGGCTCTGAATGACATCATCTGGGTTGTTTTTTTTTGTGTGAGAAAAACGTGTAAAGTTCTATATACACAACATTACACAACAGTTTTTACAGCCTTACTCCTTGTGACTCAAACTGAACTTATTTTGTAAAATGGGCAGAGTGCCCCTTTCAACCAGTCAAACATCATAAAACTCTCATTATTGCAGTCTTCTGTGAAAGTAAAATCTATTGAGGAGAGCTTTCATTACCATGTGGTGCTGTTGTTTCCACACCTGCTTGATTCAGGGCTGCTGATTGTGGACTGTTTACACCACACTTACGTTGGTTCGCCTCGAGAGGTGAAAACATCCTAATCAAAGCAGTCAGACAGTGAGCGCTCAACAGTCTCGGCCTCTATCTGGCTGAACCATGGAGCAGTTCAACTGAGGTAGATAGTTGACAGCATCCAGGAGCCAGGCAAACATCCCGGGAATCATGTTTAATGAAGCTTCCTGCAAGGTCTCTTTGTCCCGCCAACACAGTACACGGTCTGCATGAAATTATGTTCTCATGATGTCTGTTAGTCTGCAGGACTGTGGGTGGACACATTGTGGGAATGTCTAACTCAGTAACAATACAAGATTACAACTTCACACTGCTGCCACAGATGCAGCCTGATCAAATTTAAGTTTCCACTTAATAACCTCTTGAGTTCATATTAAGCCATGTACTATATGAAGTATAATGTTGCTTGAATATGCACTAATTATTACCGTGACTAGCGTAATTAATGAGTTCATAGTATAATTTGTCCCATGCCATATATTATGACTGTAAAGTGACTCTTGTTTAGAGCGTGTAACATCCCTCAGTACATGTTTAAGACCAGGTCAGTTTTGTCTTCAAAAATGTGAACATTAATTTTGTTGAACTGACACAAAAAGCAGAGCTGTTTGTTACGTTGCAAGTAGAAGTAAATAACTTTTTTCAATCAAAAGCTGAACTGCTCTGTTTACTGAACAGCATACACATACATACACTCCACCCCTGCAGGTGTTCCCCATCATCTTGATTATTGTGGACCTTTTCTCAGGATTGTGTGGGTTTGTACAAACTGTGGTTAATTTAGGTCTCACTGGCTCTGCTGTTAGATGTGTCCATAATTGTGCACTATTCAAAATGCCAAAGATGCAAAGCACTTTCCATGTTGTCTTGTTTAAAAGTCTAGTCAAAGTAACTATACATTATAATTATCTTAAAAGATAGTGTCTTATCAAAGGGCACCAAGATGTTACATCTTACACTCTGTTACTTATAAAAGAAAATGAATATTTTGAGCACAGTATTGTTATAGCGTATAGTGTATAGTACACTCCTGTATAGTGTATAGTGCACATCAACAGCAGGTAACTCCACACACCGGAGAGATGCCACCCAGTTTGGCCATTGAGGAGCAGCAACTGCAGCCGCCCCTCATTTTTGTTCCTCTGATGCCCACTATACTGGGTCACGAGCCGAAAATGGCACATTTCAACGTGGACGACGCTCCCATCACCCACAGGCCGTGCTTTTTAATACAGCTCCCTAGTTTAGACAAGCACTCGACGAAACCACTAGAGCCACCGCCAAAGCCATCTTTAAACTCATTCAGGCCATTCATCATAAGGAGATTATTGACAATGCAATAAATAGCAAACAATTTCCCTCAGGTATGAACCGCCAGGTTACTCGCCTTACTGCCTTCATTAAACCAGCATCACCGACTGCCGAATTCACCCAAAATGTGGCTGAAAATACCCGCGTATGGATGGAGAACAATATGCAACTCCTACAGAGGCATTATACGGAAATAATTTGCCAAAACACCGACATCTGTGCCACTCAAACAGCCCTCACAGTAGCAAAGGGATGGGCCAACAAGCGTTATGGTAAACGGCTTCACCCCGACACATTTGCCATCCTTTCCTCCCTCACTTTTAAAACGACAGATGCCGTTATTTCTAAAAATACGGCACCAGACCATGATCCTCCTGCAGTCGACGGAGCCACCCGCCTGAGCACCGAGTCGGAGTTCGACTTGAAAGATGAACGACAATTTCCTAAACTAAGCAAACCAGCAGTACCCCCGACAAGAAGCCTCTACATGGGCTCTCGTCCATCACTTATAGAACAGTACCCACAAATCTGCCAAAAAACCATTCTCTCTGCTAACACTGTTTCTCCATCGGAGCCACACGCTGCCTGTAGTACAGACAAAAGGGTCGAAAATTCCCCCACAGCACCGCCGCCAAGACGCACGGGTCCTATTAAAATAAATAGGCCAGCAAATGACGGTCCCCTCATAAGCTCACCTAATTCCTCCTTCGTTGATCCCAAATCATCTACAATTGTAAGCGAGGATCAGATTGTTGGAGCTGACGTGACAATAGCGACATCTCCACCTCCTCCGACTCCGACTCCTCCCTCGGTGCTCTCACCACAAGATTACTCCAACTTGTCTGCCTTGTCTGTCATCTTCTCCTCGTCTCCTGAGCCTGCACCTTTGCCGCCCGTGTGTAATACACGCTCCTCATTCACGGAAACAAGCGGAAGTAACTGCCGTCAGCAGACGCTAAATATTACACCCCAGCTCGGTCCATTGCAAATAAATCCGCGCTCTGGCGTTCAGAGAAAAAAACCACAGCCTCACTCCAGCCGAAACCCATCGATCGCCCTACTGAGAATCATTCCTCGTCCACCGCAGTTGCCATGACACACAATGAGCTAAATATCAATTTCTCTTGTCCCATGGCAGAAATAACCAAATCCTCACGTCTCAAACCTTCTCGTCTCTCCTCAGGTTACGCAAGAGGTGTGTGGCGCGACTCTGTGAATACGCACTCAGTCTCTGATTCAAAGATCGATTTTGATGGTTCAAAAAAACACTGTGGAGCTAAAAACATGATGAGTAGTGTCTCATACAACGAGCAAGCACTCAATACAGAGGTTATTTTAACCGAAAAGAGACCCTCTGAAGCTCCTACTAACGAATTTCACTATCGACTGAGTGCCCTGAGCGAGCCTTCCACCTCGGCGCAACAGGATAATATTCTAACACCCACCTATCACCGAGCTAGACAGGCACGGAAAATCCAAGACTGGACTTTCAATACTAATGCGCCGATTCTATTTCTCGGGGACTCCAACCTGAACCGTATTCCACCCCGTAACCTGAGTAACATCCAGATCGACAGTTACCCAGGAGCCAATCTCTATCATTTTTGTAAAATATTGGAAAAGACACCAGTAAACCCAGAAACCAAAATCGTTGTTTTTTCCGTCAGAATAAATAACCGGGAACAGGACCCCATCAAAACGTCCATAAAACAGCTCCGCACCCAGCAGAGACTCTCTAAAGTCACCTTTTCTAAACGCGACCATCCATATCGTTGCCATGAACTTCTCCCTGAACCTGCCTGACATACAACAGGCGAATTTACGGGAAATTAATGACCACATTAACCTTCACTTCCGCCATATCCCCCCACTTCAGCACGAACTCTTTCAGACTCAGCTGGACGACATTCACTGGACCCCGAAAACTGCATCCCGTATGTTTGATCACTGGTGTCTACATCTGGGTTTATAAATCACCCTGATGCAGAATATGAGACCCCCCTCCCCCATGATAACAGCATAACACACTGTGATATTAATCCATCCATTCCACGCACCCTTTATACTGACAGCAATGTCCTAAATTTATCTACCGTTTTCACTCCTACTGCGGAACAATTAATTCTTTTAGAAAAAGGCCTCAGCTTCATTCCCATGCCACATAATAGCGACCATGCCGCTCTCCGCAGAGACGTCCTCTCATACCACCGCCGAATTAAAATTGCTGACTATTTTTCCTCAAAAACACACACACACACGTACCTTTTACGTTTCCATCCACGTGGGAGCCTGCTTGGTCATCTCTTAGCCAACCTGTGAAACAACTGTTAACACGTGATACAGAGATATTTAGCCATTTCTCTGCAGATCTGGAATGCAAGGACAACCTTTCCAAAAATGAACATGCAGCCCTCAAAAGCCTCTTACATAATCAAAACATAATAATTAAACCAGCCGACAAAGGCTCTAAAATCGTACTGATGGACAAGCAACAATATGCTTTTGAGGCTTATCGACAGCTTAATAATACACAATACTATAAAAGAATAAATAATACAATCCACACAGCCACCTTTGCAAAAATTACTTTAATAATTTCGTTCTTATACCAACATAAATTCATTTCGGCTAAACAAAGAGATTTCCTATACAGACCTGAAAACCCACGTGACCGATTATTTTATAATGTTCATAAAGACCCGACAACGTGGAGGAGAAATACCACCTGGACGCCCTATTGTCTCCGACTGTGATAGCACAACCTATAATATAGCGAAAAACATCGATCATTTCCTAGGACCACTTTCTTCACTGCACCCCAGCTATATTAAGGACACCTACCATTTTTTGGATATTATCCGCCCAATTACCGTTTCATCCTCTTCATTTCTCTTCACGATAGATATAGACAGCCTCTATACGAACATAAATACAGACATGGGCTTATCTGCCGTCCGAAAAGCATTTTTGCGTCACCCAGATCCGAATAGATCCGACTCGGCTATACTCCAACTCCTGGAAATCTGGAATAATGACTTTACTTTCAATCGAGAATGGTTTATACAAATGCGAGGTACTGCCATGGGACATCGATATGCACCGTCATATGCCAATATCTACATGAGTGAGTGGGAAAGAGTAGCCCTCTGCAACCATCCTTATATCTCCGTTATCTAGATGATATCATCGGGATTTGGCCACATAATCTCAGTGATTTTGAAACATTCCTTGCCACCCTCAATAGCCACCACTCGTCTATAAAAATTAAACATACTATAAATCCCCTTTCCATTAATTTCCTGGACACTACAATTCAACTTATCCCAATCCCTCAGACACAAAAAAAAGCTGATCTCACGGGTTTACTTTAAACCCACGGCCACGCATGTGCTGCTACATAAAGCCAGTTACCATCCTAGACATACATTTGTCGGAATCATCAAATCGCAAATTATACGTTTTTTCCGCATCTGCACCCTTGAAAAAGACTTTCACACAACCACTTCTATTCTATTTCGCAGCCTGCGCACCCGAAACTACTCTGCCGGTTTCCTCCGCAAGATCATAAGAACCACCTTGGCCTCACTTGCCCCCACGGCCCCACATACCGTCTCCTCTACCACTGTAAAATCCATTCTGCACCGGGGGGACCGGCCAGTTTGTGTCCCGACTCGAGAGACACCCTCCACGAGTCTAATCACCCCACAAAAACTCACCCCACTTATTACCAATTTTCGCAGCTGCGCCTTCATGGACTGCTAAAACATAATTTCTCTGAAACAAAAATCACTCATAGGCCCCTCCAAAACCATACCGTGATTTTGGCCTTTAGAAAAAAACCACCTTACGCGACATTTTGGTCAAAGCAACGTTTAGTCTGGACCCACCGATCGAACAAAAACTCTGAAATAGATATTTCCCACAGACCTACATCTCAAACCCGCACTATACACCCTAACCCTAACCCTAGTATGACAGGTTTGATTACTTATTATGTAGAATGGCTTGCAAATAGAGTACACCGTTTTTTCAGACCTATGAAAAAAGGCCTGTGAATACGCAGTGGCCATGTTCCTTTAATATCAAGCATAGGGTCAAAAGCTCCAATGCTAGGATAATGTTCTGCTGCAGTGGATTTGCTGTATGGGTTTTTTCTGCCTGTGTGTTCCAAAAGTGTGTTCCAGCATGGTTTCCCTAGAGGCCTAGAGTTCCTGTCTCACACACCTACAACACATCTAATCAGCAGCTCCAGCTTAAATACCCTGGTCCGTTTTACTCTGGCTGACAGATTGCTTTCGACTCCACAACGTGGAAATGGCTGAATCTCTGGTGTCCTTTCTTCTATTGTTTGCCTGCAGGTGTTTTTTGCTCTCCTGCTAACCTAACCATGTTTCTCCTCAACCTCTCTAGTGTTGATTGCCTCTGAGCCTCATCTCCACAGACCATGCTGCCATCCAGCTTCCAACACCTCTGTCACCAGCCTTGAAGACAACAAAGACCTGCAAGGAATTGCTCATCTCCTATCACAGCTGATGTTGAGGTGAGCCTTGCTACCACACTGGCTGACCCCCAGCCTACATCCATACCTGTGTCTTCCCCTCAAGTGTTCCCACCGAGCCACTGCTGTCTCAGCTGTGAGCCTCTACTCTCCAACTTTGATCCATAACCCACGTCGGCAGCTGCCACACTGCTCTACAATTGTTCAATAAATTTCTTTAAACCTATTCCATTCTGGTTGTCCGCTTTTAGGTCCTGCAACAAACACCCACTCGTCTTAAGAGGAATCTGACGAAGTTTTATCAATTCACTACTTTCTTGATCAACCAGTGAAAAGGGACCTCGGGCAATATTTGAAGGGAAAACAACATATTAGATAACCCATAAGCTAATGTTAGCATTCAACCACACACACAAAACAACCCTTTCAAAAAGGTAATACTAAGACTGAAGCTAACATGCTAGCTAACAGTGTGGATGAGCCTGCCACCAAGACTGAGGCCTTGTCTATCCCTGCACCTCATTCCAGGTAGGAGAAAACCTGCACAGCCATTTACTCCCCCTGATCTGGACAGAGCGCACTGTACACTGAGGGCCAGGCCAACCAATGGAGAGAGACCACCGCTGATCATCATTCGCTTTCACCAGAGAGACCTTCTACTGACAATCATGAGGAAGAAAGGACAACTCATCTACCAGGGGCACAGGATTTTTCTCTTTCCTGATCTGAGCAATGCTCTTGCTAAAAAGAGCGGCTCTTTCAATCCGGTCAAGTCAAGGCTCTTTCAGAGAGGCATTAAGGTTTCCCTTCCGCATCCTGCTGTCCTTTGCTTCACTCGCCAGCAGAGGAAGCTCTGATTCCACACTGCAGAGGATGCTGAGAAGTTTTTCAACTTGTTCAACCAGTCTGTGGTAGACAGTGTCATATTCTTTGCAGCAATATGCTGGGGAGGTGGCATCGGGAGAGGTGGTGGCATCAAGCTCGACAAACTGGTGAGGAAAGCCAGCTCTATCATTGGGATGATACTGGACAGTGTGGAGGCGTTGACAGAGAGATGAATAAGAGGACAAGTCCTCTCACCCTCTTTACGCTGAGCTGAGGCAACTCGGGAACACATTGCACAGGCACGTTTATTATATATTGAACATGTCATGTACACAAGGACAGTTACTGTGTACAGTATGTTTATCTTTATGTAGCCAGGTGGACAAGAGACCAATACTGTTTTCAGACTGTCAAGACAGTGTTTTATTATGTTGTATGGGATTATTACCGTGTTAGCAGTTATTTTTTGTTAAAATGACACTGTCACTTTAAGAGCGGCGCAGGTTGCGTGAGATGGCAGTGGATCATGGGAGACCACAGAGTTCCCAGGCAGAGTTAGCAACACGGAAGTAGCAGTAGCAGGAGTGAGAGACCGACTACTGAGGTGTGTATTTTGATGTTGCATGTGATAAATATCCCTATTAATATCAATAAAGCACACGAATGGTTGCGAGTACCAGTAAACGAGATGATGATTAAGCTAACCGACTAAGGTTCATAAAGAGTGTTTATGTATTTTTGCCGATTCCTGTAGATTGATAACACGAGTAAGGTGTGCGATAGCTCCGATACGCTGTGGACAAAACTGAGCAGCGGGGTCAGCGTGAGTGGCAATTAAGTACATTTATGAACAATATCATCACTGTATGTTGTTTACATGACTGTTTGCATAAACTGTGCCCATTCTTATGTGTTTGATGAATTTAGAGGGATAGAGCGCATTGCGGTCAAGATGTGTGACTGGGCGTGCGAGCAGCCTAGTCACAACTAACCAGTTGTGGTTAGTTAACCCTAACCCTAACCCACAACTAACCAGTCACTAACCCTAAATCTAACCCTGACCTTTAACTAGAACAGATGTCCAGGAAACAGAGATACATGTTTGAAGTTCATAAG
>CAEMYA010000093.1:1535309-1574934 GCA_903131615.1 Diplodus sargus
AGATCCCGATCAAAGACAGAGACATCTACTTTCTGTGCGCAGCGAGCGCTGTGCCCTGTGACGTCAGCTGCAGTGAGCACAGCTCGGAACGCTCACTGCTGCTGATTGAAGGTTGTCACTAGAATCGATAAGAACCTTTTTTTCGGTACAGTGAAACTTTGCCCTCAGCGCGCGTTTATGTGAACGTGGCCGATCCTTGAGCCGCTCCAGCTGCTCGCTGTGCATTTACACCATAATACATCCATGGTTTGGTTTGGAGCAGAGAAAAAACAAACGTGTATAAACACAAAATAGAGCTGAAAAATGAAACAGTGAGTTAGTTTGGCATCAGTCTGTGGAAGCAGCCTAAAAGTAAATGAATGAGAACAACAGTTCTATTATTGAACTACTGGAAGATAAAAGTAATGACTACATGACTTTCCGTTTGTGTTGAGGCATATTTACCATTTTAACTCTGTTTTTACTTAATTGTTAAAGCACAGTGGAGCATAAATACAAGTTTGATGTGAAACAGTTATTTATTTATTTATTAAATAAAGTAGCCTAATGAATTAGTTTGTTTTTTTCTTAAATCGTGGTATCGAATAAGTATCGAGAATCATGGAAATTTACTAGTATTGGTATTGTAGAAATTTCCAGCCTTGATGGCTAGACCGCAGGAACTGGCTGGGATATGTTCTTTTTCGTTTTTTATGGGGATCAATACATGACATTGTCCTGGGCCAGTGGTTAGAATGGTGAGGCCAGTGATCTTCAAATTTCCCCTATCCCTGCTGCCTGTTAGACGTTATTTAACACTAGAGTGACTATAGCGCATCAATAGACTTGTTATTTTGGTTATGACGGGCGTACGATAATTTCCCTCAAAATACGATAATTTTATGTCTCTGGTACGATAATCCTACATTTCCCACCTGGCAACACTGTCACTGAGTGTTTCTGATGAAAAAAAATTTCCGCGACGGTCAGCCCTCTGGACCGAGATTTCGGTGAACTTTACCCCGGAAGACAGTCTCCGTCGGTTTTGAGTCACAGGGGAGACACCGGGGAAACCCCTTGAAAACACACACGTCATCATCATGACGTGTATCATCACGTCTCTTTAGGAGCCGCAGCGCCGGCTTTCTGTGTGAATTACACAGCGGTTCGTCTTTACAGCGACATTTCGCTCTGTGTGAACGAACAACGGCGGAGAATTGGCGAACGACCGCTGCAGTGTTAATGTGGTGTTACTTACAGCTCATAGGGCTGATCTGGACTGGAAGTTGTGTGGCGATTCTGCCTTCACACAGCGCGAGACAGGTTCGTGGATCTGAGTGTCGCCATTTCAGCTTCGAAGTGATGAACACGTCCGGACAAGTTCTACAGTGACATGCCACTGCCAAGTAGCCTACCGGTCATTCAATGGGCCAAATTTAAAATGCTCGCGCATTGAATTGCCACTCAGAATCTCAGAATTAATTGCGTTAATTTTTATAACGCGTTAATTTGCAATGTAATTAATTAATCTAATTAACCTGACAGCCCTAATATATATATATATATATATATGTATATATATATATATATAATATCAAGCTAATACCATCAAGCTAGGAGGCAAAGGAAAATTGCGTCATCATATTCATTGATAGTCATCAAAGTCAAACTCAATGTAGATGTATAGGGCACACAGGAGCCATGCTGCAGCAGCACCACAGTCTATGTAAACAGAAACATGTGAGCAGGCAGCAGCTCAGCATCGCAATCGCCACGGAATACATAGGCATCCAGTTAAGAGCCAGATAGAGTCTTGATGAGGCCAGACCTTCAGGAGGATTAACACCTGGAGGCACTTTGGATTCTGTTCTGATTTATAACTGTTTACCAACAGGAGGAGAGGCAAGAGATTACTTTGAACTTTTTGGATTAAAAAGTAAACAGATCTTTACTCCTGTAATCAACCTGACTGCAGCAGTGATTAGCAAAGCTGATTTCCATTTTTGGGTGTTTATGTACGGTAATGTTGCCCGCCAAGCAGAGCTGTAGGGCAAATGTGCTTTTCTTCATAAACAGTACAGGCAGGAGAGGGGAACACAAGAGAGAAACAAAGATATTGATAGCTGTTGAATTCACAGAGTTTTCCTGAATTCAACAACATGAACACCTATGCCTTTATGCCTGTTACGGTGAGGTTATAATTTAGGACCCAAATGCAGGCCATACACAGGAGGCAGGATAGGGGGGAACAAAAGGCGAGCTTTAATTTTTGGTACAAAAACAAAAGGGAGCTAGACACAAAAACTAGTCAAAAGGACAAAAAGCAAAGTAGCAACAAAAGCAAAGTACAAAACAGAGAAAAAACCAGACACCAAAATAATAACCTACCACACCAGAGGCACGAGGAGAAACTGGAGGGACACTAGAGCAGGACATGAGACAAACAGAGGCTGACGGATGAAAGAGGGTACAACACGGAGGACATCACAAAACGAACTGACAAGGAGTGCAGGGAGAACAAAGACCTAATACACAGACACTAACGAGGGGATCAGGAACGGGTGAGGAGAGTAAGGAGGAAAGAGGACAGGTAAGGTAATGAAGGGAGCACAGAGGGAAAAACAGAGGAGACACTGAAAAGACAGAAGAGACGCACAATGGCATGGAGTCAAATTAAAACAGAAAACATAACAAAAAGACACTGAACCATAACACTGCTTTTGCTTATCAACATTAGCTTACGGCTAGTGAACAGTAGTACAGTACAATACGGTAAACTGGCTGTTTGGGGCAGTTAAACACTGCATGCGTAAATACTAATGTTCCTGCTGTCAAATTCACTTCACTGTTGATGCATACACCATTAATAAACCACCACTACTGATGAAAATCCTTGTGACTCAGGCACAAATATTCACAGATGAGGTTACGGTTTTAAAGTTGTATTCATTGTTCATTACTTCCCTCTCCTGGAAGTGTTGTGACCTAATGAAAAGCTTGATTTAACATTTGGATTGATTATCTGACCACTTGTCTTTTCTCTCCTTTTGGACTTCTTTAGTCATGTCGCCATGTTCCAAGATCTCAACAAGTATAATATCATTATGAGAGCAGAACAATTCTTTAATGGACATTTTCAGACAGTACATTTTCATTCTGATTTGGAATCACTTACATGTAAGGTAACCTTTTAGCATGATGCAGCAGTATGATTATTTCATGTATGAGTAAAGAAAGAAATCTTCAGTTTTAGACTGTTTTAGAAAAAGCAGCAGCAAAAATTAAAACGATTAGCGTTAAATAAAACATGTGTATTTCTCTGGATTTTAATATTGTTGGAAACATTTGGGATAATGTGAGTAAACACCACAACAAATAAAATCACAAGTTCTACTCATTTTTAGAAATTTTAATGCAGAATTCTTACATATTACATTTTTAATATTTGGACCGATCAAATGTGTTACTGACAGGCAGAGAAAATGAAACCAACAGCAGACACTAGGAAAAACTGAATGACATAAGGGGATTTATATGATGTTTTCTTACTGAGTCACCACCGTACAACTGTGGGATATTCATTATATCATGTGGGGCCCATAATGGACACGCAGTACTCAATGGGGAAACTCAGTGAAATGTTGAACTACAAGTGACAGTATTATAATCTGGGTTTTCAAAACTTACTATACTTTTATCATTGGTAGTAAAAGAAATTAAAACAAAAATGGAATGCAAAACAGAACTTCTGTTTTTGTTATCTACGTATTCATAATGAATGTATAGCACTAGTTTTCAATGTGAGCGCAAACAACAAACACACCCAAAAACATACTGTATAGCTTTGAAATATTTTTGGCACACAACATTCAGTCAGTTGGTACTGAAACAATATTAAAAAAGAAGCTGATGAGTTGGAATCTGTGAACGCATCTCTTATTAAGGACAGGCCTGTATACAGTTAGTGATGTATTCTGAGTCCTAATCAAAGGTAGACTGCAATTAGCCTTTCAACCACATTCAAAAGCAGCACACCAAATCAGAGGCTTTAGCTAATTAGCACTGACACCGCTAATATAGTGCGCCTTTCCTGGAAAAGCACCCGAACATAGCTTTTCATGCTGTTCAAACAAAGGCCTTTTAATCCTTTAAATTATCATTAGTCTGTACCCCTGCCCTTACTTTTGCAAATTTTCTTGAACAGTAGAGCAAGGTCAGAGCAGTGGAAGATAATGAATGGAATAAAACAAAAAAACATTAGAAAATCATTACAGCAGCACCTGAGAACTGTTACTTCAGGTCCATTCAACTGCAAAAACCCATCTAATGCAGATAAACTACCCTTTGTCCACATTTAGAGTAACATCAACATCTTTTCTTTTTTTGGTCAGCAGCTTTGTCTTGATTATTTTCCCTATGATTACTGTGCATGTGAACAGTACAGTATACTAACAGTTTTGCAATGTATTTGGAGACACAACCTTAGTCAACTGATATTTAAGGTGCTTTCACAACACCGTAAATATAAGTTAACAGTTGGACTGCACACTTTGATGGATGCTTGCAATGCATACTGTGGGAAACCATTTGTTCTTGTTCACCTGACCGTTTGGCATACCCGTTTTTTTAGCATGATAATCAGTCTCAATTTGCTGTATCTTTTTACTTAATTCATTCAGCCAAACATGGTGTTCTGCACTAACCAAGAGTGACGTTCCACAGATTTAACAGTTATTTCTTTGAGTTGACTTCACTCAGTACAGCGGTACCATCTCAGCTATGTGTGTTGCCATTGTTCTGACTCTAAAGCTTGCGTGTGATAGGTTAATGGTGGATACTGAATTGAATAATATAAAAATGTCACATGTCATGATCACCCAGGCCAAACTGACTGCAGTTCATGATATTCTTCTGATCATTGTATTGTGCCTTTATGCACATTCTCCAGTGCCTCGTCTCAGTGCCACTCACTGCTCCGCAAACAGAGACAAAAAGTATCTAATGTTATTTTAGAAATGGACTCTGTTAACGTTAACTAACAAGTTCAACAGAGCTCCTTTAAAAGACTGATTATCTGACTACTTGTCTTTTCTCTCCTTTTGGACTTCTTTAGTCATGTCGCCATGTTCCAAGATCTCAACAAGTATAATATCATTATGAGACCAGAAAAAATCTTTAATGGACATTTTCAGACAGTAAATTTTCATTCTGATTTGAAACCACCAATGTGGAAAGTGACCTTTTAGCATGATGCAGCAGTATGATTATTTCAGGTATGAGTGAAGAAAGAAATCCTCAGTTAGTTTTTTAGTTTGTTTTAGCTTTTTAGAAAAGCAGCAGAAATGAAAACGCTTAGTTAACATTACACAAACACACACTCAGTATTCTGTCTGTGTTTGATGGAGAGTCTTTAGTGTATCTGTATATTTTAGTGTCTGTATGTTCCTGCATTATTCATACTGATCCAATTTATTTAAATATTCATTCTGTCTCCTTTTGTGCATGTGTAAACATCATTAGAGCAGTTTATCTGTCTGCAGGAAACCAATCAGAAGTAAAACCAAAGGCTCCACTGTACAGGCCTGCTCACTAATGACTGAACACTTTGCAGTTTTAGGACTTTGATCTGCAGACCACACACACACACACACACACACACTGCAACTAGAACATTGACTTTCAGTAATATGGTAATGTTTCTGAACTGTCTTTCACCATACATTGGTTATAGTGCTCACAGTCACATGTTTTAGTGTTTCAACTTTGTTAGAGACAAAACAATTTAGTATTCAAAATAAAAACATATTGGGCTCCCTGTAAACATGAACTGCACAGATTGAGTGGTCAAAAGCATTAACACAAAAACACAATTAACTATTTTATTATCACAATATTATCTAATAAAAAACAGAAGACACTGAAGGTTAAACCTCAACATTTGTTTATGTTTCATAGTTACAGTTGTCATGTCTCACCCCCGTCACCCTGAACTCAGATGGAGGATAATTAAAACACTTTCCAAGTATCTGTAAGAACATCAAACCTCCTCATCATTTTTTCATCATGAACTATTAATATATCATATCTTTCACAAATTACATTATTACATTTCCTGAGATGAGAGAATATGTTCTTCTGCCCGGACATACATTAAACATAAAACCCATTATTCTCCAACTGATGAAAAATTAAACAACTGGCATGTGAAAGCTTATGAAGTCAGCTGTAGTCAGGATAGCACAATTGTTTCAGTATCATTTTGCTCTCTGAGTAATTATTCCCTTTGGGTTACTGCCAACCTAAGCATACAAAAGGTAAACATGTTCCTACGCTCCTTTTGTTGTCATATATGTGCAAATAAGCATTGCGCAACCTTCATAAGTTTTCAATGAACACATTTTCTTTCTGACAGCAGTAACAATATCATCACTGCTGCCACATAATATAAAGTTACTTGAGTGCCTTTCAATGTCACAGCAGTCTGAGACACACCTGTTAGGATGTGTCTCAGACAGCAGTGAACTTTGATCCAACAGATCCAGAGCTGCACATCATGCTGGTCACCAGTGATGATGATCCCTCCCCTTCTAGTACCTCTGCTCCAATCAGACCCTGCTGGTGCAAGTTGAGGATGGAGTCAGCAATGATGCGGGCTGTTTTCTTCTGGTATCCCCCGGATGTCACCATGAGTATGGGGATGCCCCGTCGGCGGGCAGCCCTGAACACAATCTCATCTCTTTTCACGATTCCCTGGAAGAGAAAGGCGAGAGAAAAGCTGGTCTGTCAGTCCACCCACGGCCGCAGATAGTATCAGTCATGACTCAAAATGTTGTCAGGCTGCTGGCGTACAGTTCTATCCGCGCTTCTTTCTTCCACTGAGAAAAGAAGTGAGGCTGGAAGCGGTTCTCATATCTCACTTCTCCACTGAGGAGCACCAAGCCTCTTGGGGTGACACAAACATATGGGAGGAAAGAAAGACATTCCTCTGTTTGTCTATTGATTGAGTGTGTAAACAGCATGTTTGAAACATCGCTTGACTATGGAGCAATTTGTAGCACAAGAAGTGATTTTAAACATTATTAGGCATGACATAAACTTGACCGGCAACACACACCACTGTATCATCCCCATTAACACATTCAGCAGATTTACCTTACCTGCTCCAATTATTTTCTGGTGTTTGGAAAATCTCTGCATACAGGAAGCAATACATCCAAATCTGGCTCATGTGGATCAGCTCTTTACTTTCAAATTTCCTGATAAAATTAGAGAGATGGCATGCTCACGTGACCTGAGCCAGCGGAGCCTGCCTCTTCACAATGTTGTTACAAATTGGTGTCACTTCTATCACTGTACCTACTGCCAAAATGTAAAATAAACAAAAATCAAATGGCAATTTGCCATGTTTTTGCCTTGATGATGTTGAACCTGAATCTCTGTAGCTTGGCCCTCTGGTTTGTGTATTGTTCAAAATGTAATCATTTTCCCTTCTGGTCACATGCACATTTGTCCTGCGGTCAGAGTTTTATAACACTGTTTGGGGCAGATTTTCAATCAAAAAATAAAAATAAAATCCAGGTCTAGTTAGACTGTTGTCTTCTGTTCTCCTTCTTACAATGTTGTTTTTATTTGCCAACGGGTAGTAACAGCAATCACCCATTTTCTGAATTCATGAATTTTCTGTAGGCCAGATGGAACACTGTAGTGGGCTGGATGTGGCTCATGAACTGCCAGATAATTGCCACAGTAGGCCTTGTTATAGCTGTTAGTGGACATAGAAAAGATGCAAGAAGACTAAGAGAGGTCATGCAACAAAAGTTGAAACTGTAACTCAGGATGCTGAAAGATAAAGTACCTGATTTTGTTACCAAGTTGTGAAATATTCATACTTTCCTTAATAATATTAGTTGTTGGTATGTGAAGCACTATTTGAGAACGTTTTAGACTTTGGTGGACATAAAGCTATACTTCTCAGCACAAAAGATGACACACTGTGTTTGAAAAAAAGTACAAGCTGGTGTACATAAAAAGACATGACAGAAATTAACTAGCACTCTCGGAAAGGATTTTGGTGGCAAACATCTCATTATTGACCTTAGCAATATCTTGCATGTGTCAGAAAAGCTAGAGGAAGCTAAAGATTGTGTAACTTTGTAGAAACCTGATGAAACATAACTTGAGGATTCAGGGTGATTAGGTGTTTTATTTCCAATTGCAACACTGGTGATATTGTCAGGACTGGTGTATTTGTAACCATGTCACTACATGCTGATCAATACTCACTTCTGAAACATATTTACATTGTGTGTGTGACCAAGCAGCTACAGCACCTGTGGCGATATGGAGAGTCCTCCTAGTGGGTCCCCGTCCAAGATGTCTGTCCCTGCATTGTAGACGATGATGTCCGGTCGGACCTCGTTCAGCGCTCCTTCAGAGTGGAGCTCCACCTTCTGAAGATACTCTGAGTCTTCAGTGCCCCAGTCCAGCTCCACCTTCCGCTTTATGGCTCCTTGGAGATACAGAGACATGGAGACTGTAATGGTGCATTATGGATAACACACTGATCATCACCCCACAGCCCCAGAACATAGCTGCCATCAACAAACTAACCAACCAGTATAAAATAGCAGTAGTTTTGGTGAGCTGAATCCATAGGCCTCATATATACAGTCATAAGCTAGTAATTGCTGCAGTATTTGCACAACAGGAAGTCTCTCAACAAAGGCTGACAAAATGACTTTCTGATAACTGGATTCAAATGGAATGTTCAGGTACAGAAGAAATTGGTGCTTCTCTATCTATATAATACCAAGATATGTAAATGCAAAGCGGCACCTTAATTAATTAGTATGTACATGTCCAAAAGCTAATACAAATGATGAAAAAGGTTAATTAGGAGACCTTTATGTTCGAAAATTCAAACGGAATTAAGCTGCAAAAGCAACGATGAACAACGCAGTAGCATGTAGAACAGGGTTCTTGGTGTTTTTCAAGTTTTTCCAGAACACTTGACAGAAAAAAAGTGTCCAAAAATTGTCAGCTTTGGTCTTTAAAGGCACTAGGAAATAAATGTGTCTTGGAGGGAAAATATGAAGCAGAAGGAGACTGTATGGTTTTTATCTTAAACAAGCCAGAATGTACTTTTACTTCACTTTCTTAAGGGGAGAGACAATTATAAAATGTCTTAAATTCAATTAATTGCAAAGCAGAAGAAGGTAGCTGGAGGACAACCTCCAACCACACGTCAGGAGCAGTGTTGAGCTGATTTTGTCACCAGAATGCTTCACATTTAAGTAAATGACAATAATAGAACAGCAAGAACAGGTCTATAGATATTGAAATAACATATTTCAGAATTCAAAGGTAAAAGAAAGTAGATTCAAGCGATTAAAAAAATATATCTAATTAAATTAAGCTTTGTGATTAATTAATCAAAATGAATCGCACATACCAATATTTAAGCATTCAAAAATCTTGAAGCAAAATGTATTTACAATGATGGTACGAAAATTTCCTGTTACACAAATTGCACAGAATGGTGCTCCTGTCAACCCTTTTTTAAGCCCTGTTCCAGCGTCTTTTGGTATTTTTTTACAATTTTTGACATATAACTTGGTCACATTACTAGTGATAGTGAGCCTTTGTAGACTGCATCCAAATGTCCAAACTGTACTGCACTTTGCAGGCGTTTTCTAAAGGGTTTAGGGCTGTCCAAACTCACATTTACATCCAGTCCACATGGGCCTTCAAGCAGACTTTCTGCAGACTTCCAGAGAGCCTGCTTGGGCTTCAGACTTCACCGGACTTCACTTATTTAATTACCCACAATTGTTCATTGCAATACGGACATGGCATTAAAGAACGTATTACAAATACATACAAATGTATTATGATGTTACTTGAATCCTGTAGGCATATTTAACCACATCATAATACAAAAATGTTTAGAATTGTAGACCTCCAGTGTAGTTATCATTGCAGTTTTTAGGCCTGTCAGTGGCTTATATTTGCCTGCAGTCTCAAGCACTCACAGACTTGATGTGATGACAGTGAACACATCACAGTACATATGATTGAGATGGAACGCCAGCTGACTTTCCCTTTAAAACACACCAACCTATTCAGCTCACAGCTATGTCTCTGGGCTTGAAAGTGTGGACAGGCAGAGTGTCTGCAGGGAGGACAGTGGCTCCATGCAAACCGAGTTAAATCATACACAAGTATACAAGTATACACAAGTACAAGTATAGCAGCAGCCGGCCAGTCAGGAGGGACTGCAACAGCAGCAGAGTACAATGTGTTTAATTGAGAAACTACAGGTCACAATTCCCATTTTTAGCACCACTGTCAATGATGTTTTCTATGGTATTCAGGACAAAAAACAACCTCCTACTTTTTAGAGTAGAAGTCGGTAATACCGACTCAGAAATTCCCACTTGAAATGGGCCGCACCATAATTAACGCATTATTTTTCTGTAATCAATTTAATTGAAATTAAAACCTTACATAGACAGCCCTAAAATAAAACATTCAAGAAGAAAAGTGATGGTGCTTCCACTCACTTTTAGCATATCCGTCACCAGGATAGATGTAGCGATTATACATATCCATGATGAACACTCGCTTGTCGTCCAAGAAGTCACGCTCATGTCCATTTCCCTGTAACAAAGTGGGTTTAGAAATAACAAAAGCATATTGATGTTGTCTCAGCAACTTTCCAACATCAAGTAAATGAATCTTTGCGTTCATGCAGGACACAGAAGTCGAACGCCTCAGCTGTACGGTGGTCCATTAAATATGGTTCTCTCTTCATTCATGTCCCTACAACTCAATGCTGCCATCAGCACCAAGCATAACTGTATTTCCATATGTTGCAATAAATGGTTAAACATATGATGAAAGCGTTCCTGGCTGAGCTGAATAAAGTAATTGTTTTTTCACCTTTGATGATGCTTCATGCATGAGTAATATGCGTGTATATATGTGTAATACATAGCAGGCAATGACTCACAGCAGTTTGACAGCCCACCACATCACTTGACTGTGCCAAGATCCACAAAGGTGTCACTCAGACCCATTCGTTTACCTGAGACACACCGCACTGACTGACAGCACCACATCAGGGGTAAATAGGCTTGTCATCTGCAGGTATTAAATTTTAAAATACTAAGAAAAAAAAGCCATGGCTACTCCATCGCTTTTCCTTTCCTGTCCTCCATTTGTCACCCTAAGTGTCTTGCTGCTGTCAGGAGGAGATTGGGCAGTGTGTCAAGTATAGTATTACTGGATGAAAAGGAGGATGTTTGGGACTAACAGAACAGTTAAGTGTCAGCCGAACATCATGCTAAACTGACTGTTGAATCACACATTTGAAGTAAAGATCATGTAATATGATGCTAAGCTGAGAAAGCAAGAATCATTCTACATTTTGAGAAATCCACTGATTTGGTTGGGTTTTTTTTGGGCCAAGAGATAAATAAGAACATCTGTTCACTCCCATGTTTGCATGATTTTAATGTGTGCTGACCTTAGCATAAAGACGAGAAGCAGGAGAAAAAGTTAGCCTTCGTCTGTGCAATATTTAAAACTACACCTACCAACAGCTCTGTAGCTCACTAATTAAAAAGCTGCAACTTAATTTGTTTGACCTGTACATAAACCTACATTTAAAAGTGCTTTGTATCTATTTACTAGGCAAAACCAAAAGCTACCCTATGTAACTCCCTCTAAAACCACAAATGATTGCTTTCAAATTTTGGTTTATGTACATAAATGTACGTAAAACATTCAAGATGCGAAAGAGATAATGCAAGACCAGGAGTTAACGGATGATATGGAGGTCCTAATTTATAGACTTAGAAAGCAGGGTATGCACATTTCAAGCCTGTATTGTTCATATGCTACTTTCGAAGCAGCATAAATGTGATATATAAAAAAATTACTTGTGGAAATGAGTGTAAATCAACGGAATCTTTGATCTATGCGTGTGTACAATTTGAAGGCACAGGGAATAAGTGACACGTTAGTCAGGTGCTGAATAGAAGCAAGATTGTACAAAATAAATGCGAAAAAATAAATGCGATATACTACACATAGTGATGCAGCTCACACTTAATTTCAATTTATGTCAAATGTTAATTATGGATTCACATTATGATAAACATTTAGACCAGCAGTTGTTTCGACTTATAGTGAAGGATTATTGCTCCATAAAAACTTCAACTTTAAAAGATAAATGCCAACTCAAATCTTAAATCAATAGCTATTTGATCAACACTGTCTCACTATGACATTCACCACCTCTGGAGCATATAGTAGAGGACTGGACTATTTAGTGGCTAACTGATCTAATGATTATCGCCATTGAAGAAATTCAAGATTACATAAGATAGCATTAAAGAGTGAATACTGTGCATATATAACTAAAGATGATTTTAGTTTTGATATAGTTCTTGTATGTAACATTGCTGCAATGAAAACAACTGTGCTGTGGCACAAAGCATATTAATCATAATGCAGGCTGGGTTCACTGTAACAAAACTTAATAAATAAATAGTATTCAATTATCAAAGTTCCATTTTCAAATGATATCTCGGGATGGAGAGACCACTGACAATTTTGGCAAGTGGAACAGTCGGTCTGATTGCTGTAAACATACAAATGCTGTGGTGCCATTGGTGCATAATGCTGCATGATGGATGCAGTCTGCTACTGTCCTCACACTGCTGGAGGACAACTTGAATGTAATAATGAACAACAAGTGTTTCATAATCTCCACTTCACCAATAAACAACCTCAAATATTGTCTTTGTCTTCCTCTCAGTTGTTACCATGATGTACTGATCAGTGGCTCATTTCCATGCATTAACATTTATGAGGCACTTTGCATTGACCATTAAAGGTTAAATATAATAGTGGAGAGGGCGGGATAAAGGGCACATTTTCAAGTTGATTTGGGTTTTATTAAAAGAATTTGCCCACTGTTAGTTGTGCGTCAGGTTTTGTAAACCTGAATATTTTTTGCATAAATGCATTTCCTTGTTTGTACGTATACAAAGATTTAATGTGGATTCTCCACAGAGTTTCATAAATGAGACCCCAGAACCGTCTACAAATACACTAAAAACACCATAACCAAAAGCATTATGCTGGTGTGTTGTTAGACAGTTCTCTGCAGCTCAGTGTCTTCGCTCTTATATTCTATACACCCATCATTTTTTGGTACATGTTCACATTCACTTTTTTGCTGTAAATAGTTTTAAAAGACCCTAAATAAGAAGAAAAAGACCTCAACTCTGTACAATTTCTGAACTGAAAGACTTTCTGGTGTGAAGAAACAAGTGCTACTTGCTGGTTGTTAACAGTTAAGAGGCCAGGAATTGGACCACAATATAACACAAGTTATATTGGACACTAGCATCACTCACCTATCTGCACAACAGGGGTGAAAGTAGTTATAAATTCTTGCCAGTACAACCAACCCAACTTTCATCACTTCATATTGTTGAACTCCATCCCTGTGGCTTAATGCATCCCTTAACAAAGGCTTTCAGTTTGTTAATACATGCATAGAGTAGAAAAAAATTAAAAACACTTGACATCATGTATAGCAAAAGATGGTTTAAATGCCACATTTAATATGTGAAGGTTTACAAAACTTTCAGAACCCTAACAACTTTCTTTGTTTTACATTTTTACAACTTAATAACAGCTGAACAGTTTACAAGTCTGTTTTTGAATTGTCAGAACAATGGGCATGTAAATTCCCTATTTCACTAAATGAATTGCAAAATAATTCATATCTTTTATTTAATGTAATTTTCTGGATTTTCTTTTTGATATTCTGTCTTGTTAAAATAAACCTACAATTAAAAGTGTATACCGTTAATTTCTTTGTCAGTGGGCAAACTTACAAAATTCTAAACTGAAAATTCAAAGTTTGATCTTGAATTATAAAAAAAATCCACAACATTTTTAAAATAAATATAAATGTAGGAAAATGTTAATTTCATTTTAGACATAATTTGATTTAATTCTTTTATTCTTTTTAATACATTTTATTTATATGTAATCTTATATTTGAAGTAACATTTTTTTTCAGTTGCAGATTTTACGTTTTCGGATTTAGGTCTCATTTTTTGCATTCAAATGTCTTTTTTAATTTTTATTTTATTAAACAGTGGCACTGGTCTTCGCCGATGGACAGGGAGGTGGTCCTTGGCTGCTTGGCCCTCTGGCCCACCACATTCATCTGTCCCATCAACAACTCTGACTGCGTATGAGCAAATACACTGATATTTAACTGAAAAGGAGCAGGAGGATGATGAGAGCTGCTGCACGCCCGTCTGTGTGTAAAAGTGATAAGCATATCAGGCAGAACAGGTCATAAAAATGATCATTCGGTTAATAGCTGGGAGCGCAGGTGGGTAGAATACGTAATTAATGAGGAAAATATTAATGACATCGCCTCCAGTGATCCCCCAGCAGCAGTGATGCTTTAATAATAATAATAATAATAATAATAATAATAATAATAATAATAATGATGATGCATTTTATTCAAAGGCGCCTTTTAAAGCACTCAACGACACCACACATAACAACAACAGTACAACAAAAACAGGAGACAATTTAGTGCAAATGAGGAAAAATAAATAAATGAGAAGATGCAATTACATGGAGCCAGGAGCTCAGCACGGAGTTCAGACTCCGCGGTCCTCACCATACAGGAAGTCAACCGGGCCGGGTTAGGCAGGGTTGAGCTTCAGGGGTGAGAATAGTGCAATAGAGTGGAATAGAGAATAAGCAAGAGTGTGATTGTATGATTAGTCTGATACAGAGTAGGCTACTCGGAATAAGTGTGTTTTCAGGCAAGATTAAAAAGTGGACACAGTGTCAGAAGTGCGAATGTCTGGTGGGACAGAGTTCCAGAGGCTGGTGGCAGATCGACTGAAAGCTCTTGACCCCATGGTGGTTAGGTTGGCCGATGGGTCAAAGAGCTGGATGGTAGAAGAGGATCGGAGAGTGCAGGAGGGTGTGTGGATATGGATCAGTTCAGTGAGATATGAAGGTGCCAGGTAATGAAGGATCTTCAAAGTGAGGAGCAGAATCTTGAAATCAGTGCGGGATTTGATAGGGAGCCAATTGAGTTGCTGCAGGGCAGGAGTAATGTGTTCAGCAGAGGGAGTTCTGATGATGACACAAGCAGCTGCATTCTGGACCAGTTGCAGTTTATGAAGTGATTTCCGAGGATGACCACGGAGGAGAGAATTACAGTAGTCCAGACGAGATGTAATCAGGGTGTTTACAAGCTCTACATTAAGAAAGCCACTTGCGCATTAGGAACATAGCCTATAACCCATAACCTTCACTGACTTTTTAAAACTCCTGACTCATTGACAGGATCGGCTAGTATTTCATGTTAATTTAAGTTACACATGTCTATACATCAAAAGTTCATGCACGCAGTTCAGTCTATGGCTCATCAACATCTGTGTTTGTTTTCAGAAGTAGAATTAGTTTTTTTTCATTTGTTCGAATATTAGGCTACATTTCATTGTACATATAACCATGATTATAACCATTTAACATTAAACATAATTCTAGTACATTTTAATTTTACATTTTTTTTATAAATAACACATTTTATTGGACACCGACTGAATTTCAACATCATTGCCAGTACACCTCTAGTCAATATAAAGTGTATAGATCACTATGAGTTTTAGTATCAGTTTTTAACTGTACTCTATAGCTAAACTGGAAAAACTCACATTGATCTCAGGGCTCATTCAGGCTTACTTGAGACAATGACTAATTCAGCATGTTAGTGAATGCTCTGCCCTGCCTCTAGCAGACAGCCTGGGACGATAAATCAGCTCATATGCTGCTTGAGCTCCTGCTGCCTGCAGTCTTATTAGTCTTATCCTCGCCCCCGCACACTGTACAAGAAAATATTGCTGTTTCACTGCCATTTGTAAGTGTCAGCTAAAAGCCTTCACTGCTGGCTTCCGTCAGTTTTCAAAAAACAGCCTTACCAAGTTCAAACATCTGTATTGAATATTAGAACCATCTATCAATATTTAACAAAAAATTAAACAGACAGAATAACTCCAGCTTTTTATATAAAAGGTATGTTGTTTGTCCACTGGTAAGAAGGAGGTGATCAACACGGGTTCTTCAAAATGTTACACATATACAGCATTTTGTTAATTATCTATTAATATTAATTTATTGGCATGGCTGATGTATGTAGAGAAACGGTATATTAGCTACCCCCGAGGGACCAAAACGAGATGATTTACAGAGAGACAGATTTCTCAGCCTGCAGTCTTTTGTTCTGTTGGACTGCATTCTGATATTTTCGTATTCATAAAAAACTCTTTTAAAATCACTTCATTCAGGTTCTGCTCTGTTTCCACTTTCATTTTGTGTCCAACCACCACCACCAACATGACATGTGGTCACACAGGAAAAAGACATTCTATTTTGCTCACCGAATCAATGCCAGCCAAGCAGAACAAAGATTTATAATAGTAAGCAACTCTACACTCAACGGCAGGCAGCAGGTGTGTGTTCCTCTGCTTTGAGTGATGCCTGTCAGATTAACACACAACACATCTCCAGCTCTACATTTTTAATTGCAATATGAGCAGACATATTGCTTTGATTAGCTACAGGTCCAGCCTGAATATCTGAAAAACCTTAGATTTTGAGCACAAAACCCATAAAATATAAATTAGTGGTGTTTAAAAAAAAATTTCTCTGACATGGACTATGGGATAATGCCCATTAAGCTGTTCATAATCAGGATTTAATGGACTCCATGTTGTTTAATAATGGAAATCTCAGTGGACATCATCCCTTACATGTATAACAGTCAAATCTAATTGAACTATTTCGAAAATCATTACAGAAATAGATGAAATTCTAAATTCTGCTTTTCTCTTATTGTTTATCACCATGGTGGCATCGAACTGCAGATGGTTATTTTATGGATCATTGTGATAACAAATAAA
This sequence comes from Diplodus sargus, assembly GCA_903131615.1. Classification (NCBI taxonomy): domain Eukaryota; kingdom Metazoa; phylum Chordata; class Actinopteri; order Spariformes; family Sparidae; genus Diplodus; species Diplodus sargus. The sequence continues at coordinate 1,552,307 of CAEMYA010000093.1, forward strand.
AGCACTCATTATTATGCACAGAGAACATGGCGACTGTAGGATTTTTCACAAACAGCAGTACGTTTCCTCTGAGGAAAACACTCTACAGGATTCTGTCAGCACATCATGAAGGTGAGAGTAAACACAGTCACAACACTGCATCACAGTGTGTAAAAAGTCAGTGTCTTGGGGAGGTGGTTAGCCTCCAAAACAGCTTGAGTGCTCTTTGGCACAGATTGTTCATGTCTGCAGAAGTCTTATAAAAGATATTCCCTTGTTGTCCGTTTTGATGTTGGTGGTGAAGAGTGCTGTGTTCAGACAAACATAAGCACTGCATGAAAAACAATCCTAATTTCTTTCCCTGGGATCACATCGGGGTTTCGACTCAAAAGTCTTCAACAAGAAAAAAAGGGGTAAAAGGTGGTAGACATCCTGGTGGATTAGTTTGTAAGATGAATGGGGAAACTGGGTTAGCTACCTGGCAACAACGAAAGAAAGGATCTCTGCTTTGCAGTGTTTTGGTGTCCTTCAAATTTAAATTAGAATCTCCCAAAGGTAATCAGTTGCTCAGAGGTCCGCCGACTGAGTGCTACAGAATACGATTGACATTATTCAAATACTCGTCAAACTATTCAATGAGCCTTAAAATAACAGTTACTCAGCATTTTCTTTTAATTTGTCACTCATCCATACGTTAATTAAGTTGAAAAATATTAGAAACACTGATGTAATGCAGTGTAATACATCAACACCACCTCTGAGGTGCACTTTACACAAACAATTATTATTAGTGATGTTTGTTTTGTTCACACAAAGTCGATGTACAGGACAGCTATCACTGTTTGTCTGCACCTCGTAAAAGTGTCACTTTTACCGGTGGATGGTCTATAAATCTGTATTTGACTCATTGATACAATCATCCTCGGGGTGCCTTATCACACATAAACACACACACACAGTTCGCACTGTCCACACAGCTCAGAACAGACAGCTAGCATTATGACTCCACAGCAGGGCTCCAGTCAAGCTTGTTATAATGTGAACCCAAAATTAATCATTATTGTTTGCTGTTGATTTGGTGAATAAGCAACACAGCTGTCTGTGCCATAATCTTTATTTATGTGAGGACAAGAGCACTTTAAGTGTCATGTTCCAGGGCTGTAATTAGGATTTTACTGCCTATCCCCAATATTTCTCTAAGCCCAATTATCTGGTGAGAGGGGCACTTCATGTCTTCATGTAGATTTGCTCTTTTGTTCCTCTTCATGAATTATTTACTCAGTATCTGTATCGATCCCGTGCTTGTGTCAATGGGTAAAGGTGCATCATTGCCAGTGAGCAGTAGCTCAAAGTGAATATTTTATATGCCTATTTTCTAGAATTTAGCCATGGACCTTGGGAACTTGAGAAATCATCTATGTTAACACAGTTTTCAGGGTTAATTGGTGGTGGATACAAGTCATTATGTTGAAAACACAAAGTAAGACCAAAATATGATAATCAGATTTCCAAAAATGTTGAGTCATGTTCTGTGAAGTTGGGGGGGGGGATAATAAAAAGTAGCAAACAAGAAGTACATACAGTACCATATAAAATAAGGCTGATGACATTCCTGCCATCACATTTTAAGTACTAAAAATGTTTCATTGAGTAGGTAGCTATATAGCAGGCCTTTTCAAAATGATGTATCATCATGACAAAATGGGTTCCTGGAGACATATATTGTAGCAGTAACTACTACAGAAGCAATTTTGAGTACTTTTTTCAAGTGTCTATCTGCCTGTGGAAAGATTTTGTCAGAGCAACAGTGTCACAAATGTGCAAGATACAGTCAGAGATTAAAGATGGATGTAGTCAGACCGCCAAGTACAGAGAACTTATGTAATAATGTAGTAATGAAGACATTGGCAGGTGCTAGGACTGGTGGGATCCTGTCATGAAATGGTCTCTAGTATTAAAGGTTGTTCCTGAAAGTGAAACTCTTGCCAAAAAGCAACCTAGACTTTATTTGTTAATGTATGTAATGTACGACGAAAGAGGCACTTTTAAGATTTACCGTAGTTTCGTTTTCGGGCAAGCTAATTTTCTATGGAGTGTACGCTAATGTACACAGAGTTTACTAAAAAGAAGGTAGAAGAACGTAACTTTGGTTATTCATGGACTGGCACCAATACTCCTGCAGTATCCCCCATGGTACTCTCCCAGGGAACACTGCCATAGGCCTTCTCCAAGTCCACAAAACACATGGAGACCAGTTGGGCTAACTCCCTGATTCAGAGATGATAAGAAAGTCAAGAGTAGAGAGCTTCCCTTGTCACTGATCTGGATTTTCTCCTTTTTGTAACATTTAAATTCATTTTAGATGTTCTTCTGATTTATCACTAAGGGATTTTGCAAGAACTCTTTTAATTTACAGTTAATGGGAGAGAGTGACAGACTCTGTCAGACTGTGCTGTTGTTATATTATTTATTAAGACTATAAACCCCTGCACACCGAATGATTTTGTGGCTGCTCAGTCAATGTTAAGTTCAATAAATCTTATTTTTAAATCAGAATCTACAGGCTCCATAAACAAGTAATTGTATAGAAAACATGTTAATGATGCCCCTTCATAGCTTTGGGGAACTTATTAGTTTTTCCAAGGCATAGAATGATAATTAAGGATGCAATGTTTCTAGATTTTGATGGTGCGGTTATTGTCTCAGCAAAACACTTTTGTTCAGATTGTTTTACAGTTTAAAAATTGTAATGCAATAATTTATTTCAACAATATCAGAACATTCATTTGTTAGCTTTTGTATTCAACAGCTGCTACCATTTAAAGAATAAAAAAAATACAGCACAAAAAAATAAACCAAATAACTAAACAAAATGTCAGGTTTGTGTTCATAAGAAAAAATGATGTACCATGATGCCCACTTTTTGAGAGTGAGGACAGAAACACTTTGTGCTGGTGAACCTTTGCGGCAACAATCTGGGATCACAGTTAATAGTTAAACAGCTATTTGCTGCATCGCTAGTGCTAATGTATTCAAACACATACACAGTGTCAAACAAGCACATACATACAAGCATCTGACATACAGAAGATAACCCAGTGATAGTCAATTATTATCTAGAAGCTGGTACACACTTGTGTATACCAGCTCTGCTGGCATACAGCTGTTAGCCAGTGGAGATGTTTGTAGATACATTCCACTCAATATGACAGCAAGGGTACCTCATTGATTAGAATGGTGGTGAAAAGGGGGGTTGTCTTGCCATAAATGTCAGCTCCTGAGCAGTGATGCACATTGACATGGACAGAGGTAATGGTACTGGCTCACCTGATGAGCATCCAGATCGATGATGGTGGCCCTGGAAATCCTTTCCATTCTTTCAAACAGAAACTGAGAGATGAATGGAGAAATAGTAGCTTGACATATGCACAGTTCAGATTGCACTCAGAAACTGTGGGGGTGCCAAATCCCGCAAAATGCCAATTTCTACATCATGTTGCTTTAACGGCACGTTAATCAAATATGAACTCTAAGTAAATACAAATACACTTTGCCCTACATTCGCCTATAGCCAGTGTTTGGATGTTTCCAAAGAGCTACAACGTCAGTCTTACTTTGATGGCCAGAGTGATGTCAGCGTAGGCACAAAAGCCCCCTCCCCTGTCGCTGGAACAGTGGTGGAAGCCTCCTCCTGGGAAACAGAAAATCCACTGGCTCAGCGTCAGGGCCATTAGACAAATCCAGGAGGTCACTGCACATCTGAGAATTCTGTCATTCTAAAGGAGCATAACTGGCCATTTAAAATAGGCTGTTATTGACTGTGTGGCTTGTAAAAATGGCTGCTGTTCCCCCGTGGTACAACAATAGGTGTATTGACACCAGAATGAGACTGTCCAATTTCTCTTTAAATGCCTGAGGAGCTGCAATGTGCAAGGATGGAGAGAAAGACTGTGAGGAGAGCTTCATTTAAATTGAGATGATACCCGCTCATTCAGGTTAAGAGTTATAGTCCCCTCTGCCCTGCTATGCTCATGTTCACTAAACTACAGTGTAGACCAGAATATTAATAAGTCCAGTAAGGCGACAGGTAAAATATGATTATCACTTACTGCCTGGCTCCCAAAAACAGCCTTTTGTAAAGCAGCTATGCCCGCATAGTGTCGAGATACACAATATGCAGATGTCAGGCCAATTTGAATAGCCTTTATATCTTTATTAAAATCCTGTTTATTGATGCAGAATCGACAGGGTGTGTGAAGTAGCTTAGTAAGCAGCAGGTACAAAGTAAAACGTCTGATGCAGCTTTTTAGTTCCCTGCTTGGCATAAAGTGGGGGGTTGGAGCCCTAGACCTCCTATTCAAACAGTCCAGACACTCACAGTAACGACTCAGCAAAGACATGCAAATGTTTATGTGCAAAGACACCCAAGAAAAGACGGTATCACCATAAATATGAAGAACATTTTACTTTTAGTATTACTCAATAACAATGTTGTCAATAATATCAAAATATCCATAAATATTGATACTAAATATTTAAAACTGTTCTGAAGTATAGATACTGACAACAGCTGTGCTTTCTTGCTCTTTCTTATCTCTGACAGCAAGTTGATAGACATACTGTGCCCACACATTCTAACCTCCTCCAACTTTTCTGACTGACCAATTAATGTTCAGAATTACAGCCATTAAAAACAAATAAGCTGTAATTTGTAACTAATGAAGATGTGTGTGGTGTGTATGTGGTCAGTGCTTTTCAGTGGGCATTTCCTGACAGGTACAGCGAGTCAACCAAAGCACTGAGCCCGCCTCCCACCCAGCCTGGCATGGAGCTCTGTGGCTGGCTCACAATCTGATAATTTCAGCATATGTTCTATCTACTTCACCACACACAAATCTGGCATGAAAACACACTGGCATCATATCAGAAGTAGTGCCATGGCTGGTTGTGTTTTTGTTTTTACATATTTATTCCTCAGAACTGACCAGTTAGCTCATACATATAGGCTGCAGGCAGCAGAGAAGAAGGAGCACCGTTGTGCTTATCCTGGAATGCATTAAGTTTTAAGTTAAAAATTCAAAAGGTCAATTCAAACATCAGCACTTTGAGTGATTAGAAAAGTAGAGGAGGAGCAAAACTGACAAGTTGCCAGGGCAAATGCTGAGCAGTGCAGGTCCACAACTTGCGCTGAGGAGTTGAGAATATTTTAACTTCTATGCGGTCAGAATTAAATAACCTTAAATGCTGGTTTTCACTTACAGTACACAGGCTTTGTTATATTTATCTTTTCATTAAAATCTAAAATAGTATGTCCTCAATGTTGTCAATGTTCCACTGTGGTATCAAACATGGTATCACATATTGAAATTTTCCAGGGTTATATTGAAGTTAGAAATTCTATCATCTTGACACACTACATTCTAAGTACAGCACAAACTTCTATGTGCATCTGTACAGTTGTGTATTAGAGAACACTGACAGCGGACATGAATCTTTGATTCAAGTGTGAGAGTTCTGTGCTTTGTCAGTGAAAAGCAGTGACACCTCTGTCCACATTCAGGTGTATTCCCAGAGGAAACTAAAATTGGAAAAGAGATCTCAGTAGTGTCTCATTCATTTCTCCTAGACAACTATGAGATCTATGTGAGACCAAAGTGAGGCTGTGGCTGATTTCTCTTGTTTATCAATTGTTTCTCCTGAGAAACAGGTGCAGAAAATCTCTACTTGGGCTCCCTGCAAGTTTCAAAGGAGATCTCAACAAGCTCTCAATGAAGTTTCAGAATGTCTCCCCAGTGCTGGAAAGGAGCAAGGTTTAAGTGGTAAAGTCTCAAGTCTCTCCTATTGCTCCTAAGGAATTTTAGGAGAAACAAATGAGAAATGTTTGAGACCAAAAAAGACGACAACGAGACTAAAATGAGAACTTTCGTTTAGATTTGAGCAGTAAAATTTAAGATTTGAGCAGTAAAATTTTCCTCTGGGTTGTCCAGACTGTTCAGGTGTAAACTGATCTAGATAGTCGTGATGAGTTTGACAGCAGCCCTGGAGGGTTCAAATGTGATCCGTGGACTGCTCACGATGAATTTGATTTATCCTGCATTCAAAATGACAGGATGTCTGCCTTAAATTGATGAGACCACCACACCAATAGACCCCTAGACACTTTCTACAAAGCTGCATTCCTAATCACTCAGCCACTGTTTCTTGTTTTGTTGTATTTTAAAATCAGATAATGATAAGATAAATGGTTCTGACTAGACTAGATTGACTAAAATGTTAAAATATTTTCTTACAACTACAAAAGACATTCTAACCAAAAAGCCAGCACGATCCTATATATGACTGTGAGGAATTGTACTGCGACTGTGAATGGAGGACTACTGTAATATATGTGAGGAGGACAACTTGGAGATGAGCTGACAGAGCACAGGACAACAGCCACTTCCTGTGATGCCACTGCTTCCTGTGACGCCCACCGGGATGTCCATGGGATAAGCACATCAAAGAAATTACCAAGATCGCTTCTTACCTTCTGCGCAACATAGCTAAAACCAGGTCATTCCTGTCCAAGACTGACGGAGAGATGCTGATTCATGCCTTTGTTTCGTCTCGACTGGATTATTGCAATGCCTAATTTTCAGGACTGCCTCGTGAGAGCACTAGAAGTCTTCAAATGGATCAGAATGTTGCAGCTACAATCTTAACACGTACAAGAACATTTGCTCATATTGGGGTCACCACGGTGGAGGGTAGGTCATGTGGCTCGGCACCACTTAGCGGCAGATATTCTGCCACTCCAATTTGTAAATTGTGATTTTGTTGCTTTGTTCTGTACATGCGACATCTATGGCATGTCCCTTCTCTGTGGCTCTTCGTTAGGTTTCTTTCACTTTTCCCCCCAGTTAAAAGTATGTTTTTTCTCTCAATATGGCAAGTTTTTCCTCACTTGAAACAAAGGTTTAAGGACAGAGGATGTCGTTTCACTGCACAGTTCGTAAAGCCTGCTGAAGCAGTGTGATCGTGATTTTGGGCTATATAAAAAAGAATATTTGATCTGATTTGCCTAAAAAGACTTTTTGTATTATCTCAGATTAGAATAAAATAGCTGTTTTTCTTTGACTAAGACTAAAGACAAAAATCCCAAGCCTTTTATTTGACAAAAACCTGACTAAATAAAAAACAGGATAAGACTAAAAACTGAGAACTGACTCTGATAACAGAGTGAGATGACGCATTGAAATCCACCATCACAATGGAGGAGACAAGCTACAATCCTAATTTTGCCTGCTTGTATCTGCAATCTTGCTCTTTCAGTCACTACCCAAAGCTCATGATTACAAGTGGGGGTTGGAAGGTAGATGGACTGGTAAATCTAGAGCTTTGCCTATAAGCTATCTGACTTTAATTAAACTAATCTATGAGCAAAATGAAGACTGGCTTATGACTCCAGACAGGTCTTAAATATTCTTGTTCTAGGTGAATTAGCTTAAATGAAAGTCTCCTAAGTGTAAATGTGGACAGTAGGAATGCACTGATCCAAATTCTTCACTCCTGATACTGATACTCCCTCAACAACTGAACGTTTGATTGAAGACCTGATAATGCTTTATTTTCCCAAAATTTACAATGCGTCAAAAAGAGATTACTTAATGTAAATTGGTCACATCGGGCAGGTTCCTGATATTAGTATCAGGGCTGTAACCAGTCCAGTGGATAAATCGCTTAATTGATTGGACTGTTTTTGTTGTCAGACAGGACAGAATGTTGGCACTCAATCCAGGCAGCAATTACATCTCCTTACACATATATGCAACATATTGTTTTAGATAAAATGACTAAGAAGACATTCTCACATGTTGGAAATGCATGTTAACCAGCTGCAGCATGATTGGTTGTCTGTTTATGGGTATCTGTACAAGAAACTCTCTTACCAACATTTATAGCCCATCCTCGGTCAACAGCCAGTTTTCCTGCCTGTGGAAGACAAAATATTTCAGTCCAATTTAAATATGAATATAGACAAATTGATTAATATAAGCCATTCTGAGTAAAAGAAAATGTCCTTTACCAGATGAATCAGAATATTTAGCATCAATCATCAGGTAGCTCACCATTAACTGATTCATGATTATTGAATAATGAAAAAAAAACAAAACAAAAAAAGGACTTAGAAATATATCGTGTACACTGTGCTTACCACAGCTTTTGTTTTTCCCATTAAAAAACCTAACCTCCAGCCATGTGTGGCCATTAAAAAGCCACACATGTAGCCATTACATTTACATACAGACAACAAAAACATTTTACATTTCCTTCTGGGGGTCTTGTCTGGGGGTGTTTCTGTTCAGCAGCTATTCAGTTGAAAATGTAATCACTGATTTTTACTTTACATTTATTCATGTCCTTGTTGCCTTTTGGGGTTGACCTATTTTTACTCAATCCTGCTTAGTGTAGGCCATGAAAATGAAGATGATTCGGCTGCCGCTGCTCAACATTTATCCAAAGTGATTTGACTATCGAAAGGTGGAGCTTCCATTTTTTTTCCCTAAGATATGCTTTGTTCAGTTAGAGTTGTTCTGAATTTGCTGTCTGCGTTAGCTGCTGAAGGAGGGAGAGGCATCAGTTCTGCGTCTGCCCCTCCCTATGAAGCAGGCAGCCAGACTTACTCTTCACAACACGTGAACAGCGATGATTCACAACAAACAATATGTAATTTACAACCTGCAAGAAATGTGTTTTATGAAATGTGCTTTATAAAAAAGGAAGCCCGAGGCCCGGCCCGACCTGGCTTATTTGCGTATGTTTTCGGCTCCAACTTCCTAAAGGCTTCTCAAGTTTTTAGCGGGGACAAGAACAACAATCAAGCAGAAGATGCAGAGAAAGAGGATGAGAAAGGGAATGAGATGGAGGAGTTAAGAGAATTTGTTGACATGACTTTGATCCTAGATGAGAATGATGGCTTTGAATTCGAGCTTCCAAAACATCAATGATGTGCTTGTCATCTCCTCAACTTAGTGTCTACAGTTGATGCTGAAAAAGCAACAGCCAATGATGGATACAAAAAACTGCAACGCTCAACATTCAGCAAGTGTCATGGGCTGTGGAATAAGTGTGGAAGATCCTGCCAAGCAGCTAAAGCTGTGGAAGATGCCTGCTCCCTCCAGCTGCTACGACCAAATGCCACCAGGTGGAACTCGCTGTTTATGGCTGGGGAAAGGCTACTCAAGATTCTGAGAGAGAAGGGAGAGCCAGCTTTGAGAGAGATCTGTGCAGAATTGAAGGTTCCAATGTAAGTTATGTATTTTTTATTTATCTATTTATTCTTGCCTGACATGGCTTCTGTGAATGTCCCTGACTTGTATCATATTTAAATGAGACTCGTTTAAAAACCACTTGACCCCTTTAGAAATGATCCCCAAGGTGAAAGTACTATGCTCCATTAAAGTCATCATTTCATACTAAGTTCGCCTTCCTAGTGGTTTAGTTTACCAAAGCTATTAAATATTTTTGCCACCACTGAGTGCAGTAATATGTTGAATATGTTGTATTATTCATTTCATACATCAGTCTAATTTCGAATTAGGTTGATAGTATTTCAGCTGTAATTAGGGTACTGTAAATTTTGTTTTTTAAGTTCAGGGTCTGAAAATATCTTGTAGAGCTTTTAGATCTGCTATTTTCACAATTTGTCTCAACTTTTTTTCAATTATTTGTTTATTTTTTGCTAATTTTGACCTTTTGTTTCTGATAGTACTGTTTGTCAATGTAATTTTATTTTTCCTTTAGAGTTATAGAAAATTTCCTAAATGTAATTAAATTTGTCCTATAAAAATGTCCACATACTCTGGCTGTACAAATGCTAGCTTCATTATGACATTATAGAACTTATTATGAATGTTTAAAACACATACTTTTCAATTATCTTGTTGATCAGCGCTGAGGTAAATGAAAGAACCCTCGCAGAATTTGTCTTATGGCAGTAAATGTACAGTAAAGGTTACCGTTCGACCATTAATTCATTCTGCAGCTCCTCAATAGCCAAGAAGAACTCATGTATGACTAAAATCCCCATGCTAAAATCCATGCTATTGCTTATAATGTCAATCTTGCTAGAATGACAGTCTGGTTGTGATTGTAATGGATGATGTCTGCCGATTAACTACACCCCCATTCTCTGAGAAAGAACGTTGACTGCTACCGCTGGCCTGACTGTAGTTGGGCCTCAGTCGATACTCTTTACATGGCCTATGTAAGTTAAACATTTGGATAACTCATTCTGTTACCATTACAAGCAACTGGTTGGATTTACACATTTATTTTGTAAAACAATTATATTATGCTTTTATCAGAATGATACACTGCCCGATGAAAAAAAAATTCACACAATATTTCGTTGGACTGCCTTTAGCATTGCTTATGGTACACATTTGCTGTGGCACCATTCTAATAAGCTGGCATCCATCCACAGTTACGTTATTTTTTTGGACAAGATCCTGTATTGATGATGGAAGAGTCGGCCCCTCGTAAAGTCTTCTCTAGCACATCCCAAAGATTCTCAAAGGGGTTAAGGTCTGGACTCTGTGATTGCCAATCCATGTGTGAAAATGTTGTCTCAAGCTCTCTGAACTATTCTTTCACAATTTGAGCCCTGTGAATCGTGGTATTGTCATCTGGGAATATGTCCCTGTGCCATCAGGGAAGATGATTGATTGATGGAAAACCTGCTCATTATATTCAGGTGACCTCAGTTTTTTGGCACACAACATTGCTAAACCTAGACTAGACCAACTGAAGCCACCCCAGATCATAGCACTGCTCCCACAGGCTTGTACAGTAGGCACTAGGCATCATGGGTGCATTATTTTATCTGCCTCTCTTCTTACCCTGATGCACCATCACTTTGGAACAGGGTAAATCTGGACTCATCAGACCACATGACCTTTTTCCATTGTTCCAGAGCCCAAATTTTATGCTCCCTAGAAAATTGAAGCCTTTTTTTTTTATTAGCCTCACTGATTAGTGGTTTTCTTAAAGCAACACAGCTGTTTAGTCCCAATCCCTTGAGTTCTCTTTGTATTGCGCGTGTGGAAATGCTCTTACTTTCACTATTAAACATAGCCGTGACTTCTTCTGTGGATTTTTTTACGGTCTGATTTCACCAAACATTCAAGTGCTGATCACGATCATTCAAGATTCTTTCCGACCACATTTCTCCCTCGAAGATGATGGTTCACCACTATCCTTTCAGGTTTTAATAATGCAACAGTTCTTAACCCAATTTTAGTAGATTCAGTAATCTTTTTAGTTGTTTTCTTTGCTCGATGCAGGTCAATAGTTTGACCTTTCTAAAACAGAGTGACATCTTTTCCACATTCACAGGATATGTCTTCTAACATGGTTGTTTAAGAAATGAAAAGCTCCTCACTGCATCAGTGAGGGTTGAATGACTTGTTGCCAGCTGAAACATGTTAATCACTGCAGTAATTATCCAATGGAAGGCTCTTACTTATTTGTTAATCCAGTTAGTGTTTTTTTTGGCCATGCAGTGTGCAATTCCACTAGCTATTGTATCAATAGAAATGTAGAAATTCCAGTTTATGGTTTCAGATATGCAGCAATTATTTCTCAATCAAAACAACAGCTGGGCTCAGTGACTGTTGTCATTGTGTGGTTGTAACATCGTGGCCATATAGCATATGTAATCATAACTGACTGACCATATCTAGCTACACTGCACTGCAGCATGGGCCAACATAAAAACTGTTGTTAATTAAGAAACATCCAGTATGTCTCTCTCTAATTGTTGTTTTTACATTTATGCTCCAGTATTGGTCACACAAACAGATCCATTTTGTAAATTCAGGACAGCTTTAGAATTGTATTTATGGTAACAGACATGTTTTACTTTTACTCAGGGAATTCTGTTGCAGCCCCACTATCTCTTAAATCTACTCAGAGCCAATTTCAGGAGAAAAGACAGACAGGCAGTGTTTGTCTCATGTTGATCAACCTAATCCTGATGTGCATGGCATTAGAAAGGGGTTATTAAGTAGGGATGTGAACCTCTGGGTGTCTCACGATTCGATTCGATTCCGATTCTTAGGGTCACGATTCGATTCAAAATCGATTCTCAATTCAACCGATTCTCGATTCAACTGATTCTCGATTCAAAAATGTATACAATGCATAGTGTGTTAAGGCAAATTATGGCATCAAAACAATACAGTTTTGTATAAGATAATTTGATTTTTAAATAAACTGATTCCAATGATGTAATCACACAAAGGTGAACTTAAGACAAAAGGTAGCATCTATCTATGGTCACATTATGCTACATAAGAAATGAGAACTTCCATGAAATGCGCAACAGCACAACTTTAATAGCGCAATCTGCTGCAGAATGAAAAAAGCAAGCCCTTAAAGAGTGTGTTTTGACTAGATGAATATGGGTTTTTTGAAAAAGTTGCTGTCTCTCTGCTTGGAAGGAAGGTGCTGGCTACACTGTGTGTGGATGCTATGACCTGCACCTTCTTTTTGTGCACTTCTGTTTGACATTGTGCCTGCAGTGCATGGCTGCCCTTGTTTACATAGTTAATAGCCGCATATATGCTGGGCAGCAAGCCGCCAATTTGACCATCCTTTTTTGCGGCTCGGTCCGCGGATTTAGACAGAAGCCGGTAAATTTGCCACCTCGGAGGGTACACTTTTATCCAACTCCATCCGATCTAAATCCGAGACGTCCTTATGCCGGAAATTGCATGAGATGGGCTAAGGTGTGGATGGGCTGAGGTGTGGATGACCTGCGCTGTTGTGCACCCCACAGCTGAGGAGTTTTAAAACCAGGAACCAGCTGATCACAGCAGTCAGTCCATCACTTAATCCGCAGACATCAAGATGAGCAACTGGACAGCTGCTGAGATCCAGGAGATGCTAGCATCTCCTCGGTTTTTGAAGCTGTCTTCGCTGTTAGCTTGTAGTTGTAGCGGCTAGCTACTTTCAAATTAAAAGCCCCCCGCTAAGAACCCAGTTCTAAACTCCAATGGGGAGCCAAGCTCTTATTTTAAAGACAAATTCCTTGTCTTTCTTACCCCAAGCTTGCTGCAACGCGGGTGTCTCTCTGAAGCCCGTGGGGGCGCACAGAGAGACGGGGGAACGTTAATAAAAAATTATTTTTTTAAGTTTATGAATCGATTCAGAATTGTGGATGATTAGAATCCCGATTCTTATGTGAATCGATTTTTTCCCCCATCCCTATTATTAAGGGCTGGTCACTCCACTGGCTCTTCCTCTTAGGAAACCAATGAGGTTTTATCTAGAAAACCTACAACCCACTAGGTTGTTCTCAGGAATTGATGGCCACATAATCTGATAAATCACCAATAGTTGAGACACCTGAGCTATATTCAAGGACATTTCAAGGAGGATCCATACTGTATGCCTTTATTCCCGAAGTGGAATGCTGTTATATGCACAGAGGCACCAGGTCAAGATTTTCCTCAGATAATAAAGGAGGCATCTCTGAAGCATATTTTTGGAGTTCAGCTTGTAGGACACCTGAGGGGAAGATATATGAGCTGGGGAGATTGTGTGTAAATGGCAATATGGCTTTCTGATGGATGAGTAATAACAGAGATTAGCATGTGTGCACACACTCTGGCCATGGCCTTAACACTCCACTCGGTCTGCAGAAAACAAGCCCAAGAATACCAAGCATATTTTGCTATAGCCCACTAATTGCAGCTGCACGACTCAATCACCCATCACACCAAGAAAGCATCTCTTTGCATGCAATGTGCCTGATCAGTTTACTGTATGCACATTCAAGTCTACAGCCATTTGCGTCTAGTTATGTTGTATTCGTTATTATCTCTCTCTCTCTTACTTTTTATTTATACCTACGTGAATACTGCAGAATCACTTTAAAAGTTGTGGCACATTGTATATTCATATGTGGTTGACCACTTATCAAAATGTGTTACGTTTACTGACAACCCCACTTTAATTTCTATATCTATTTCAGGTATTTAAGGATAGAGATCAGCTGGGGACACTTGAGCTGTCATTTCATTTCAGAGTGTTCCTCTATGTAGTTTATATTTCTTTATTTCTTTTATTGAGTTTTATTAAAAGTGTCACTCAGTTTTTTCCTGATGGCTAACAGAATGAACATGGTTAAACTGAAGCAGTTAAAGCCAGAGCCTAAACACCTGACAAGACGCAATGTTGTTGACCGTTGAAATTAATGAGAGAGATTTTTGAATTTAAAGTTTTGATTGATTGTTATGTAACTGAAGGTAAAAGGAAACAAGAGTAGAATACCCTTACACAGCAGTAATCCATTTGATACCTAGTGTTAGAAAGTATATTTTAAGCTTAGCGTGATTCTATTAGCCTTCTGATTGTAAATGTAAATATCTAGTGGATATGTGGTTGATACTGTTCTTTGAATTGTGACATTTTGATATAATACATGTGATTTTTATAGTGTGCCTATTGAACGGTTTAAATGTAACTGTCTATTGAATTCATAGTTACTTTGAAATATTGTGATTTTATCATAATACAGAGATTGTTGCGATTTTTAACTGTTCTCATAACTGTGTGGTATCATTTTTATCATTTCAAACTTAGTTTGGTTGGCAGTTAGATCAAAGTAAAGCCCCCTACATCACTGCTTGAGCTAGCTATAACTCTATGGGTGTAACACTAGTGTTGCTTTAATCATCCACCTTAATGCACACTGACTAGCTTGCCTTGGCTTGCCTTTTTCTCTCTCCTATTATGTGTCTGCTGCTCTATTGACTTCTTTTGTCAGCAGTATGTTTTATAAATCACCACTGGAGGTTTAGAATTTTTCACCCCAGATCAGGCTTTTACTCAGCAGGTGAGCCTTGTGTTTAGGAAACGTGACATCATCTATCAAAACAAAAGTAGTACATCACAAAAAATCGTTACACTTACAAGCATTCTTCTTATGCTGTTATAAAACAACGGCATAAGAAGAACTTTCTATACAAGGTGAATGTCTCCCGTGACCTATTTTGAACTCAATTTAATCTAAAAATACAAGCAAACAATAAGAATTGTGCCTGTCTATGAAGAGAGACATAGGTGGGCAAGTGCTCAGCAAATGTGCATTCTTTGGCACTGCACACTTCACCACCCGAACAGGTGACGTTTCATATGGAGGACTGAGGCAGATCTACCCTGGTCCTTCATACCTAGCTAAGGCTGTACAGTAGCAGGGGGATGAAATTAGGCAATAACTGTGTTTTTCAATGCAACAGTCAGACACTATCAACAATGTGTCAAATATCTGGTAATCTACTTCACTTCGTCACATTTACAATATCATAATTTAAAAAATCCTTCACACTATGAATGTGACTTTTATAATTCTATTGAAAAAAAAAAAGTAGATATACCGTAAATTACCAAATAATAGCCGGGGCGTTTATTTGTTTCAATCACTTAACAGACCAGGCGTTTATTTGGGACCAGGCGGCAACTTTGGACAGGCATTTAATTCAATAGTTGTACGTCTTCTGAAAGTGAAGCTGTTGGAGGAAACGATTTAGTCAATCAGCACTCGCGGCAAACTCTGCATCTCTGCTGTCACTCACAGTGGCGTACATTTGTTTCACTATCGCCCTGATAATTTCGCGGGACACTCTCTCGTGGCGTGCCCGTTTGCTGATAACCCAATCCCGCATGTTTATCTCAGGCTCCTTGCTAGCCTTCTTCCTCCCTCCACCGGGCAGCCTGGCCCTGTTGCTGTCCTCCGTGGACAGACGCGGAGGCTTAGTTTTATTTTTTCGCCAATCTCTCACTCTCTTGGGTCGACAGAGAAACGTCTAGCAACTGCTTCTCCCGAGTTTTCCTCTGCACATTTTATGACAGAAAGTTTGAATTTCAAGTCGTCCTTTTTATTTTTTTGCTGCACCAGAGCCATGTCGGTCATCAATGTGATATTGACCGAGAGAAAGCAAGCACAAAAAGGTGAAAAAGGCAAAGAAAAACGTGCAGTGTCAGTGGTCACGTCTTCGTCCTTGATTTTTTTTTAAAATAAATTAGACTTGGCATTTATTTGGAACCGGCAGTTATGTCTGATATGTGATGCTCCTGCAGAGTGGAATATGTTTATATCATCAGCTACAAACTTGAAGACAGATAGAGAGGAAATGAGGCTCTTAGATACCTACCATTATTGTTCCTCCAGTCTGTGTCCGCAAAGGCCTCAACACCTTCCGCTGCACAAGGAAATTAGGCAGGAACATGAGAGGTGGGATTTCTGTGATCGTTGCCACCACCAGAGACCACTAAAGTGAAAAAATACACAATTAGACACAATGGGCTCTATCTTAACGATCAGAAACGCAAGTATCAAACACAAAACGCAAGTAGCTTTGTGGGCTGATCTCAGGCGCTGTTGCTATTATGCCGGCGGGATAAATTACTCTTGGGCCCGACGCAATCTAAAATGTGTTGGTCTGAAGTAGCTGCATTAGTCATAGGTGTGGTTTGGGCGTTACTTGCAATAAACCAATCAGAGCGTCATCTCACATTCCCTTTAAAAGCAGGTGCACTTGTTCCATGGCGGATAGCTATTATAATGGCGAATTTGCCAGGCGCACGTTAGGAGCGGTTCACAGCCGAGGAGACTGACGTTCTCGTCAGGGCTGTAAAAGACCGAGAAGTGGCGTTGTATGGGGATGGGAGAAATCCATCACATTAGCTTTGGTTAAACAGGCGTGGGAGGAAATTGCCACAATTGTTTCTAAGGCTGGCATCCCCATGACATCGCACCTGGCCTCGGGAGCAGTGCGCACGGGCCGAGCAGTGCGCAACGGCCAGCTGAGGAGGGAGCAGCGCAAACACCAAGGTGCAGAGGATCCAGACCCACTACACGCCGTGGCAGCATTGTCAGACCAGACCGCACTGTCCGGGATGCGGCGAGGTATTAATGCCGGTCTTGACCGGATGGCGATGTTGCTGCTGCCTCTGGGGCGCATCGCATCAAGTCTCCAAACGCACCGCCTGCTCCTGTTGTGCCCCTTCCTCCTCCTCCCCCAACTCCATCTCCGTCCACCTGCTCCACTCGGAGCACATCGCACATTGCCACTCCCGGACCCTCACGGCAATGGCGGGCGCGTCGCATATCAGAGGGAAAAAGAATTAGTTCTTCTGTTTAAATCTTTTCAACTTTTTTGGTATGGTTTGCAAAAACGGGAACTGCTGCCTTGTAGATGAGAGAAGCAAAGTGTATGCACGTTGAGCACACGCTACATTATGGCCACGCATGCGCCCTTAAAATAGCATCTGAATAAGTGCCACTGACTTTAGACTAAGTTTTTCCTGGTCTGTTGCGGAATTGTTTTCTGAAACAGCAAAATAGCACCAGTGAACGTTTGCGCCGGAACACGCCTCTTCTTTTCGCTGAACCGCCCCCCGGAGGGCAAGTTCATTCCCTAATTTAAGGACGTGCGTCTATGGAGGGGAAATTCCAATGTGCGCCGAATGCAAAATAGGAATTATACAAGCGCCAGTGTACAAAGTCAATTGCGCTTAGTGCAAGACAGAGCCCAATGTCTCTTTACTGAGACCTTTTTTGCTGTGCTATGACTTTATCACTTATGAAGCTGAAAAAATCCACAGAAGAGCTCAATTGACTGAAAATAAAGCCAAACAGGAAATAAAAAGTGCATTATGTTTTAATGTGTACCAACTGGGTTGTGTATATAAAAGGAGAAGAAAAACTGACCAATGACATTATACAAAAATTCTGGTTTGAATAAATCAGTTTGCAACCTTGACTGATCCCTCAGCTCCTCAGTACGACTGAACAATACATGTAAAACACGGAGATGTAGGAATAAAACAACATGTGAAGGGCTGAAGACATGTAGAATACATGCCATGCTGTCATAATGACAGTGAAAACAAAATTACCTTTAACCTGTTGAGGTAGCGTTTGGAGTGAACCACCAACAGATCCTCTTCAGTAGCTTCACAGGCTTCCACTATGTTCCCATCAGTGATAAATTGCTCCTCTGAGACAAAAGCGTTGCGTCATTAGTCATACAAGTCAAACAGGCTTGGGACTGAAAATATAAATGATACACACACACACGCATGCACAAACACATGTGATCAAAGTACTGAAAAAAGGTACCAGTATCAAATTCCAGGTACCGGTATCGGACCTGGTATCGATTCAAATGTAAACAGTTCCCAACACTATTGTTTATAATCCAATAAGCACCTTAACATGCCAAAGTGGAGCTGGAGTTCAGAGACAATGCAAATCTCTATAAACAGATATGAATGTAAATAAAAATAATAACAAGCTAATTCGCCATCACACGATAGCTGATGATATCTGTTTGTAGAGATGAGTCGACCTCTAGCACCTACCATAATTCACATGCAAGCACTGATCATACATCAAACTTGCAATTAGGGTAGCAAGATAGATAGATAGATAGACAGATTACCTACAATATCCTTTATTCACATGCGTATATGTGTGATGACAAAATGTTCTCATTTAAATATTGTGATTTAGGTTTCATGTCTATATGAATGATGAAAAAGTCTGATAAAGTGGCCACTAAGCAGCTCCACAGTTGTGGTGGTGATGAGGGAGCAAGAACTCCCTTTCCTTTTCCCAGAGAGATTCATGCTGTCAGTCCAGGGATTTGAACCACTGAATCACAAGCCCGCTTCTCCAACCTTAAAGTGAAACTCTCGCCAAAATGCAACCAAGGCTTTTTTCGTGAATGTATAACAGTCAAACCTTCGTGTAAATGCATAATTACGACGATAGGGGCACTTTTAAGATTTACCGTATTTTCATTTTCGGGTCAAGCTCATTTTCTCAGTGCTAGGGGCACTTTTATGATAGCATCAAAATCTATTTTAAAAACATCAAGAGTGCTCGTCACAACATGAAACTCATAGTATCACCAGGGTCTCTACACATGAACATGAGCATTGAGAACATTGTTTGTGTACACAGAGTTTACTAAAAAAAAAGTTTTTGAACAACTCACCTTAGCAGTAGCTTGTTCCGCTCCAAATCGTCATGGCAGTCGAGAAGTATCGATCTCAGAATGCTACGTAACCTGAAACAGAGTTAAGGTGGACCGCTACTGTCTACCAGCAAAAACTATCCATGCGATATCTCACATGACTTTTCCAGCTTTTTATTTTAGTATTGTTTTTTATATGAGGCTCCTTTTTCAACTACAAGGTCAGTATTGTTTTTCGCTAACGACAAAACAATGAATTATCCGTGCATTTATACGGAACTAAGCTTTAGGAGTGTTCCACCTTAACTCTGCTCCACTTTACATCGCATTCAGAGATCGATACTTCTCACTGGCAGGACGGCGGCGAGTGGAGGAAACATCTGCTAAGGTGAGTTGTATAAAAAACGTTCTTTCTAGCAAACTCTGTGTACACAAACAATGTTCTCAATGCTTGTGTTCATGTGTAGAGACCCTGGTGATACTGCGAGCAAAGTTTCATGTTGTGTCGAGCCTTCTTAGTGTTTTAAAAATAGCGACACAGAAAATGAGCTTGACCCAAAAACGAAAATACGGTAAAGTGCCTCTTTCGTCGTAATTATGCCTTTACACAAAGGTTTGACTCTTATACATTCACAAAAAAAGCCAAAGTTGCATTTTGCCAAGAGTTTCACTTTAAGGCCACCATTGCCCACCACTGAATTTTAAGGTAATATCACTGTCCTATAAAACTATATCTGTGGTATCAATGAATTCGACCCATTTAGTGAGCTTTCCTTTATTTTTCACCACTGCCCCTTCACCCATGCCATTGCAACTTTTTTAATTTGACATATCTTGATTAGTGGAGCCAAAAACTGCTGCTTTATAATAGCTACGATTTGATTTGTATATCTGCAGGCCTTATGGTTTCCCTATTTTCAATGGCAAATACAGATTACCACCACCTGGTGGTATAGAGTTTTCCTCTCACTCAGGCACAGAACATACAAGCTCGTCTTTGCAATGTGTTCCAAGTGGAGCTTACTGGCCAAGAGACAGGCGATATGAGGTGGCAAAACACTTTGATTTCGTCACCGCTAGTTCTTTGATGTCAGTTTGGTGAATCTGAACTACACTAAAACTGACTCATTTCAGAAACTTGACATACAGTGCCTATAAAAAGTATTCAACCCCTTGGATGTTTTCCACTTCTATTGCTTTTTTTTTTACAGATGCAAACGCTTTAATGTCAAAGTGAAAATAGATGTAATATCGATTAAAGAAAAATATATAATGGGAAATAAGTGATTGCTTAAGTATTCACCCCTTGAATCCAGTATGTATTACAGCTTGTATTACTTAACAAGCTGCACACACTGCAATAGCCAGCAAACTTGTCTGTTCTGTGCCTGAGTGAGAGGAAATTACTTTATACCACCAGGCGGTGGAAGTCTCTATTTGTCATTAAAAAAATACTTTTTATAGGCACTGCATATGATTCTTGCATTAGACCATGTTAACCCTGAATTTTCCCAAATGCAGTTACAGTCAGCATGCACTGCACATGCGCCACCTTGAAAAGTTTAGAATTGTAGTGTCACATAATAGTCCTATAATACTATATTGTGATTCTTATATCAAGCTTATTTTTGAGTAACATCAGCTGCTCCCTTAACTGTTTGATCTCGGATGACTGAAACTAAAAAGAGGTTGTTACATTTAACTGTTAAAAAAATTGCCTCTGACTTTGAATGTTGTAAGCAGGGTTCATTAAAATCTATTATACAAGTTCCTTTGTATAGTTTTTTTAAACACAGTGGTTAAATCTGCAATATCATCCAATTTTTAATCCAATTCTTGCAAGGATACAGTTTTCCTCTGTCAGCAGAGGCTTGCCACTTTCTTGTGAATACATTAAGCTGTGTATGGCACATTCTTAAGTGAAGGCAACCAACGATTCAACTTGACAACAACGTTGTGTGAAGTCAAGCCAGTTAGCTAGCGACTGTTTATCCTTGGCCTCATCTTCTCCACCTGCACACAGTCCCGCAGGGAGTTTTCTCTAATTACCTGTGCTCTTTTGCTCTGTCTTTTTCCTCTCCTGCTACTACACCTGACCTCTCCACTTGTTCCTCTTTGTTCTCTACCTCTCTTCGCCTCTCTGAACAACAACTGATTCCGTATACATCGGCTTGAGGAGATGTCCTCCCTGTCTGCCACCTTGTTTCTTTATTGCTTACCTTTCAAAAAGTGAATGACTTTCCCCCACTTCCCTGCATCAAATGGATGGAGCTTTTCAAGGCCCATGAAGGTGATGTTGTAGTCTGGGTGATACACAATGGGCAAACATGTTCCAGGAATGCGGGATGCATACAATTCGGTGCGATGAGAGCTGAACAAAGGAAGTCAAAAAGTTTTTCAATGCATCACTGCTGCATTACATTTGCATGAAGTGATTTCCCAAGTGGCCTAATAAGCACTGATGGGACTGTCATGGTTGTGCCGCTCACCTCTTTTTCCCTTCATTATCTCCTTTGTGAGACATTTTTTTCAGGCATTGCTTCTTTCATCTGACAAGAGTGAAGAGAACCAACAGACAATGATATGCAATCACTTGCAACTGCTTGTAAATATTAACAGTCACTCACAGAACATGAATAAATATGATTAAAAAGAAGATTTCAAAAGAATGCTTTAATTTAGCAACTTGGTGTGTAAATAAATGACATTTGAACCACGTTAATATAGCACGAGCATGACTGGCTGATGGTACTGCAAGAATAAAGAGTATTTGACTGAGACGTGAGGAAGTCAGACTTCTGAACACATCCTCAACAGTCTACTGACTAAAATACATGGTGCAAGAGATTCGCGCATGCGCAGTGTTGTGTGTATATTTTCCAAAGACGCAACGGCGTAGGGAAATGTGTCCGCCGACACACATTACCTGAACATATTCATCTGTGGGCTTTAAATGATTCCACCCCGCTCGTTTTAGCGCATATGACAAAAACACCAGCACAGCTACTGTATGAAACAACGTGGAACCATTTTTCTGTGGACAGAAACTAGCGACAGCCGATGCGACTCACCTGCTACTGTATGTGAAATGACGCTGGTCACAGAACAGCTGCTGGAGACAGTCACTGACAGTCTGTGTCCGCCCTGACTGGAGCTACCGTGGGTTATTGACCAGTGCTAGCTAACAGAAGGAAAACGTTTTGTCTTGACAGTTTGTTTGACAGTATACTTACTCCCCCAGTTCCACCTCTACGCAGAATACGCACTGTACGTACAATGTGCGCAAGCTCTGTACGTACTGCTACGCTCCTGCTGCACATCGACATTTAAAGTGAAAGAAACGCACAGTATTTCCGCATGAAACGCAATGGAGTACAACTATGTTACGTTCGTTCATTCATCGTAAAAGCAATAAATACTGAGCTGAACCAAGAGATACGGTATTAGCGTTCTCTTCTGTTCAGAGGTTTAATCACACTTGTTTCACTCCGCTAAGGGGCACTTGTGCATACTGAGAGTAACGAAAAGTAGTGCCACTTGTCTTTTCCACATACGGGCATAATATATATATATATGTATATATATATATATATATATATGTATATATATATATATATATAT